>NIXA01000003.1:600000-917669 GCA_002242795.1 Byssochlamys sp. BYSS01
AATCGGTGAACTCGAGTGAAACCGCCGATTCTTCCAAACATACCATTGTGGACGGCTTCGAAGCGTGTCGTGCGCGGGTTGTCGACGGCGAGGATTGAAGATGAACCGGTCAGAACCGTCAGATAGATGTTTCGTTGTGGGACTAGGGTTATTTTTGTGCGCTGGCGCTAAGCGGGCTGCTCTGGCACGTGATGTGGCTGACCTCGTGGGCAGATGATCCCCGTGCTTTGGGGATGACCTCGCGGCGTAATTAATCGTCAGCCTGGGCATGCAGCGATCTGGCGACTGCCTTGTCGTCCTCGTTGTACAGTCTCCTTGATGTTTCTTCGCCAATATAGTGCATTCCGCTGTTCTAGTTAATCGCTATTCGGCCTACCGAGTGCCATATTGACTTGTGTCCTAGATTTCTTATCATGGCCACCTCAACCGGGACCGGGTGGGCTCAGCTCCGGCAGCAAGCCCGCTCGCTCGAAACTCAGGTAAGTCCACGATGGATGAACCCCAGAAATGAAGGCGCGAAATATACAGGATCCTTGATTAAATAAATATCCTGTTTCACAGACCCAAAACCTCTTTCAGAGCTATGCCCAATATGCGTCCATGTCCAAGTTGCCACCGACACCATCGGAAGAAGAACAACGAATCGAGTCGCAGCTGAATGACATCCTCGAAAAGGTATCTAGAACCGACATCTAGGTCTACATTCTTTGGAATTTGCGACATGACAAACCAAATCTAACTTTTCTTCTTCAACAGCGTCAATCACTCATCTCGCAACTCACCCGTCTCCTCGATTCCGAAGCTACCCTGACTGCTTCGGCCCTGAAACAGAACAACCTCTCGCGTCACCGTGAAGTCCTCCAGGACCACCGAAGAGAACTCCAGCGGATTAGATCTGCCATTTCGGAAACACGAGACCGCGCAAACTTGCTCACAAATGTCCGCTCGGATATCGATGCGTACAGGGCCTCCAACCCCGCCGCTGCTGAGGCGAATTACATGCTCGAGGAACGGGGACGCATCGATGAAAGCCATAATATGATGGATGGCGTGTTGAGTCAGGCGTATGCCATTAATGAGGACTTTGGGATCCAGCGGGAATCGCTTGCCAGGATCAACCAGCGGATTATGGGAGCTGCTAGTAAGGTTCCTGGTGTCAATGTCCTGATAGGGAAGATCGGAACGAAGAGGCGGCGAGATTCGATCATCCTGGGTAGTTTTATAGGCTTCTGCTTTTTGGCACTGCTTTTCTTCCGTTGAGAAGGTTGCATGTTTATTCCCCTGTTTCGTTTCGCGTTCATGTCATACCCGGTTGTTTCATTTTTTCTTTCTTTGGGTATCAGGTGGCGTTGAAAGGGATCGTTGAGTTATCCTTACAGATCCGTTTTTTTTTTTTTATTAAATCATAAAACCAGCCTCGGTCGCGGGCTGGCGCTCTTGAGAATGCTTATTATACATACATCATCGTGCTGCACTGTACATAGCGGGGGAAAAAAAGAGCACTATACATGCCACCGCCCCAGAAGTCTCTGGACAACCCTGAGTTTCAGCTACGTCAAGTCATCCGGTTTCCTCTCCTGCCACTTGTCCGCAGGGAGCTCGGACTCGAGGCTTATTCTTCTTTCCTCGACCAGTTTTCGGACGCCATTATTCAATGCCGTCAACTCTCCCTCCTCTGCGGACCCGCTACCGGCCCATCTGATGCGACAGTTTTGATCCAGCAGATAGACATATCCGACCTTACTGTTCATCATCCCGATAGCCTCCTTTAGCCCGTCGGTCAGACCCTTGCTGACGAGGAAATACCTCTTATGCTGCTCCTCCGGCAGCTTGCTTCTCATCCGCCACATGAACATGCGCACCAGCCATGCCTTGACCTTGTTCTCCTCTAGATTGATATCCACTTTCTGAACCAGCTGGTCCTGAATCTGATTCCCGCTCTTGAACGCCTCGTAGAGACCTGGATTCTGCTCGGGCCCGATGAACGTTGCGACCTGCGCTTCGGCCCAGACGCTGGAAAACAGGTTTACGACGGACACCTTTCCTCTGAGGATTGAAGTTGTGTTCTGGGGCTCCTTGGGCGACGCCAGCGTGATCCCATACATATTGGGGAAGTAGAGGGCTCTGTCTCGCCGGAAGAGTCGGGGGTTCGAAATAAATGTCTTCCCTTGGTGATACTTCAGGTTGGACCATTCTCTGAAATACGGCTTCGCGACTTTTCGGGCCCTATAGGTGTTTTCAAAAAAAAAAAAAAAAATTTCGATTAGAATACACGCGTTTTCTGTTTTATCGTGTAGGAGACGAATGCGGGTGGATTCCATACAATTCCTTTCTCCTCTCTAGGTGCCTATCGTAATCGACGAAGTCATCTCGTCGCTGCCGAAGTGACCGTGTATCAATTCCTGTATTCTGCCCTTCCTGCGGTGGAATCACTAGACCGATTGGTCGACTTAGCGAAGGCAGCACGAAGTCTTCGTCGCCCGGTCGACTAGCAGGGTTCGGAGTCGGAGTCGGATTTGTATTCTGTCCCAACTGGACTCCGCTAGACTTTTGTGGTGCGGCCGCTGAAGACGGTGACCGCTTCGCGGTCCGTTTCTTTCCATTACCATCCACCCCTTTTTTGGTGGCATAGTGACGCCGAGACGGGGCTGCATGGTATAGCACTGAGACCTCAGGTCTGGCATTGCTGGATTGGGAGCTGAGGAAGCGGCCGCATTGGATAAGAAACGACTCCGGCAAGGAGTAAGGCACTGAGGGCTTCCACATGTCGAAATCGGCCCTCTGCAGTTAATAATAAAAGATAGTCAACACAACAAGGCGCGGTCGACTTTGCATGGGAGATGAAACACCATCTCCAGTCCCGTGACCTGGCGACGTTTTCGCGAAGCCAATTGACGTCCCGCACGCGTTCCATGGAACGGGTAATCCCGTCTCATTGTCGCCTGCCGTTGACTCACTTCGGTGACGACGATCAAGGATTGGAAATTTGTCAAATAGCAACTGAGTCGCCAGTCATACAGCCGTGCCGTCCCATCGTCTTTAGGCGCCGAAGGCAATCACCCATGGCTCGAGACGAGGCGCTTCTCTTGAGCGAAGGGAGAAAATGGGCACAGACAAGATTGATAAATCCGAGAAAATCCGATTTTTTAAAGAACTTGACCGGCTCGATTGCTTGAGTGAAAGCGACGAGGAAAGTGCCCATCGGGGCAAAGAGCATGAATTTCCGGGTCTTACATCTGGTGGCTTATGTGGAAAAGAAGTCACTAGCAAAGGCCCTGGTCTTTGCACTTCAAGTATAGTGCCACTATTAACAGGTAGTCTCTCACTACGAGATCCGGATCTAAGGCCTACACCGCATAGTGGTGCGATACGCTTGGAACAGACCACAGGATCAGGATCAGGGTCCGATAAGGGTGATAACTCAACATCTTCCCTTGTGGCCGATTCCAAAAGGGGCCCCTCTGCAATGGCCGCCGTGAAAAGAACAAGGGCCATAATGGGGCTTCACCTTTCTGAGGAGACGAAAACTGAGGGCCATGGTCCTACCGCTAAGAGAAGGAGGACGTATATACCCAGATCTATTCCCGAGGATCAGCAGTTATTCAGAGGGCTGTCTTTTTGTTAGTGTTCCTTGATATGTCACGATCTCTCTTCACTAACAGCTGTTTGTGCAGATTTCTTCCCCAATAATGACGTTTCTCCCTTGAGACGCTTGCGAATTCAACGAGCTCAAGAGCAAGGCGCCATCTGGATGAAGACTTGGGAAGAGAGTATCACGCATGTAATTGTCGATAAAGGACTAACCTCCAAGAACGTCCTGAAATTCCTTAAACTCGATTCTTTTCCAGTTCGTGATCGTCACTATGTGGTGTTGTCTACTCACTTTGCTGACAGCTGCATAAGCCTAGTGTGGCCGTAGTAGATGAATGCTATCCTTCGGAGTGTGTCAAGTTCCATTCGATGCTGAGCCCAACGCACACTCGCTTTCGCGTGAATGGCGCTCCGACCGAAACCAAGGAATCTAGTCCACTGGCCGACGAGCCAACCGTCAAGTCCCCCTCGGTCAAGCCGGCCCGAAGAAAGGCGAAGTCACCGACACCGCAGCCTCTCAGCGAAAGCGAGGTCAGCTTAACTCCCGCACAGCCAGTGCCTGAGCTGCCACATCAGGGAATGACTGATATTGGTCCTTCGCGTCAACGTGATATCTTGGATGATATTGTAGATGAAGCCAAAGCCGTGAAACACTTGGTATGGTCGCCTCTAGCATCATTTATGCACTCCAATATACTGACCGAACGGACAGCCTCTAGACCTGCCGGATTCCTTTGACGATGTAAACTCCCCGGATGAGCCTTACTCTGATTCTGACTCAGCTAAAGAAACGGATCCAGAATCCAGCAAGCGAAAGCGGAGAAGGGCAGAACGGAAAGGAAGTGGGCCAGAAGACTGGCAGGAGAAATTTGCCTGCATGCAAAGGCACGAAGAAACCTCAGATTCAGAAAGCCCGAACATGCGGACTATTGAAGTCCTTCAGCAGATGCTTGACTACTACACGCGGACTTCGGATCACTGGCGGATTATCGCCTATCGCAAAGCAATCACTGCACTTCGGAGGCAGTCAAAGAGGGTTGTTAGCAGAACTCAGGCTCTTTCCATACCAGGAATAGGGCAGCGTTTAGCAGACAAAATTGAGGAGATCGTATGGACCAATCGGCTCCGTCGTCTTGAAAACACAAGTTGCACACCTGAGGATAAAGCTCTACAGGAATTTCTTGGGGTTTACGGCGTGGGAATATCCCAGGCGTCGATATGGGTGGCTCAGGGATACAGGTCTTTGGACGATCTACGCTCCAAGGCATCCTTAACGAAGAACCAGAATATCGGAGTCGAGCATTATCATGACTTCGCTCAGCGAATCCCGCGACAGGAAGTTTCAGTGCATGGAGATATAGTCCGAAAGGCTGTGCAAAAGGCCGACCCGGATATGCAAGTCATTATCGGCGGGTCATATCGCCGCGGAGCATCTGACAGCGGGGATATTGACCTGCTCATTACCAAGCCCAACGGGACAATCGACACCATCCGCACGATTATGATGGATACGGTTGTTCCTAAGCTCTTCAAACAAGGGTTCTTACAGGTCAGTCTCGCGACAACTTCTCGAGTAGACGGGAGCAAATGGCACGGAGCATGTACGTTGCCTGGGAGCAAGGTCTGGAGGCGCATCGACCTTCTCTTTGTACCTGACAGTGAGCTCGGCGCAGCATTGATCTACTTCACGGGAAATGACATTTTCAATCGCAGCATACGGTTGCTAGCGAGTAGGAAAGGGATGTGCTTGAACCAGCGGGGGCTGTATGCGGACGTACTACGAGGAGAGCAACGTGTGAAGCAGACGCGAGGCCATTTGGTCGAGGGACGAGATGAGAAGCGGATCTTTGAGATTCTGGGGGTGCCATGGCGACCTCCGGAGCACCGGATATGCTGACGTACTGTCAACCGATGGTGACGCTATCTGTTTCTCCAGTACTTGCTTGACTTGTACGTGAGCTTACACGCTTGGTGCTTATCCACGATAGTGAAATACGGGTTGCTTTCTTGTTGAATGTGCGGTGACAAGAATCCGTTGACATAAAAATAAACAAATTAAAAAATTAAAATTAAAATCAAAATAAAGACGAAGCTGAAACCGTAAGGCTGTGAAGAGTCTCCCTCCCTTGACCGCCACGGCCAGGGGATGCAGGACAGGCGCGATGACGACGTAGTTACACCAAGGATGCTGTGCTGCTCTGACTCTGCGTATGTCATAGGGAAGCCACCTGTCCGCAACCGTACAGGCATCACCATCAAGGCCCAATGATTGCCACAACTCTTGTCTCGATTCACGTCTCCTGAGCCCTGAGCTGCCGGCTTGTCGTCTCATCCAGCAAGCGTGCGCTGACCGATCTCATCACCGCCTTGTATGCGGTGAAAGCGCGACGAGGCGGAACGAGGCGGAGAGAGGCCCGTGGGCGGCAGGCGCCACACCGCCCGCCCCGATCGGGTCTAACTCGCCTATTTTGCCGCTTTCTGCCTCGAACGCCCTTTTCCCTTCTTTCTCCATCAGCGTCTTCGTGACAGGTATCTCTCTTCCTCTCTTTCCCTGATCTCCATCTCTCTGTCCCATTTGTTGGGCCGTTCATCATCCATTTAACTATTATTTTCACCCGTTCCACGCGTTTTCATTTGGCTTGTTGCCAAGTTGTGGAGTACTCTCTTGTGTTGTCTCCGCGATCCGCAGTGGGCTGGCAGAAAGAGCTTTTTTGCCATAATAACTTCTTCATAACCTTCATCCCTGTATAGCCCCGAGGCAACTGCTCCAGCCTCAACTCTGATTGTTCTTGCATTGCTGTGGAACTTTTCAAGAAAAAAAAAGAAATAAAGGGACAAGGTCTGGAAAGAAGACCTTTGTATCTGGGATCTAATTGTTTTTGATTGTTTTGGCTGCTGGGCAATTTTGCCCATAGTGTATTTTTCTTCGGTGGACGATACATTACACAATCGGCCCGCCCACGTCAGCCCTTACTGCAAATACGCGCAAAACACCAACCTTCCCGCCTTCACGCCCATACTATGGGTCGAAAGCCAAACCAACTAATCCTCGAGTTTTTCATTCGGGGCCAGAAACTCGAAGACGCCAGCAACCGATATCAGCACACGTGCAAAGCTTGCGGTGAAAAGTTTCCCAAGGGCCGCATTGACAGCTTGACCAACCACCTGGTCAAGAAATGCCAGGCGATCCCCCTCCGTGACCGACAGCGCGTCCTGTTGCGGCTGCATGAACTTCCCGATCTGGCCGAGGGAGATCAAAAGGATCCGAATTTGGCTGGCGCGAATAAGGGAAAACCGGGCCAGCTGACCTTCAGTGCGAGACAGAACTTTGACGGCCTCAACGTGTTGGCTGAGGCTTCGAGGCAGGTTGGTGCCTCTGATCATACCAAACGTCGTCCTGCGTATTCTCAGTCCATGACTGTTGAGGGCAAGCCGGTTATCGTTGACCCTGCTCTAGAGGCTGAAGGGTTTCAGGGCCATGTTCTTAAATCAGAGCATATCGACGAGAACGGAGCAAATGCTTCTGGTGAGTTCCTTTCCTCCATTTCCGTTATTCCCTAGATGGAGGTTTGAAGTTCGATGCTAATTACGGCTATCTCCATAATAGGCACTCCCCAAACTGAGAACAGCCCACCCTTCGCGCTTCCGAATACGTCACAGGGCGACAATCCGCCAGTATCCCCTTCGCTGCGGGATGCGGCATTGTCGCCAGACTCAACTTCTAATGCTCGCCAGTCGCAACTCTCTATGATCGCCGCTTCGGCCAGTGAAATGGTTCCGCAGGGAATTCCCTCGGAAATTGACCCTATGTCAGATGGCCTTCCTCGGGTGGGAGCTTGGAACCAGTCGCTGTCTAGTCACGAGCAGCTACTTTTCGACAGTCTGCAGGAACATGACCCGTCGCTGACAGCCGCATCCCAGACGCAGCGCGCCGCGAGCTTCCCGCGCCCGATTGCGATGAATCCCAATACTCAGGCAAAAGGTTTCGTGAATGAGTTCGGAAATTCGACCAAACCGACCAAACCAAAGGTGCGGGGTAGATTTTCCGCTACGAGGCGTAGGGAGGTGCAGGAAGTTAGGAAACGAGGGGCGTGCATCCGATGCCGAATGCTCAAGAAACCGGTACTGCCGTCTTCTTTTTTTTTTTTTCTTCTTGCTTGTTACTCCGTGTTGACTATCTTCCAAGTGCTCTGGTGACAGCCCCTGTACGACTTGTGCCAGTGTCGAAAGTGCGCGTCTTTGGAAGCATCCCTGTATCCGTACGCGCATTGCTGATGAATTCGAGCTCTACAATGCCAGTAAGTGTTACCCGTCTTGATTATGATCCCCTCTCTCTTCCCTTAAAGAGTTTGAACTGATCGCTGTAGACTTACATGCTACTCTCGCCTACCACGATGTCAACAGCATTAAAACTCAAGTCAAATTTGAGCACTATGCTGGTCGTATTGAGGTCACGCACTTCGAGGACAGTATGGTCTTCATGACCTTCAGTGGTCTCCAAGGGCACAAACCCGCTGTCTCTGCATTGGATCCCCAGCTCCAAGGACTGGGAGACGATCCGCACTTCCAGGGGCCTTTGCACGAAATTTATCTTCTAGACAGCGATGCCGATGACCTTGCGGGAAAACTAGAAATGTACATTAAGAAGACGGCCACATTCTTTTATGATCGAGAGACGTCTGAAATAATAAAACCCACACTGATTCAAGCGGCTGAACTAAGTCAATTGAAAAAGGTTTGTCTCCCTTTCCAGTTCGTTGTTTCTGTTCCGTCATGTGATTTTAATGTGGTCTAGGACACTCTGCTGGAACGTGTTTTGGAGTTATGGGTTGCAACTCATATTCTCGCCGATTCGGAGCTGCGCTGGAAGACATATGCCAACCCCACTCTTCCACCTACATCGATGCATTCTTTGGCACAGCCATCTGACGATGGTCGCATACCTATTGACGAGGTTACGGACGCGGAATCCTACGGGCTGCTGTGCAGCCAGCTACGAGCGGCGGTGGAGAAGCGTGCTTCGCAGCTTAGCAAGACTGTCATGAACGACCTTGAGCGACGTTTACTTCAACGACAGCAGAGCGGCTGGTTCGAGACCTTTTTGGTTGCCATCATCCTGTTGAACTGCGTGGAGCGAACTTGTTGGTTGTTTCGCTCCTGGGATAATGAGGATTTCTCGCAGCGCGTAAGTATACTCTACCTTATGCAGTTCCAGTTTCTGGGTTCTATTCCCTAGGCATGTTGCTTACCGTCCCAGTGGCCCCTTGATAAACGCCCCCCTTACTACGCGAACCAAGGTGATCGGTTCTCGGACATCCTGCACATGCTGCTTAAGATGCGCAGTTTGCCTCCTAAGGCTACTGCCCAGCCAGATAGTGGGGTATTGAAAGCTGTGGGAGGCAGTGACGAGAATGCAGTGCGGTGGTTTGAATCTATCCAGGTTACTCGTAAGACTCCCAACCAGTCGTGTATGGATCTATCTAACTCATGCAGCCGAATTTCTCCAACTTCGCCAATCGGCAATATTCGACCCCAGCGACTCCCGATCGTTGGATTTGCGGTACGGAGCGAAGTTGATCGAGCCAACGAACACTTACACTTGAGTCGAGTTCCTCGCTGAGAGATAGGAGGGCAGCAGTATTCGAGACTTGAATCCTCTGTATTCTAAATTAACCGCGGTGTTTTAGCTTTATGATTCTATTCCCCAAAGATTAAATCCGTAATAAAGGGCGATGGTTGTGGAGGTCGATGGTTGGACTAGGTTGAGCGTTTTGTTGAGCTGATATTTCCCCTCTGTTAGGGAGACACTTCCTCTTCTATGCAGCAGTAATTCAGTTCAGTCAATGGTTAAGTAATAACAACTTGAATCGATACATTTATTTCTGGAGATGTAGAAAGCGCCTGAGGTAAGTTTAGATATTGATACTGGGCATCTAGGATATCTTGGTTGATGGGGGCCTGTGGATTGATCCCCTACCCTCTATGAAAGAAGTGACTGTACGGCCTATTTACTCAATGGCCTATTTACTCAATGGCCTATTTACTCAATGTAGCGTACTAGGGTGCATGTAGATAGAGATAGCTTCTTAGATAAGAGACAAGTCGGGGCAGTGGAATTCCACACGGTCTCTCATGCATCTAGTCACAACAGAAATCAGCCACTGACTTAGACAGCTGGACCATTATCTTGGTCTTCTCTCGCAAAACAGTGCCGGTTTCTCATTGACAAGATGATCCCCAGACATCTGTAAGTTCATATTAATTTTTTGTTGATCTGAAAGATCGTCCAAAAAAGAAATGGGTGAGAGCCAGTTCCCATAATGCCATACGGCAGGTCCAGCAACAAAAAGCACATAAAGAAGATCTGAGAACAGGTGACAAAAAAAGAAGTGTTGGAGTGTGAGACTGCTAAATTTTTGGACAGTGACCTTGAATGATGCGCTCCCCTACATCAAGTGCGATTTACTTTGTACAGGAAATCCAGCCCATCCGGCACTCTTTTGTACTAGCCTACAAACATATGAAATTAAAGCAGACGGAGATGGGCTTCAATATCTCATGTTCAGAGTTAGACTAGCTAGCTAGTTACATGCCATGAATCATGTAGAAAACACGTTGCAATCTGAAGATACATGAGGACAGTCCACTAGCGTCACATCAATGAGCCCTTTAATTTCAGTTACATGCAGATACCCTGGAAGAGGACCTCTTTTTTTTTTTGAAAGACCTCAGGTCCCTTTTATGGTCCCCAACCTTAGAAAAAAAAACAACAAACCAGATAGTTAATCGGTGTTCACTTTCCCATCTCAGAGGATCACATTTACCGTGCCATGTTGTTTTCATAGCTTAGTAGTTCTCAACGATAAGGAATATCACCGCCTCCCTCGGCACCGGGCTCGGTATCACAGTCAGAGTGATAGTCAAAGTCTTCTTTGACCTGTTCCTTCACCCCGTCGTTGTGGTCGAAATCCAGAGAACAGTCCGGATCGGTCAAGGGGATCGTGTCGCCGGACGAGCTGGGAGCCCTGTCGTACGAATTCCAGATGATGGGGTATTCATCGGTATTGTGAACGTTGCTATTCTCGGCAGTGGTCGAATTCGAAAGGCCATTTTCATTGACAGAAGGCACAGCGACAAAGTCGCCCGGGACAGGGGAGGACTCAGTTTTAACCCTCTTGATAGAAGGGCTGGAGACCTTAGCAGACGCCCCAGGGTTATCATTACCAATGTCGGTTTCAGCAAAGGGCTTGACCCCGAAAGTAGGCGGTGCGAAAACCAACTTCATGCCTTTATCGTGGCGTTTTCCGCGGTTCTTGCCCGTGTTGTTGTTGTTGTTTGAATCTTTGCTAGAAGACGGTTCGCCGGGCTCGTTCTGCCCAGCACCGGTCTGGTGGTCAGGGCTGCTGTTAGACTTACGACCGTGCTTGTGCTTTTTCGCGGTGAGAAAGACACGAAGGCTGCCGGTCGCCGATCCGCGAGTAGTTCCAGCACGTCCGGGGCGAAGCCATTCACGAGTGGTAGAAGTCGGGGCATTCTGCACTGTATTAGTCGACAGGTTACCATTGAAGTAGAAAAGGTGAGAAGTGCTGGTCTTCCTCACAGGAGCACGAGTGCCACCCGCGTCAGCGGTGGTACTTCCAAATGGAGACGCAGACCTCGCTTCCGATCCTTCCCAGTGATCCAAGAGAGGAAAAGCAGCGCCATGTTCACCGATATCGTTGTTGGCGTTGACGGCTGCAGTCTTCATAGGCGTAATCGTAGCTTTCTCGACAATAACGTAGACCCACTTGCGATCAGGAGTGGGGAAACCGGAGAAAAAATGGCTATAGAGCAAGTCAGCGAAGGTAAGATACGCAGATGAAGTTGAGAGGGAAAGAGAAAAACAAGAGGCAAGAAGGGACACTTACAAGCCGTGGTAGACTTCGCTCTCTCTGACGATTTGAGTCACTTTCCCCAACACAAGGGCCACAAGGTCATTGTTCCCAGCAGTATACAGGTTATTACCAGCCATAGTCACGAAGGGAGCGTTGTTTGAGACCGGGAGGCCTGGATGATTGATAAACTTGTAGTCTTTGGAACAATGTTCGCACAGTTTGAAGATCAAAAGACGCTTCTCAGTCTTCTCTTCCTGAGCCCCGACAGCAGCAGGAGGCGTGCCATCTCCTGGAGTCACAGTTCTGGAAGCAGAAGCTTCAGCGTTAGGAACGATTCCACGAGAACCCTTTGCCGATAGTCGTTAGCATGTATCTATGTCATCGTCTTTCCTTAGTAGATAGACTTACATTCATCGTCAAATACTGACGTCGGAAGATAGTATGTATCTTGATTTAGTAGGGTTTCAAGCCCAAGGAATGATGCAGTCAACAAAGCAGTCAACGAAGTGTGTAAGGTGCGAGCAGGTAATGCGTAGATGGAGGATGAGGTAAGAAGGAAGTGAGAGGGGTAGAGGAGAGGGAAAGAAAGGAAGAGAAGAGGACAGTCGAAGAATTCATACAGTATGGGAATCAAGTGGCGGAGAGCACCAGGCTCAGTCACCGGTGAAGACCTTCATAAACAGTGAATATCTCCATGAATGACGCCAATCACATCCAAGAGCTAAGAGGAGTATTCCCTCATGACATGGAGACAACCGTCCTGGTCTGTAAGCAGTGGTGGATCCCATAGTGAATGCTGTAGTACAACGGAGAAACCCACTATCACACCCAGCATGCATATCCACGTGGCCCAGAGTGACTACAGTCATGAAAGGAACGCCCAAGAAAAATTGACACAAATATAAAGAAAAACAAAGATAATGTAAGAGCAGAAATAGAGCACAGCAAAAACAGGCAGCTGAAACACCTAGTCATTGGTCACCATCTTCTGGTCAAAAGGAGGCTCTCCAGTCCCAGACACTGCAGCAGGTGTTGTCAATGTTCCTGTCTGCGCCTGTTCAACTGGTTGGACTTGCTCCAGGATAACAGCATATAATTTCCCCTCATGTGAAGGATCATGGTACGACCCCGCAGATAGAATTGCCCTGATGTTCTCGTTAGATACTAACTCTGAATACGGTGCCGCAGTATGAGCGAACTTCCAAGAAATGAAACTGAAACTTACCATCCCCTATATCTAGGATGATTGAATGTGTCTGTGAAAGTCTTGATGATCCTCAATGGCAGCTTGGTGATAGGTGGAAGCTCCGGTATGGAGCCGCAGATGGGCAGGCCCTGGCGGTTGGCAGGCAGGTAAACGAGTTCGGACAAATTTTGGGGATTTCGCGTCTCCTGAAAGACCAGAAGACGGCGCGCTGGAGCTGGCATGTTTCCTCCTATTCTTTCCTTTGTCCTTGTCACGGTATACCTGTTCTTTCACCCACTTCTCCAGTGCTGACAACTAAGATGCAGTATTTATTGACTTGCGGTCTTTTCCCCTCCTTACTATCAGATAAGAATGGTTCCCGGAAGAGGGGCGTCGTAGAAGGGAGGGCAGACCAACTCTCGACCGAAGACAAGGCCAATCGTGAGCTCTGTATGTAGGATGCCCAACAAGCAGAAGAGCCTATCCTTATGAAGTTATATTGTGGCTATCTTGTAGAAGACGCGCTGAAACGCGCCGTGGTCTGAGGCGGTTGAACATTCCCTGATCGAGTTAGCGTTCCCGCGTTCCAAGGTTCGCCGTGTGCCTTATCGGGACTTCGCGATGCTTACACCATGGAGGAATGAAGTGCCAGGAAAAGAGCACATTTTCAACTCGAAATGAATAGTGTCAATGGGTATAAGGAGGCATAGCAAGTAGAATACATACAAAAGAAAGCGCTCCAAGAAACCAGGGTACCACATCAGTACCCGTTCCGACTGGAGCTGAGAGACAAGAAAGCCCCGGGTATAAAACTCCCGTACCAAAGTCATGGAAAGGCTTACAAAAGATATATATAACAAAACAAGAAACAGAAAGAAAGAAAGAAAGAAAGATATCCAACTAAATAACAAGCCAAAATTGCCATTCAGGCATCAAGTTCACCGTCCAAAACCCTCCTTGCTGCATCCAGCCGCCTCCTTAACACCCGGGTCATCTTCTGATCACGATCCGGGGTTGTCGTGATGGCTTGGAGATCCATACAGACATTTCCAAGACTTTGGAAGAGTCGTTCCAGTAGCTTCGTGTCGTCATTGTTGAGTCCAGACGCGTCGCTTGCGGATAGGCCTGAAGCAGACCCTATATTGGAGCCAGTCCTCGACGCAGCTTTCACCGTTGAGACGAGGGACGAGGCGAGGGATGTTGTCGTGGCGGTTCCGATAGCGGGTGACGGCTGAGGAGTGGCGCTCCTCGAATCGTCCTGGAGATCTAGATTCTCGTTGCTATCATCTCGTTGGTGGATTCCTAGTTCTAAGGTCTTATGAGCCAATGGCGTACTAGACTGGAATTTGTATGTGGAGCTTACCATCGTTGAACTTCTTGTCCCAGTATAAGACACTTTCAATGTCGTCATCGTCATCTTCATCTTCATCCTCTCCTTCAATTGCAGTGGTAAAAGACGCAACGGTAGATACCGATGCCACACTATTCGCCCGTGGTCTGCCCTCCTGTCCAACGGGCGTAGACTGGTCGTGAATCGGTCTCGTGGTCGCCGCCGACGATGTCGAACTCTCGCTCGAGCTACGTAGCTTTCTGGTGTGTGAGAAATTCCCCAAAGCGCTGTGAAGGATGAAATGCTCGTAGTCAAAAGCATCTTCGCGCTCTTCATGCGGTCGAGAGTCAGCATTCTGGGGCATTGGTGGAAACGGTTCCACAGCATCGTCGTAGTCACCCTCGAAGCTTTCATTCAAGATCTCGTCCAGAGCCTCGCTATCAACATCAGAAGTAGGCGACCCGTCGTTGTCGCGGTATTCACCATCTTGCGCATCCTCGTAGTGGCTTTCAACAGCCGAGGCCCTGCCGTCAATGTAATGCGCTGAGCTTTTATCAGAGGGTTGTTCTGGAAGATCCAGGACGGTTCCGCTGTCACCCGCTTCTGGACCGTCTTTCTCAGAGCCATACGCATTGGCATGTTCTCCTTCATCCTTGAAGTCACTCTCACGACTTTGCCCCGAAGATACCCTCGATTTCGAGTTGATAATTGGTGGACTTTCACTACCCCCCCTACGGTCCAGTCCATCCGGATACCACTGTTCTGTTGCAGCAAAAGGGCTGGATGACCGAAGACTTTGAAAACTGCGCCTTCGAATGTTATCTGCCTGAGTTTTGACCTTTAGGCTTGATATTTTGATGTGTAGACCCTTCATTTGATCTTGAAGACCGCGCATTTGAAGTTGCGATTGTGTGCGTGTTGGAGGGATGTGCGAGGGATGGACTGCGTTAAACTCCTCCATGTTGTTGGAAAATTTTGTCTTGCTATCCTCTGGCTCTGGCGACGACACTGTAAGCGGTGGTGTGCTATTCCGTGACGAGGACGGCCGTTCATCGTCCCAATTCCGGATAGGGCGAGACGCCGACGAAGGCGTACGCCAGACAAGGTATGGCCTTGTCGACTCATAGCGAAAAGACCGGTCATCATTCCGGAAACTAGTTGTATCTGAGCCCATGGCACTGACAGAACGTGAGACCTGTTCGGTCTCTGGGGACAAATACGGCGGTAGAGTTGTCTCGCTCTGCACTCTCGAGTGCCGATTGTTGGCTGTATCCTGAGCGAGGGTGTCACTGCTGTATGACGGACGAGGACGAAATGGTGAGACTTTACGATCCGTCCGTGACGATATTGACCTGTACAACCCACCCACCGGCTGGTGCAGTCCTATCGGAGAAGAGTTGCCGGACGACGGCGATGGAGACGGTGATATCGAAGCTGATAATCGCATGGAAGAGCGAGCCCTGTTGAGGTTTCCTTCCATGAGCTGCAATAAATGGAAAGCAAGAGGTCAGTTATTACAACTCTTAACACTCAGGGCAAGTAACCTTCATCTACATACCGTGAGCCTCTTCTTCGCGTTCTCGAGAATTCTCTCGGCCTCACTACTCAGAATCGAAGATGGGAGCTCTTCACCCACCGGCAGAGCACCATTGCTCCCCATGTCGCTGCTCGCTTCAGGCGTGCCATCGGAGACGAGTTCGCCGTTCTGCTGTGCAGGCTCGCCAGGTCCACTGACCGTGGAACCAGAGGAAATGCTCCCTAAGTCTGCGGTGTCAGCTCCATCGGGCTGTGGCTCTCCCGACTGTACAGGCGAATAAGGGGAATCTTCCTCCCCAATATCCGATAACCGACGGGCAGTGTCCGGCGTTGTCCAAGATGATGGATGACGCGGATGGTCCTTCTGTTGCGAGCGGCTGGCTGAACCACTCGACTCATTCGGAAGATACTGTGACAGCTGGTTCCCATAGAACGTTTGCAGATTGGACAGCGACGGCAGTCGAAACGGAGGAGAAGGGGTCGAAGACTCGCGCTCATTGGCATTCTCGGGCAGAATCATATCAGGGTTTGTCAGAGTCGGGGACGGTGGAATAGGGATCGGCCCCTGCTGTTGAAATTGATGCTGAACATCGTCGCCAGCCCCGGCGGGCAACACGCTGTGAGTTTGAGGACCGGAAACCGACATGGAGGGCTGTCACAATGGCAAGGAGGCAAGACGGAGGAGTGGATCGCGATGAAATTGCGACGACGCGAATATTGCGGAGAGTGTCACCTCTATTAAACGAACGCTAAGACAAAACACAGAGGCAAACGGATGTATCCCGAAAAGATTCCCATGAAAACTTGATTGCGACGAACAGAAGAGTCGCTAGTACGCCATCGCAGTCGTTCACCGACACCGACAGACTTGGCAACTTGAACGTGTGGGGGATTTGGCCGTCTACACCTCGTCGCATACAATGAACAAGTTCAAAAGAAGCTAAATGAAAGAAATATTAAGACGACGAAGATAACGGCGACAGCGACGGCCAGACCGTGAAGAGATAGAGACCTGGACGCGGGATGGGTCAAATTTCGGGGCGCGTTGACATGCTCCTCTCTCCGCCTGGGAGGTTGTGATTACTTTTTATTACGGGCCTTTTTTAAGGGCCTTACTAGGTCTACCTAGGTACTACCTAGGTACATACCTTGCCGAAAGCGGAAATGATGCGTAACGGGCCGCGGACCCAAGTTTCATCTATCCATGCTCCTGGCAGAGCGTCGCGGGTCTCTGGCGGTCTGGAAAGGCTCTCGAAGCGGTCGATGGAGATTTTCGACTTTTCGATTCTTTCCTCGTGCGCCCTGAGATTCATTCCACCGGTGGACAGACACCTCGCATGCTCTGCGACGCACGCTGCACCGGCCACAGATCTATCTGCAGTGTGCCTCGCCCAGTTAAGGTTGCCCCTGAACAGAGATCGCCTGCATTTTCCTGCAGCGTCACGTGTGTGGGTCGCCGTATTCTGTACGACTTCAGTTCGAAGGTTACATACATACATGCAGATCGCCGCGGTGTCATTGTCATTGGCACCCTTTACTTCAATACTACTCCAGCACGACATCGGACGTTTATAACCATCAAACTCCATGCCCAGTTCTTCAAGCTTTGAGTGCACAGAGGCTATATACAAAGCCGTGAGTAGTCTTACTAGTAAGATATCTATAAAAACACACCATACAACGAACTACCGAACCTTCTCCAGTAGCAACTTCGCTCCACTACTCGTCGGGCCGGCCTTCTTCTTTCCTTCGCCTTCACCTTCAGAACTGGCAGCCGCCTTCTGCAATGCCTTTTTGTTCTTCTTCAAAGTCTTGATCAGCTCTTCTCGCTGGTCGAAATCATCGGATTCGACAAGCGCGACGACCACAAATGTGTTGGAACCCGTTGCCCAGGCCATAATCTCATCCTGGATCTGCTCATACAATACGGACTGGAAGCTTAGCGGTGGCTGCACTTTTTCTACCGTTTTTGTGGAACTGTTGAATCGTCCGCCTTGGACAAGGGATTTAAGCATGCGTCCGACAAACGCGGAATCCTTGGTGTCGGCCCTGGACTTCGCTGCGACGGCGACGGCAGAAAGAGCCCTTTCCTTGTCCCCGTCCGCGCCGAAGAGCACCTCCGACATGAACTGGCATCCGAAGCTAGTTTCCATCAGCGACTCGGCGCAAGCAGCGATGAAATCGAGTAGCGTCGGAGAGGCGGCCTTGACGAGTTCCTGGCGGCGAACTTCAGGGTCCTTTTTCGACGTCTCCTTTCGGATTTCTCGAATCTCTTTCAACACCTCGTGATCCGTGTCTGTTAGGAGCCACTTTACCTTGTCCCCTCCAAAGAGGTACAGGATGGGAATGCGAGCTGTCAGGTCGGTTACTTGGAAAAGCAGCTCTTCATTGCGTGCCTCGTCCGAGGATCCTTGGTTCAGCAGCTCGGGGAAGACAAACTTGGAGGTGAGCTTTGTGTCATCGACAACTTCGTAGGCTGCCAGGAGGACCATATGTGCGTGAACATCGCCGGCCATCATCTTGACGGTGTCTCTGTAGAATCGAAGCAGCAGCTTCCGGTCTCTTGCATTAGAATAAGCCAGGCTCAGGCACATCAAACGCGAGCCGGACTTAGTAAAAGCCAAGTTCTTCACTAGATCCCCTTCCTCATCACCCTTGAGCAGTTCTATGAACTCAGCAGCCTCAGTGCTACCTGGTTTTGTGTTCAGAAAATACTGGAGCATAGCATCGTGGAGGATCGTGAATCCAGTTGTCTTCTTCTGGACGAGCTGGTTGACGAGCTCGTGCAAGAACTGCATTATCGGCGCCCTCTTCTCGGGATGTTCAGCCAAAATCTTGGACAGATCTGCAGACGGGGCGCCAGCGTTCTCGTCCTTGAAAATTACAAATTCCGGCCCATACCATTCTCGTAGAAGAAGGGCTTTCTGCTCCTTCGTTGCGACTGTCCTGTAAATGTCGTCTAGAATCCACGACGCTTCAGGGTGTCTGATAAGCCGCTTGATACGTCCATAGAACTCTGGAACGACCAGATCCCGGATCTCCTCATCCCCGTGCACAATCAGCTTTCCCACCAGAAACTTCCCGTACCGGCTTTGCGCCAGCTCGCTATAGCCGCCCTTCAGTTCCCGAGCGATCTGTTTCCGCTGCTCCATGTTCGCGTACTTTAGAGCCGTCTGGATGACGCGGACAGAATCATGCTTAAAGACAAAATCTCTGGTGCGTCCGGTGATGATCTCGAACAGCTCTGCAACCAACTTCTTTCTCTCGTTCAGCGGCACGTGCGACTTGCGGCGCAAACGCTCCCAGAGATGTTTGGAGCGGGCGATCATGTCAGAGTTTGGCTTCGACGCTTTTCGCTCCTGCAGGAGCGCTTTCTGTTTCGCATGTGCCTCGCGCGAATTGGTGTTGCTATTCCCGCCGTCTATGTCAAGGAGTCAACGTCAGTTGGTAAGTTCGTCAGAAAAGAAGAATTTTGGTTTGGCATACTCTTCGCATCCTGTTGCTTCTCCCCTGAACTAGTCTTCTTCGTGTCTTCGGGTTCTTCCTCCTGGGAATCTTTGTCGTCGTCCTTCTCGCTCACGCTCTCCATGTCGACATCAAGACCGACCCCACCATCCTCGTCCGAGTCCAATTCCGAATCGGAAAAATTATCAATGTCGAATTCGTCGTCATCGTCCCCTTCTTCAAGCTCCTCCTGAACCTTCCTTTTCTTGCTCTTCGGGTCAGGCTTCTCCTTTTTTGACTTTGACTTCGAGTTCGAGTTCGACTTCGCTCCCTTCCCTGACCCAGCGGCAGAAGAGGAAACTCCCCTCACCTTCAGCTTCTCCGGAGCTGACTTCTTCTTGGACACGTCCTTCTTCACTTTTGTCCGTTTCCCATTGCGTTCGTCACCGGTGTCAACGCGACGTTTAATGCCCACCATCATACCTAGCGCTTTTCCCCGTTTTCAGAAAAGATGGAAGTGGGCGTCCCTATTATTGCAGGCTTCAGACTGATCGATTACCGAAAGTAAAAAAGAGATAAAGTAAACTGAAAATACAATTATGTAGACAATGCACGAATTTGTAGAACTTTAACGTTCTTGTATTAGTTGGAGGGCTTTTTTTTTCCCAAAAAAAAAAAAAAAAAAAAAAGCCTTGACCGCGACAAGGCGGTGTTTGTTCAGTTTGCATCGGTATCGATCCCGATAAGATTGGTCCCAACACAGTCGAATCCATGGATAAAAGATACTAGAATACGGGAGAAGGGAAAGTACACAGTGTATAGAGTACGGAAATTGTAGATAGAAGTCCACTGTTCTTATCTAATTATTCTCATCTCAGCCGCATTCAACGGAACAGAAGAACTGATTTAGCAGCCAACTCGCAAACGATCGTTCGTCATCCGCAAGATCGTCAAATTATGTTCGTAAACAGTAGTAGTTATTACAGGTTCACATCTAACGATTGGAAACAGTGAAATGAAGAGAAGACCTACGATATGAACCAAGTGCGACAGTTCAGAAAGAAGTATGGACAAGAAGAAAAACCCAACCAGGGACAGTAAGCGGTTGCCGTCACCACAGCGGAGATCCCCAAGAGATGATATGAGCCCGACGAATGATCAAGTACAGCCAGAAACGCCCCCCTCCTTACCTCTTATAATACCCCAAGCACTTAGCCGTTACCTGTCGTCATTATTATTAGTCTATGTTGGTTTAGGCCCCGCAGTGCCAGGCTGCGAATTCATGGGCCCCAGTTCCGATGCGCCGCCGCTCTGACCCCGTTTCCTGCCGGGGATGTGAAATCCATGATGTGAAGAGGATGGCCGAGAGCTGGTTGGAGACGGCCCATCGTTCGACGAGGAGAAGTCGCCCAGTCGCGAGAATATGCCTTTCTTCTTCGGTTTTGTGTCATCGCTGAGCCCCACGTCCACGAAGCATTCTTCCTCGGTTGATTCGGGACATGCCTTTTCGAAGCTCCTGCCTCTCAATACTGATGTGGATGTCATGCGCGAGTAGCGTGAGTCGAGCGAAGTCCGGGATGGCATTGTATCAGTATAGCTTATTGGGGAGCGAGCGGATATATCCTGAAATTATGAATCAATCGTCAGTTCTTCTAGAGCAAAAGTGCTGGGCCAAACAGGAGCACTAGAGTTGGGTTGGGAGGGGGGTTGGGAGAGGAGGAAATAATCTCACAAATGACCGGCGGTACGAGTCAAACGACTCGCGAGATATCGAGAAAGGCTCGTTTTCATCCACGAGGCTACGGTGATTATTCGACGACTTTGTTGACCAGAAACTGTCCCTCTCTGTAGGCGAAGGCTACATCCTCCATGAAATGAAAGATTTCAGCAATTCATTCTATACCATTGAACGACTTTGTGGTGCGATTGGGAGTAGTACCGGAAGATAGACACCGTCATCGTTGACGACTGGGATGAGAACAGGGTAATATCAGCGGCCGCGCAATGCGGAAAGGCGAATAGCGTAAATGAACTTCCCCGGAACGGAGCCGCTCAGGGTGAAGGAGCGAGGCGCGGGAGAGGAGCATACCACTCAATTTGTACTCATTGATGCCGCTGTCATTGCTCTTCCTGATGGTCAAGGGACCAGGACGACCATCTGCAGAGGTACGGTTCTTCTCGTCGTCCGGGCGATCCTCCGCACCAGCTGGCTGGGCGGGTTTCCGGGCTAGGAGATTCCGGAAGGGAGGCATGTTGGGAGTACCAAGGACCAAGGGAGGGAAGGAAACAAAAGCGATTCCAGACCAGGCTTCTAGAAGTCACACGAAAGGAATCATATGAACATGGAGACACGACACGAGAGGGATTGGTAGTCTTGTAGTGGTTATTGGGCAAAAAGATGGGCAGCGCAGACGAGGGACCGACCTCACATGATCGGAGGCCGGATGTCCAACCAGCTTGGCCAACTCAGCCCACGCGTATGGGGCGGTTTATTCTCCGATCGGCAGAGATATGATCGACGGAATAATCAAGTATTATTATACACTGTCTGGTTGATCAAAGAATATAGCCTCGGTACAGTATCTGAGCACCCTACTACTGTGTAGAGTACAGGCATACAGTGCTCTATATATTCACAGAATGACGCAGTCCAACTGTATCTGGTATCTACATCTGCACTACAGCTAGGATGAGGAGGAAGAACAGTTGGATGCCATCGTGCAAGGACCCCTCGGAAGATCTTGTGCCCTGGTCGGTGGCGAACAAAAGAAAGCCAAGAGGAATTAGAACCGGGGTTGCTAGCCGATGAACATGGACATGATGTTGATCGCGAGGCCGTGCCATGGTGAGGAGAGGCAAGCGAGTTCAAGCTCATCATCGATATAGGTAATAGTGACAGTGGAACATAATCTGTTGCGGATAGTTCAGTGGGAGAACAGCCGTAGTCAGCGACCCTGCCCGGCACTCGGTGCCAGCGGGTTGGTGCCTGGTTCGAATCCCGGGGTCGCCGTTGCACTCTTGTGAGTAATCCATGACGCTGCGGGGCGCTAAGCAATGGAAGTGACCCTTGAGGGAAGCAATTCTGCAGAGACACTTCCACCCTGGGATGGCGGCGCCAGATTACACCGCCCGTGCACAGGCGAGCTGACTGTTAGGCTGTGCGACTGCTTTGGTTTTTGTTTTTTGTTCTTACTTCTTCTTATCTTACCCTTTATTCAGTAACTGCTCATTGGACCAAGTGAGGTCCAGATACATGTACTGTTGTTGACTTGGATCTATTCGACCGCCACTGCCCGCCTACACCACGGATATCCAGCCCTAGGACCACCCGGGCTCTCAATCCGTTGCAGTGGCCACGGCACGTTATCCTGACATGCAGGACGTGGCCAGGCTATACGGCCTTTTTATAGCACTCCTAGTTCCAGTCTTCTCACCTACGGCGTAGACTGTCAGTGCTGGTGTGCTCTGTCGTCGTCGTCGTCGTCTTCTCCCAACTCACGCCTGTATATATATACATTAGTACTACTACTATTACTACTACTACTACTCACTGCTTATTCCCCCCCCTTCCCTAGCAACCCCCAACCCGAGAGAATGTTCCAAGAAAGCTCCAGGCAGATCGAGTTGCTTGAAAACCATGTCCTCCGCGCGCGATGCAAGACCCACCAGGAGGAGTGGAATACTTCCGAGATCGATTTAAACGACGTGATTGGCGTGTCGAAGGGTGAGTCATAATAAATAGCAAAGCCAAAGAAATATGTAGAGGAGAAAAGAAGAGAAAGAAGCAATTTACATGATGAATGAATATACGGAATAAAAACAGGACACTTCATATGGGACGGCCACAACTATCTGGACGAAGCCGAGAATATCCATCTTGAGTTCGAGGGGCCGTCAAGCGCCATCCCGACGCTGCATGCTGATTTACGCGTGGTCCCCGGGGGAGACGGGCAGCCTGCCGCTATTAATCTGGGTGAGTGTATTAAGAATGAGGATGGGCAGCTGTGCTATATGGGTTGTTTCTAAGTCGGGGCGCGATCGAGGTTCAAAAGGGTGTTGTTGGGCATAGGAGACTACTACCAGGGAGCCATGGAATAAAGAATAAACGGGCTTACATTACAATATACTACCTATTCTTGCAACAATAATACGTTCTGAGTGCACAGCATAGGACCCAAGATAACTGGGGGAAAGAAAAAAGGGAAAATAGTTCAAGGGTTATATAGCTAGCCGCCTATCCGTCCAGCGCCTGGATAACCTGGGCCCAGTCACCGAAACCATACGACCCAGGTACTTGTTCCCCGTCAAAAAGACTGGCGAGAATGACCCGGTCCGACTGTTCGCCTTCCCATGGCTGACGGCCATGCTGGGAGATGACATTATCGTAGACAAGAACATCACCACGTTCCCATTTGTGAAGCACGCGTAGCTCGTCAGTGATCTCCGCAAGACGCGCAAGGTACTTCTCGGGGATGGGCGTGCCATCGCCATAGAGCTGCTTTGTAACGTCCTTCCTAGCCAGGGAAGTAGCGTTTTGGCTGTACTTGAAGAATGACGCCAGTCCGGTGAAGAGAGTCGGCAAGTTCGTGCTGGGTTGGGTGCGGATGGCGGGCAACCGGTGCGTCAGGATGAGAGTCTTGCCCTCATCCGCCCATTCCCAGGTCGTATACTCACCTCTGCCGTAGCGGGCAATTTGCGCTTCAATTTTCCTGCGGCGCGTGGCTTCGTCGTCGCCAGGCTGGACTTCCTTCCCGAACGCCTCCCGGAGCGTTGCGCCACCCGCGTACTGCTTTTCGGTCTTGTACGTGACTTTGCTCAAGATGCCCTTTTCCGCGAGGTTGTTGACGAACTCGGGAATCTCCTTTTGAGCACGGTAGAAGAGCTCCAGCGACGATGAGATCGGGGTCTCACCGCCCTTCGCTGGGGCCCGATGACCATAGAAGAAGATGTACTCCGGCGCATGCGGGACCTGGGGCGACTCGTTGTGGCTGTAGATGAGCACCTCCTTCGGGGCCTCGTTAGCAGGGGCTACGTTGGGTGCAAGCGGCTTCCTGTCAACCACGATGCCGATGATCTCGTGCGGTTTGTACCCGAATGCATGAGCGAACTTGCTGAAGTCGTCTGCGCTGTGGATCGGTAGGCCGCGAAATAGCAGCGTACCATGGCGTGCGAGCAATTTGGTGAGGATTCCGCCGTCCTGAGCTTGGAGATGTTTCACAGCCTCGACCGCCGTGTTGAGATCAACATCCTCGGCATGTTCTCCACCTCCACTAACAGATGGTCGCAGCGCAAGCGGGGTAACGGTGTTTGCGGGATGCGGAGGCCCCAGCACACGTTGATTACTCGATGGCAGGTCAAAAGGTTCGAAAGTGAGGGTTGGCAGAGGGTTGCCGTTGAGTTTGAGAGGATGCGCTCGAAGCGGTTCCACAGAGGTTGCCATGGCAGACAAGGTCCTAGTAAGTAACGATAGAGATAAGGACTATACTAATTACATCGATGCCATTTCCAAAGGTTTGCTGACAGCTGCGCCTAGATATAAGTACTGGAGTTCCCGCCGCTCGGGTTCGGTAGTGCCGTACTGTCCTAATCCCTGCTGACGATCGCGAGCGCAACCAGCAATAAGCTTCTCAAGATAGGGGTCTTGGCTAGTGAATGTAGTCGGTAGGGCGGCCGAAGCCGGACAGTCTCATGGCGAGTATCGGGATTGTGCAAGACATAAACACTCTTGCGTGCTGGAGATGGAAGACATAAAGTAGGTATAGAAAGTACAAAGCGCCGAAGACGTTCCTCGGTAATCACTTTCGTAACTCGTTCTTCAAACTTAGGGTTATACTTCGTTATACTTCCAACATGTCCGTGCCACCAGCCTCGGACAAAGGCCAGGTTGCTGTGGAAAAGGAGGTGCTTGGAGATAGCTCACCTCAGGCGCAGCTGGCCAGCGATGATGGCCCTGCGACACTGCGCCGTCGGCCGGTTTTCTACCGGAGCACGCTCTTCCAGATCCTGGTTGTCGGCTTGTGCGCTTTCTGTGCACCGGGAATCTGGAGTGCCATGAACGGCCTCGGTGTCGGTGGCTCCCAGAGCCCGGACCTCGTCAATGCTGCCAATGCTTTGCTGTATGCGTTCATGACAGTGACATGTTTCGCTGGCCCCTGGCTGACCAACTTGATCGGGTTCCGGTGGACGCTGGCGCTCGGTTCTGTTGGATATCCGCTGTATGCAGCAGGGCTCTACGTGAACAACCGTTTTGGCTCGACCTGGTTCGTGTACTTCGGCGCTGTGGCATGTGGCATCAGCGCGGGCTTCTTCTGGAGCGTCGAAGGCGCCATTTCCACAGGCTATCCAGAGCAACACAAACGAGGCCGATACCTGGCTACGTGGTTTACATTCCGCAACTTCGGCAATATTATCGGAGGCGCAGTCTCACTTGGCATCAATCACAGCGTCAACCACCGCGGCAAGGTTGGATATGAGACGTATCTCGCCTTCATTGCCATCCAATGTCTTGGGCTTTTCATTGGCCTACTCCTCTCGAACCCTGGTAAAGTGCAGCGCGACGATGGCACTTCCATCAGCGTCCCTAAGGGGACCGACTGGCGCACCGAGGGCAGAGAGATGTGGCGATTGGCAAAAAGCAAGTCCATTCTCCTGCTGACACCACTCTTTTGGTACTTTGGTTGGTGCCAGGCATATCCAGGCACGTATCTCGCAACTTATTTTACCGTACGTTCGCGTGCCCTGGGGAGCTTCCTGTCAGCTGTTGTCGGCACATTTGCCACATGGCTCGCAGGTTTACTTGTCGACATCCCATGGGCAAAGAGTCGACAGGTACGAGCTGTAACAACATTCGTCGTCGTGGCGCTGCTCAACAGTGCAACTTGGATCTGGGCCGTCATCCTACAGAATCGTTACCGTCACACGAAACCCGTGTTGGACTGGAGCCACCAGAGCCAATTTGGCCCTGGATTTGGAGTATTTTTGTTCGAGCGCATCAGCATGGGCGTTGTTGAAAACTATATCTACTGGTGTATCGGCAACCTGTCTGATTCTCCCGGCTTTCAAATCCGCTATAGCTCCCTGCTCCGGGGCATTGAAACGGCTGCTGTGGCCATGTCGTTTGGAGTGCAGGCTGTTCCGGCGGCGTTGATCACGACAGCCAGTCTCAACTTCGGCTTTTGGTTCGTTGCGTTGCCCTTCAGTTATTATGCTACTTTGCAAGTCGTTCGCAAGTTCAACAAATTGCAAGAAGAGAGTAACGTGGCAGGAGGACATCAAGCAGTCGAGACAATATAGAGAGGTAGATATTCGAGAGTGCAGTAGAGCGGACTCATTTGCCATCAGGCTCTTGCGGAAGGAGCAATATACAACTTAAAAAGAGGAAGGAGCAATCAGTTTCAAGTTAGAAGAAAGAAGGAAGGACCGCCAGCACCTGCCCTGTTACTCAGTTTTCGATGCGAAATGACCGCGTTGTGTTTCATCCCTTCATGTTAGAGAGCTTCGACTGTTCGACACCACAGGCGGTATTACTGTCTTTATTATTTTGTACCTCGCCTGCCATATATTCTTTCTCAATTGCGGACGGCATCGTTCCATATAGTATCAGTAGAGAATCTGTCGAGAAAATACACTCTCTCACTGCGTCGGCTTTGATGACTTCGAACTTCTTGTTCGTACTCCCCGTCTATTGACCAGGTCGCCCCGAACCCATCCTCAGCGGCCAGTTGTCGTCCAAAGCTAATTTCATTTGTCATCTCCAAAAGGCTGCGCAAATAGGAAACGACGGAGTACCGAATATGAAGTTCTGGGTTGGCTGGGAGTTATGGCAGAAGACAATCCTTGTAAGCTTTGGGAACCAAGTGAATGCCAGGAAGGAGGAAGGAGAATCAGCTAACTCCGAACGACAGGTACTCGCAGTAATTACAGTGAGAAGACCCCCTTTCTTTCACCCAAACACACGTGCGAAGGAAGTTTTCTGAATGTCGACCAAAGACCTTCGTCCTCGTTTCGGCTTTCTCTGCCCTAGTATATAACAGGCGGAGGATCAAAAGAATTACAGCGGCGCAAGCGAGTCAAGAAGCGGAAGAGACTTGGCTGAGCCCGACGGTGACGAACGATATACCATTCGGTGCCAGGGCGCTCCAAAAGGGAATCCAGATCCAAGGAATCTGGTTCTCCAACACCAATACGCCATATCCAAGTCCACGCCTGCCTGCTACTCCAGTCGAGAGTCCACCGCCGAGCGCCATGGCATCTAGGACCGTATTGGCCAACGAGACAACCGACAGCCGTAATCCTGACCAGGCCCGTCCACCGGCATCTAATACGGACGCTTCGGAACCCCCTCGCTCTCTAAGCGCATTGAGTGAACAGCTCCCCAATGGGGACAAAGTACAGGCCAAGCAGAAGGTTAGCGTATCCGAGAAATCGGGTCGCAATCGTATCCCCAAAAGAGGAGCCACTGGTGGTGCAGATGATTCGATGATGCACGTGTCTCGGAGGGGTATCGGCTTTCGCAAGTCGTCAGTTATGAAGGGCGAGGACAAACACCTGCGAAAATCAAGGATTGCCAGAGGTAAATCGCAATGGTTACCATAAGAAAGCCGTTACTAATTAAGAGTCTGTGGGCGCTAACTGCAATGTTTCTTTTTGACAGCTTTGACGCAGAAAAAGCGGGGCTCATCCGAAGAATTCAGGAGGGAAATGAGTAGGATATTCAAAGAAAACTTCCACATAGACGAAGATGAGTCATTTGAGCTCAATATTATCTCACCAGGACAGTTATAGAGCGATAAAAGCGGCCCGTTCGTTGGCGCCCCGCGATATTGCTAGCTGTGCCTCAACGGAACAAGCCTCCCCTTAGCAAATAGCCTGCGAACAAAGAGAATTTTGACACGGAAAAAAAGGAGATACTCCGAGCTTTTGCCATCCCTACTAGTCCTGTTGCTGTAGCCGGGGTCTGTTGAGTTAATATCAGTACATAGCATGGTTATACTCGAGTGCAGTTCGGGGGAGGGTAATTGAAGATCACATGACTTCGTGACTGCAGCGACGCGTGCTCGATTCTTGGTTGCTATTGCCATGGAAGCACAACATATCAGCTTGTCACAACGACAGAACAGAAATGTCTTAATTCAGGTCGATAGGCTCAGTCATATGATATACTGATAGAGAATACTTCTCGCCAAGCTCCAGCCAATTTTAGCTTCTTGCGAAGGCCCAACTCGCCTTCCTAAGACGCGTGCCGTCGCGTCTTCCTTGTCTCGCACCTTCAGCAATATCAGAGAGAGAGAGAGAAAAAAAAGAAACTAGCCCACCGGACATACGGCTTCATCTTATTCCCAGTGATTTCGACTTATTTTTCTTTCTATAGATATGGTAGCCGATATGGAATCTCAAAACGAGTATGATGACAACGGTCTGCCAGGTCCTGGGGCTCCGACCCCCCTCTCAGCTTTGGAGGTGAGTGGTTCGACCTAAGAGAGAATTTCAGCGAATCAAGAGACTACCGGAAAGAAAGTCTTCGCTTGTTTTTGAGAGATGCGAATATTGCCTAGAACGGTTGTTGTCATACGGTTGGTGGCACCTCACTGATACTTCGTTTGTAGGGTGTCGCCGGCTTAACTGCTAGAGATATTAAGCTGTTCGTCGATGCAGGACTTAACACTGTTGAGTCTATTGCATACACGTAAGTCCATTTTCTTTATTCTCATTTGAGCCTGTATTCTTGTGTTGCAGTGTGCTGACAGTTTGTTACTGAAAACATGCTGTAGGCCTAAACGGGTCCTGGAACAGATCAAGGGAATCTCTGAGCAAAAGGCTACTAAGATATTGGTTGAAGGTGGGGTTTCCTAATTTGAATAGTGGTGGGAGTGGTCTAACATCTTTCATTACTGTTAGCCTCGAAACTCGTCCCAATGGGTTTCACAACCGCCACTGAAATGCACCTCCGACGGAACGAACTCATCTCGATCACAACCGGATCTAAACAGCTGGACACTTTACTCGGAGGCGGCATAGAAACAGGCTCCATCACGGAGATCTTTGGGGAGTTTAGGACAGGAAAGAGTCAAATATGTCACACTCTTGCGGTAACGTGCCAGCTACCTTTCGATATGGGCGGAGGTGAGGGCAAGTGTCTGTATATCGACACAGAGGGAACCTTCCGTCCAGTCCGTCTGCTGGCTGTCGCGCAAAGGTACGGACTCGTCGGAGAAGAAGTGCTAGACAACGTCGCCTATGCTCGAGCGTACAACTCCGACCATCAACTCCAGCTCCTAAACCAGGCTTCGCGGATGATGTGCGAGACGCGGTTTTCGCTTCTCGTTGTCGACTCCGCCACTTCACTTTACCGGACAGATTTCAACGGTCGTGGCGAGCTGTCATCCAGACAGAACCACCTTGCTAAGTTTATGCGCACGCTTCACCGCCTGGCAGACGAGTTCGGCATTGCCATTGTTATCACGAACCAAGTTGTCGCTCAGGTGGATGGCGGTCCAAGTGCTATGTTCAATCCCGATCCCAAGAAGCCTGTCGGCGGCCATATTATTGCTCATGCTAGCACCACTAGACTCAGCCTGAAGAAGGGACGCGGAGAGACGAGAGTGTGCAAGGTCTATGACAGCCCGTGCCTCCCGGAAAGCGATTGCTTGTTCGCGATTAACGAGGACGGCATTGGGGATCCCAGTCCGAAAGATATGGAGAATGAGTGAGCAAGTGCCAGTTTTGTTCGGGTGCTTGACCCTGTTATGAGTATGCATTTCGACAATTTCTATAGAGTTTCGTCCTGGCCGTGTCTTTAGTGGTTAGCATAGCATTTAATTTTTATTTCTATTTTACTGTTTAATAGAGGAGTGTAAGATATTATGATGCTAGTTGTAATAACAAGGGAAATGCCGGCGAAATGCAAAAGAAATAGCTGAAAGTACATCGAGTAGCGTCGCAGTCAAGAAGATCCGCTTTGGCTGTTTCCCGCGCCAAGACGCGATTTCGAGCAGCTTGCAGAGCTTCGGTTTTCCGCTCTCAAAACAAATCCACCGATATCCTCCGTGACGCCCTTCCCAACATCGGCTGACTATGGGTTCCTGAAACGGCGATTATTGCGAGAACGAGGGTTTTTGTCTGTTCGATGGTTAATTCAACATGGTGAAGATCTATAAGGAAACCAGGCTCGACCTGCGCCCTTACTCGCCTGACGCCGTCGTCCATATCCAGATTCCGACGCAAGAGAGCAACGGCACCAGTAACGCGCAACGTCGAGCCCGATTCTCCCTGTCACCATTTTCTGAGCGAGCGGAACCGACCGCAAAGGACGAGGAAGAATTTTCGAAGCGCTACTTGGCTACGCAAGGATCTGTCTACTTTCGCAAACGCAGAGTCTACCCTCGAGCTTTTCTGTGGCGGATAGTCGATGACAACAAGGTATTGGAGATCCAATGCGTGGATCTAGTGAAGGGTGGGATTGAACAATATGAATACAATATCACACTGCGTTTCGAGTTCCAGGAGATCATTCTCCCCTCAACTGTTGCTCTTGCCGACCTGGAGGAACACGAGGTGCTGAATGTCTTCGCGATCACGGCATCGAGGCGGTTGTATACGTTAACGCTCCGCCCAGAGTTCTTCAGGAGGCCGGCTGCTATTGACGAAAATGTCTCCGACTGGTGTAAATCCTGTGTCCCGGCGCCTCTGGCCTTTTCGCATCCCCATCGGCTTCACGCGAGCAGTTCCCTGGAGTTGTTCATCTCTCTTGATAGCGGATCGCTGCTGCGTCTAACCAGGAAGTCTGGCGATGATGGTAATGTTTATCCTTGATTTTCTATTTCTCCCTTGGTAGTACCGGGTTTAGGTACGACATTAGCTGGTGCCGTTGCTGACATGTTCTGTCTCTCTCTTTAAGGCTCGTATTGGTCCCTCCTTACCTTCGACGAGAGATCATGGAGTTCGTCGATCCGAGGCCTGCTGAAATGGCATGCGCAACTGTCTATGAAGTACGAAGGACGCAATCTCGACTCCAACGTAGCGGTTGCCATCGCTACCACTACCGATCAGACGCATTTATTCGCTGTCTGCTTGAACCACACGTTGAAGATATGGAATCTGAGCTCGAACAAGTTGGTTGTTACCAAGGACCTCTTAGACCGGCAGTTGAGTCAGCGTGAGTCTGCGCTATACACATTGAATCCTTCCGAGTCGTCCTTTATCCGTGTGTTCAACGCGGAGCGCGCCCTGGACGGTGGATATCGGTATTATGTCGTCACCTATTCGCCGTACGAGGATGGTCGCTTTAAATTCTGGGCTGTGAAGGGCGGATTAGCGTCTGATCTGATAGTTGAGGATCTGTTCCCGGACGCGATTCTGAGACCCGTCGACCCTGATCCGTCAGGTAATGTGTTTTGGAGCATTGTCGATTTCCAGATTAAGCCAGCGGAAGAGGGGAGGCGCATGGAACTCTGGGTGTTGTGGAGGAATAAGAATGTCTATCAGTTGTATAGTCTACATTTCGACTTCCAGTCGTTGGTCGCCGATTGGTCTTCCAACTGGGTTTCGACGGCCTGGGGACTGGAGAGAGATGAGCCGCCGGCGGCTATAGTTCCTTCTGACGTTGTGGAACCGACGGAGAAGTGGCTGGAGTTTCTCTTCCATCCTGGCAGGTTCCCACCGGAAGTCCTAGAGACAGCTTTGGTTATCTACCAGGAAGCACTACACCCGCTGTCTTCGCCGAACGTCTCAAAGAAGAAGGTTCCTTTGCAAGAACGTCTTTGCTCGACAATCACGGCCACAGTTTCACTGCGCAAATATGCCGAGGAAGAATTGGATTTTGCGCGGTATCGGACTGACACAGACTCTAAATGGCGGACTTTCTGGCAGATTACCGAGGATCTTAACAAGAGAAGATTTGAGCCGGTTTCTCTTGCCTACGATGTCTACTATGACCTTCCGTGGCTACTCCTTTCTGATAGTTGCGCAGTGATCCGGGAATGTAGTTCCACGGAGCTTCTCTTACACAACGCGGATTCTGAACTTCACCACGAAATGCCCAACGTCATGGATCGCTGGAGGCATAGGAACTTAAGCTCAGAGCTTGGAGAGTATTTTGAACAGGCATCCTTTTTGATGAAGGCCGCTTCTGGTTTCAGGTCCGCGTTCCCGGCCGAGCTGCAATCCGCTTGCCAGTCTGCTTTAGAGGTAGAGATCTTTACAGAGCCGCTATTTTCAGTACCAGACCGAATGGCAGCTTTCCAGGGACGTTGCAACTTCGCGGACTTTGTCAACGATAAGGAATTTGACGGCTTGGTGGCGACCCTGAGTGAGCGAATGAATATCTACAATCTTCCCAACGAAGTGTTCTACACAATCATCGAGACAGTCCCGCTCGGATTCCCTGGGAAAGATTCGGATCTTCTTTCTACACATTTTGGGATCAAGACTACAGTGAACGGTGCTCAAGAGACGATTTCGCATACACGCCAGATTCTCTTTGACCTACTTGTGCTTGTCGTATTCCTAGACGGAGAGGTGAGCCAAGAAGAGGATTCTAACTTTGACTCGGCCAGCTTGTTTTCTACCCTGGTCGATATGCTGAGGGAATATGAAATGATGCTCTGGCTCTGTTCAAATGTGCGCAGTTGTCCTGATAGGTTTCATAACCCGCCTGCCAGTACGGCTGTCACAACGTTCTCATTGAACGACTCCGACTCGAAGAACAAGAAGAATGAAAGGATGACCACTATTCTGGAGGATCTGTTTGCCACACCGATCAAGCCGCGACAGGCGACCAATATGCCTCAAAGCTACGCACTGACTCTGGGAATTCGCGATGTTTTATCCTGGGTCACACGGCAGGGGGAAGTGGCATTGCCAAACGCCTTGGTCTTCATACAGTGTGACCTGCTTGCGAAGGGTAACATCGACTTGGCATGGGACTTCCTGCGATTTCAGATAAGTACGTCTTGGGCGACCTACGTCAAGGGTCGTCTGTACGTGGCCATATCTGAATACGATACTGCAGCGATTTATTTCAGGAAGGCTGCCTACCTTTTGTCGTGTGGAAAGCCTCTCGGTAATCTCCATGAGATGTCATCAACGCTGTTGGACATTGTCTCCGTGGATTGCTTTTATAATGGTCTCCCTAAATACTTCCAGCACATCCTCTCTGTATTTGAGCAGGTGCGCTCTTTTTCACATGTGGCCGACTTTGCTAGTCTTGCGTTGCAGGCACTTGACAGTGAGCACAGAGGCGAGGAAGATATCGAATATATCACTTTGCGAAGTGATCTACTTTCCCGCCTATTTCATGCGTCTTTGAAGACGGCCCAATTCGACCAAGCTTACTCTGCCCTGTCTCGGTATAGAGACCGTGCGTTGCAGAAATCTGCTCTGGGTTCACTGGTATCAAATATGCTCGTTGTGTCGGGGACGGGGACCGCTGGGCTTGAGCAACTCCTCCACTTCCCGACTTCGCTAGTGCCAAATATTGCTTCTTACGTGGATGAGACTCTTTTGTCACTGTCCCGGAAGCAGACGTCTTTCACTTCTTTCTTAGAAGAGGACGAAGCGATAAGCGACGGCCGTATTAACGCATGGGCCACCGATAGCAGTAGTTCGCCGGACTACAGCAGAATTCTTCAAGCCTACCGTGTTTTGCAGAATGATTACCGCGGGGCCGCGGAGGTCGCATATCGCAACGTTCAACGCTTGAAGAGAGCCAGAGATAGCTCGTTGTCATATCCTCTTGTTGGAAACATACGGGGCCGCGACGATCGTCAACAACGAGCTTTCCGAGATGCGGACCAGGGCCGCGGTGTTATGGAAGATGGTCCCGAGAGCAAGCAAATTCGACATGAACTCCTAGCCCTGATCAATCTTCTTGCATGCGTTGATAAGAGGGAGGCATACATCCTTGTCGAAAGGGACGATGGCCCCGATGCTAATGATGATCAAATTCGCGCCCACCGCAGCGGTGCCGCGCACGCCGATAAAGAAGGCAATGTTTTCATGAGCGATGCCCATGACAGCAGCCAGAAAACAACCAGCACGTCGCCATTTGGATTGTTCTCGAGCGGCAATGACAGCCGTCGACTGTCCTCTAGCACTGGCGGGGGGTCGAATCCTAACTTGAAAGATTTCTCCGCATCGGTGAGGAGAGACAGCAAGTCTTCGTTCCCCTTCCTCCCCCGCGGAAGCACCGGCAGCAGTGGCAGCGGTGCAGCTCCCCGACGCGTGATTGTCACACTCGACCACCTTCGACGGGAATATCAATCCGAGCTCGATCGGGTCAGTAGGATTGAACGTGGCGACTGGGAGCTTGGATTTGATGATGATGATGAGGAGGAGGAGGAGGAGGGGAACGATGACGAGACCATGGTGATCTCCTAGAGTAACGGTGGTTATTTTCTTCAGAGATCTGTCCATATTTTCACGCAATTTTTCCTTCGAATCGAACTTGAAGATGGTGGGTATGCATATACGCGAGGGATTGAATTGTATTTGTATTCCAGGAGGGAGCAACTTTTGTTAGCCACTGAGATTTGGGCATTAGAAGTATTACAATGCTCTTGTCGATTACGATATGGAAAGTAAACTATGCACGATATGCTATTTTTCCTCCCCTCAGCCCCCTCAGCCCCCCTCGCTCACCTCCCAGGACATAATTAGACATCAGATGCCAACACATCCGCGCGGTAAACAACGGGCTTGTCTCGAGACAGGCACCGCGACAGGCGCACCACTATTACCAGCCAACTTCCCAACATCAACCGCGTCAGCAATGACCCGATAACCCTCATCATTAGGATGAACACCATCCCCGGAGTCATACTGCGGACTAATCACGGCGTCATCGGCCGGATGCTGCAACGGAGCCGCAAGATCGAAGACGCCATCGAACCACGCGCTCTGGTCCCTCTGCTGCAGCATCCAACCATTAAACAATCGTCTCTGCCGAGCTTGTTCCGGGGTATAACCGCCGGGCAAGATGGTGGTGCCGAACACGCGGACCCGGTCAGAGGAGGAGGAGGATGACGAGCGCACCCGCCGCGACATCTCCGTATACGCTTCTATGAGCGCCGATGCACTTACGTCGGTGCGCAGGTCGTTCGAGCCCAGGTGGATGATCAAGCCCGTTAGACCCGGTTGCGTCAGGACGTCCCATGCTAGACGGTCCTTTCCGGGCTCGCCAAACATGAATCTGGCCAGGAGGGAGGTAGTAGTAGATGTAGTAGATGTGTTATCCTGGCCGCCGCCGCCGCTTGCTGGAGAGAATAGGAGGTCGAAGTTCCTCGTCAGCTGGTTCCCTGATATGCCCGCGTTGAGCACGGATGGGAACCTGTTTCCGTCTCGGGACTGCTGTCGTAGCCGCCGCGCGAGGTAGTCGGGCCAGCGCCTGTTGGTGTCAACGGTCGACCCGACGCCGTCTGTCGTGGACGAACCCAGCGCGACGATAGCGCCGGGGATCGACAATGACGATGATGATGGGCCAGGCAGGACGTCAACGCCCGTAATCAGCCACCAGGAGCGCGTCAGGAAGGGGAAGTCAACAACGGGACTACCGGTCGTGGTCGTGTCTCCCTCGCCGGGTCTCGAGAGGTAAGACGTCTGCAGCGCCTCGGGATGGCCCGTCAGGCTACTGCTGCTGCCTGTGCCACTCTGGATAGGATTCAAGTGGAAGGTAATGGCCAGGTTGGTGAAGGCGTCAACGTCCACGTCCGTCGTGACGACGGGGTCACTGCATGCTTCTTCCTGGCCCGCTGCGAGCGTGACCGTGTCCTCTCCGCGGAACGTCACGGCGGAGATCTCGCGGACATTGGGGCCCTGCAGGGCGTGTCCAATGGAAATGGACGTGAGTGTGACGGGTCCGTCGCCGTAGCGGTTCGACAGACGCAGACGGAGCTGCTGGCCTCCTGCGTGCAGGTGGACGATCTGTCGCAATGTGCGGCCCGCTGCAAGATTCCCTGCGGACATCGGGGTGGGTGCTGCGTACCATGCCGCGACCCATTTCTGCGTGTCGGACATTGAGGGGCCCCTTGTCTGCCGCGGTGGTCTTTTTGTGGTGTGGACGACAAGGCGAAGGTTTGAATTGAATGAAGCCAGGCAAGGCGGCGTTCGCGGCTACTTTTTCCAGGTTTTAATCCTTCATTGTATGTACGCGTAGCTACTATCCATTTCTACGACGACGTGGAAATTATAATATCAACCTGTAATCTCCGATAGATGCCAGGCACATGCTGATAGTGAACAAGACAAGAGTTTCTTTTTTTTTAAAAAAAAAAAAAGAAAAACAAGTAGCGACCCGTGGTATTTCGAGACTCTATTATAGTAATCATAATGAAAACACACCCCAAAGAGGTCACCGTCGAACGTAGATCACAGCGTAATAATCTGACTACTCGACAGAGCCCTTGGACCACTTCCCCCTCGCCCTGATCCGCCGACCAAATATGTAAAACAGGTACGGGATGGGGATCAGGGCGATGGCCACAAAACCAAGCACGCTCGAAGCCCAATCCACGCCAATTCCGTGAAACATGTAGGACGCAAACAAGGGGAAGGCGCCGGCAAAAACACTTCTCAAGAAAGTGTTCGCAGCGACAGCACTGGCCGAGTATACCTGGAAGGTATCGATGAGATAGTTCAATGCGGCTTGGAAGATAGTGAAGAACCCCAGACCCATGCTGGAGGCCCCGACGACGGGTCCAATCCAGTGGACGTCGCGAGGACTGGTCCAGCCGAAGATGAACAGTCCCGCCGCAAAGAAGATGGAGCCGAACATCATGGGTGGAAGGCGGGCTTCCGGAACGGGGCGATTGTTGTTCGCTCTGAAGCGTTTGATATAGAATTCCTGGTTGAAGACGTTGACAATGCCCCCTGTTAAGATCCCAACAAGGATCGCCAAGAAGGGCAAGTTTTGGACCAGAAGATTCCAACCTCGGACTTCTCCAAATTCTATGGGGAAGGATGCAAGGTTGAGATATAAGATGCCGTAGACGAAGGATGCGTAGAGAGCCATGAGGAAACAGATGGGAGTGGCCAGCAACTGGAACGGGCGGATAAGATATTTATTGGCCAGCTCTTTGAGCGTCACGTCCCATTCCTCATGGCGCGCATGGAGCGCCCAGTTTCCAGTCTCAAAGCGGAGTCTCCGAGCCTTGTAGACGAGGAGAGTGGCCGGGTGGCTCTCATCTATAAATATGACATCCACGGTGAGAAAGAAAGCCATCATAATCCCGGTAATCTGGGCAAGGAATCCAAGTCAGTCAGTCCAGTTGGTTACTAGTAACTCGAACAGTAATTGAATAGCAGTAGCAAAGGAATATTAGAGAAACGAACATATTCAGTCCATCGCCACCCGAGGTAGCTTTGAGAGATAGCACCGCCAACAATGGGGCCCAACACCGGTCCTCCAACGACGGCCAGGGCATATCCAACCAGAGCCACACCCCGCTGCTCTGCGGACCAGATATCACTCAGGACACCGCCCGTGTTTGTGACGGGGGCAGAGCCAAAAAAACCAGTGAAAAATCGGGTGATCATGACTGTCTGTACATCTTTGGCAGTGGCTGTACCGAATGTGAACACTGCTGCTATGAAGTAAGGTATTAGGACGGTAGCCTTGCGTCCATAGACCTCGGATAGCGGCGCCCACACCAATGGACCGATTCCCATTCCAAACAAGAGAAGAGCCGTTCCAAGTGTAGCAACTTCTTGGCCGACGCTAAATCGTGCCATTATCCCGCGGATGCCAGGAGAGTAGCTGGAGAATGTTGTTAGCGACGACCCATATATAATAAGCTATGGTTATTGGGGGCGAGACAACAGTTGTACCGTACACTGAGCTAGCCCACGTCGTACCTGTTATCCAACGTCAGCGCTCAGCGCTCATAAAAACGTCATTTCATTCATAACCCAAACTAGATCTATAGAGAGAGAGAGAGAGAGGGAGAGAGAGAGAGAGAGAGAGAGAGATCTGCATACCCATTGTCGTCAATCCGTACAGAACCGTCGTGACAGCTTTCTTCTTAAACTTCCAGTTCAAGGGCATGTAGGGATCATCCGGGCCGTCAAAACCAACGACCACATCGTCCAAGGTTTTCGTGTGCGAAAGTGGGTGTGTGAAACGGGCAGTCTGACCGGGTTCGCGGCTTCGAACCCTAGAAATGATTGACTGGGCACGCTGTTCGAACGTTGAACGGCCCGACGTCACTGTAGATAGCTTCTCGAAGTCCGCTGCCGGAGGAGCGCGCGTCTCCTCATAGCACGTTTCTCGATCGGCATTTGGGACGGGTCGAACATCCTCGCTTGTTGGTGTCGAGGTGAGTGACTCATGGTCAGGCATGGTTGTGAGATCAGGATAGTAGCCGCCACCCGAAGCGTGGACATTTGAGCAATTTGAAGAACACACTATTAGCTGTAAGCTGTGATCGACAAGTTCGCCGTTCGATCAAGTCTAATAATTTGCTCCAGGGGCAAGATGAGAGGGGAAAGGAAGTATTTTTATAAATAACCCAAAGTAACCGGAGAACGGGCAAAAAAAAAATAAAAAAAAAAATAAAAAAAGGAAAATCAAAGCACGAACGGACTTAGCACTGCAGAAAGGTCCAAGAAAAATTGACGGCGATGTCTCTGCTCGCAAAGGTCCCAGTCCAATAAGCGGTCTTGCCACACAAATAAGCATCAGACAAGCCGCCTTATCCGGGGGTGCAACAGCGAGGTGCGCAACTGGGATGGCCGATGTTCGCTTTCGGACTGTGTCCGGGCCATCCTTGGCTGGAACTACGTCCAAAGAGTATGGCAACGACCCACAAATGGGTCAGCAGAGTCTCTCCGATATGTTATGATTGTGCAGCGGTGTAGGGTTGGGAGAGACTTGTCGGAGACGTCGGTCTCGCCGCCCGACTCTCGACTCTCCAGCAGCGGCTTTGAAGCGACACTCGTTGCGTATGACTTCCGAATTGAAACCAAAATTCTTTTGTCTATCGCTGCAGGAAATCACTCTAGACTAGATAGGTGCCTCCTCTGTCCTAGTCATGTCTCATATATCTCCCGAGCCCGAACTCCTTCGTCTGTACAGATACCCGCACGCATACCCATACATAACTCTTATCGTTATACCCCCCCAAAAATATAGATAGCCACAGCCGCCGAGAACCACTAAGAGAAAATCCAACATGCAAGACCGTGGATATATAGATCGTGTCGCATAACTACTCACTCAGAAGACAATCGAGTGGGCAGTCTCCCACTTCTGCACCGCTTCCATAGCGGCGGTCACTTTGAGTCCAATCCGCGCATCGAGCTCGTAACTCTCCCATTTGGCCGCCTTATCGAGATAGCCTTTGCATTCACGCACCTTCTGCGACTCAAGATCCTTGTCGGCGACAGTAGATGTTGCGTCAGTGGCCGCTGAAGGCTGCGAGGACACTGCAGGACCATGCGCGGCGGCGTACGCCGGACGCTCCATCCAGAGGTTGGCTGCCATTTCAAAGTGAGCGACTGGCAGGACCCAGTCATCCTTGAGATTACCCTTAAACTGAGACTTGTCCTGACTAAGGACGCTAGTGAGGAGGATCTTTTCTGCCTCCTCATGCCTACGCATGGCTCGTAGGACGGCGGCGCGCAGCAGCTCTGAAATGGCCCCTTCCTCTGGCCCTTGACGGGACAAGTTCGTGTTAGCATCACTTTCGAACCAAGCTAGCCTAGACAATGAGTCCTCCAGTTGAGTCTTCGTCATACGACTGTGTCCATTCCAAAAGAAAATCATCTCTTCGACGGGATCGACACCAACTGCGTCCACCAAAGGAACCTTCCAGTCCTTGGCACAGGCTTCCCATTTGGCAATTTTCCGCGTGACAAAGACGTCAAATGGTAGCTGCCTTGCCATGAAACGCTTCCGACCCGCCAGCGTTGGTGCTGCACGGAAGTATTCCGTGGCCTTTTCAGCATGTTCTTTGGCAAGTGACGAATCAGATTTGGCATGTTCTCGGTACAAGGCCAAATGACAGGCTCCAGCTATATAGTAGTACATCGCGCGAGACCAGGAATTAAGATCTGCACACTTTATCCAGCTGTTAGTTCCTCGGATGAGGGAGTAGGAAAGGAAAACCGGGAGGCCGAACGGACCACGCCAGCCAGGAGTAGCACTTACCTCAATGAAAGACTGCGCCGAGAGCTCATATTTATGAAGGTACATTGCATTCAGGCTCCGTTCAAATACCCGCAGCGCCTCAACTTGCTTAAGCTGGCTTCGATCGCTATTGCACAGCATATCCAAGGCAGTGTCCAATTTCCTGTTGGCTCCGTGCATCCTAGATTCCTCCAGGAGCCAAAGTTGGCTATCGGGATATCGCCTTCTCATCTCGACCAGAAGAGCAGTGAGCTTCTCCTGTGGGTAATCCGCCACGTCTGCGTCCGCGTCCGCGTCCGCGTTCGTCGTCCTGTCAGGCATGATGTCGCAGTATCGAACGAAACCATTATAATATCCCAAGAGTGCAAGAGCGGCGATGGCGCCAATCAAATTTTGAAACTTGCTAGCCTGCCAGAGCAATCGCAGGCCCTTTTGCTTATCTCCTCGAAAACCAATGACGGAAAGTAATCTGCTGAAAGCCGGTGGGACCATTGAAATAATAAGCAGTATAATACCAAAACAGAAATTAGATCCAGAGTGAACAAATGCATCGACCTCGTTGCTGAAAATCTCGGAATCTGGGTCAAGGTTAATCATGTTACTGCTTGCTGGTGTGTTAGTCGTGGGAGTGGGTGTTGATGTTCCAGAAACCTGTTGCGTTTCAGAGACCGCGAAAGCAGACAATCTCCGAGTTATCTCGACATCTCCTTCAACCACCTTTTCACTGATTGATTCCGCGGCTGCTATCCTGGTGAGGGTAGACGCAGATGGATCTCTCTGGCTCCTGGGCGTAGCCTGGGCCGCAGGATTGGTATTTTCGGATTCCAAGGTACGCTCCAACGATTGTACGAATTTTTCTTCCATACTAAGAATAGACTCGAGTGTCGCATAGGCCTTCCTCAGCCTGTAAAACCCTCTGATACTCTCCGTAAGACTCTCATTCAAGACACCAACGACAGCCAGCATGAGCTGAGCCATTGCCTGACATAAAGCAAATTCGGAACCAGGCGTATATATCTGCGACCGGAAGGCATTGGGAGCGTTCGAATTGTGGTGTGCTCGGTGCTGATCGCTGGCACCGCTAATTTCGGCATCAGTGAGGCGCTCCGACGCTGCGTGAATGTCAGAGACATGCTAAGTAGAGAGAGAGGAAGGACGGTCATACAGACCCTGACGCATAACATCTTGTTCAACCCCCAACGTTGCACGAACGAATGCAACGACACCTTTCCCTAGCTGCATGCGTGCATGACACCACCAGCGTAAGCACAAGCCACCAAAAGAGCAAAATGTAAACAGCCAACTAGCCGACACTGAGACTATAACCAGATCGGATTCCCCTCCCTCCTCTTCCCGGGACATGAAGAGATCGCACACACCTTGTGGAAAGACGAAATGCCTTTGTCCAGACCAGCTTCGGCACCATCGACATCATCGTTGAGGATCATTGTCGTCGCTAGATCATTACAGCTATCAGCCACATGCACGGACAACGTATCTAAAAGAGTAATTCTCGATCTGGATCCAACCCACCTCTCAGTGCGTCATCAACTGTTAAGCCCAGGAAAAAGTTATAGTCAGCATACCACATTACACAAATCAAGGACAGCGTCTACGCCATGGAAGACTCACGATCCTGCAGCTCAGACAAGGAAGTGAGAGACTGCGTCGATGTGTTGGTGCTGGGCTTCTTGCCGTACAGCCATGACCCGACTCTAAGCATGGTGACGCTTATGATGAAATCAAGATGAAATGAATAAATAAAATGCAAGGATTATCCCAGTAAGAAGAGAGAAATGGGCACGGAAGGAAAAAGAAAGAAAAGAATAGATCAGGTACTAAAGCCAATCTCTCACGTCATCTCCAGACCGATCCGGGCCTTATCCAAGGATACTGCCGGTGCTGGAAAGGATGCAAGTCTCTCCCATCAGAAAGGCGCCAGGGACATGGAAAATTTCTAAGACCATGGGCCACCCTGATCAGAGACAAAAGACAAATGAATAGAAGCAAGAAACAAAGAGCAAGGGGAAGAAAGGGAAGTGATAACAATGGGTGCAATCGTGGATGACACGGGCACGCGATACCCTAGGTCCGATACACTTGCTGATCACCAGAGGCTGTCAAGCCCCAGCTTCTGTTCTCCGAAATCCCGAGATCCTGAGAGAACCGCCGGTTATTGGCCCCCTGCCGAGAGGGGAAGAGAGAGCTGACAGAAAGACGCTCGAGTGGATGGCTGCGTCCATTAAGCTTTGCCTGCGTCAGAGAGCGCCAAGACCCGTTCCGAGCTCGATCTCATTCCATGACAGAAGCCACTGACTGCTCTTGACTTCTCCGCACAAGTAACCGAGCACCTCTGCTTCCCGTTGCAGCACACCCTTTATCCTCAAGGACAAAGACAGACCATTTCCTACGCTATCCTTTACATTTCCGACCGTTTTAGCTCTTTCTTTCCAAAGTCGAAACTACCTCGCCACCGCTCGAAACACCGTCGTCCCCTCATCCTCCCACCATGTCGAATACAACCCAGTCTCAGGCCCAGAGCAAGTCCGAACCGTCACAACAGCCTGATCAGTTCCAACCTGTGTTGGAGGAAGATGACGAATTTGAAGATTTCCCCGTTGAAGGTAGGTGTCACGCTTCCCCTTCCTGTCACTTCACTATTACGCTCCCCAGCAGATGCACCTAGTTGCAACCTTGAAGTTTTTTTTGAAGACAGTGCTAACCAGACTGTTCCTATCTCTCTAGATTGGCCACAAGAGGAAGCAGAACAAGCAGCCGGAACAACAGCTAACGGCGACACGGTTCATTTGTGGGAGGAGAGCTGGGATGACGATGATGCGGCCGAGGACTTTTCAAAGCAGTTAAAGTACGTTTTCTCCTTCCTTTCTTTCGTTTCCTTGAACTCCCCCCATCCCGGATACCCTTCCCCCCGTCTGCTTTCGAGTGCACAATACACATATGTGTGCCACTATATTTAACATGAAGCGAATACTGACGTTGGCATCACCGCAGAGAAGAACTCAAAAAAGTCGAAGTTGCGCATTAGTTTATTATCCGTACCTACCTGAGAGAATGGCATGGCGTGCATAATGGACGAGCATGAGACTTTCCTTTTCAAGCATTTTCCCTTTTTTTCCCCCTCTTTCTTCTTAATCGAACGGTTCCACTCGATTCATTTGTCGCAGACAAAACAGACTTAAAATAAAAGAACTCGGCGAGTAATAAGACGATAATACGCCCTGGAGTTGTGATGATACTGTTGCGATCCAGGAATGACTACTGTCAAAGAGAGATGGAGACATAATGAGTATCTGAGAATCTAATAGAATGAAACCTATACCGAAACTACCGTTTGTGTGTGGGAGGTCTTATGTAGCGCTCATAGGGCTTGTACTTGTCGCATTTGCGAGCATTGTTGTGGATTCTCAGAGCTCACTCAGACCTATAATTGGGGGGGGGGGGGCAAAAGCTCAGCAACTAAAGGACCAACTAGTAGAATTTAAAATACAGCTTGGGAAAACTAATAATACCTCCCTGGTTAGTGTTTCCCATGTCTCGACAAGACATACACTTTACTATACTATGTTGGTTACTACCTCTATTCCACAAAGGAAGCAACCAATTGATTAATGTCACATTCATTACATTCATGCATAGCTATATCCCCAAGGCAGATCGAGGTACGGACAGACCCAGAACAGACCGCTCTACCCAATTTTTAAATAAACATATAGCCAAGAAAATCATCAAGTTCTCTCAGCAAGCCTGTTATCAAAGCTTTTTGTCTCTATTAATCCGGTAATCCCTGCGTCCAAGCTATTTGCTCGACAGAGCAGCGACGCCAGGCAGATCCTTGCCCTCCAGAAGTTCCAAGGAAGCACCACCGCCGGTGGAGACGTGGCTAAGCTTGTCCTCGGCGCCGTACTTGGCAGCCACGGTGGCAGTGTCACCACCGCCGACAATGACGATGGTGCCGGACTGAGCGGCCTTGACGGCAGCATCCAGCGTCTTCTTGGTGCCGTTGGAGAACGGCTCCAGCTCAAAGACACCAGGGGGACCATTCCACAGGATGGTCTTGGACTCAGCGATGGTCTTCTCGTACAGTTCGACACTCTTCTCGCCGACGTCCAGACCCAAGAAGCCGTCAGGAATGCCATCGGCATCAGTGGCATAGCCGACAGTGGCATCGGCGGAGAATTTGTCGGCGGTGACGTAGTCGACCGGGAGCACGATCTTGACATTGTTCTTCTTGGCCTTCTCGACGACTTCGCCGACGATCTTGCTGCCAGGCTCGTCGAAGAGCGAGTTTCCGATCTTGACGTTTTCCAGCGTCTTCTTGAAGGTGAATGCCATGCCTCCGGTGATGATTAGGCTGTCGACCTTGGAAATCAGGTTGTCGATCAGCTGAATCTTGTCGGAGACCTTGGCGCCACCCAGAATGGCTAGGAATGGACGCTGTGGGTGCTCCAAAGCCTTTGCGAAGTAGTCAAGCTCCTTCTTGACAAGGAAGCCAGCTGCCTTCTGGGGAAGATCGACTCCGACCATGGAGCTGTGCGCACGGTGAGCAGTTCCGAATGCGTCGTCTTAAGAAAAGAAAGGAGGTTCAAACGTCAGCTACCAGCGTTCTAACGAAAGGAGAAATATAGCCTTACTGATATAGACATCACCCAAAGCAGTCAATCCTTTCCGGAACTCAGCGACCTTCTCCTTATCGGCCTTGATCTTGTTCCCCTGGGCATCCTTGGCACTACCCTCCTCTTCAATGTGGAAGCGAAGATTCTCAAGAAGAATCACCTGGCCGCCAGACGCCTTGTTTACCGCGGCCTCAACTTCAGGGCCAACGCTATCTTCGAGGAAGGTAACGGGCTTTCCCAACAGCTTCTCAAGCTCGGGTACGACGGGCTTCAAACTGTATTTGGGGTTCTTTTGACCGTTGGGGCGGCCAAGGTGAGACATGAGGACGACGGTCTTCGCCCCGTTATCGACAGCATACTTGATTGTGGGCAAAGCACCGACAATACGCTGGGGGTTGGTGACCTTCTTGTCGGCATCGAGGGGCACGTTGAAGTCAACCTGTACGAGAGGGAAGTTTCCCCTTGTGTCAGCGTGCAAAGAAACCGCAAATTCCCGATCCCCGAGCGACGTACCCGAATGAGGACCCGCTTGCCCTGGAGGTCAACGTCCGTGATAGAGAGCTTGTTAGAAAGAGACATTGCTTATAGAAAGATATCGGCTTTTTCTTCTGTAAATGCTGGAAGGAACTCTGGTTAACAAATTGGATCAGTCGAAGATGGAGGGAGGTGGAGGGAGACAGAGAAAGACAAAAAATCAAAACAACTGATGGTGGGGGAGGGGCTGGACGAAGGGCGAGATCGACTATGTATAGATTCCGTACCTCGGATAGAACAGGAGGAGATAGACCCGAAACTTGCAGGGGCAGAAATAAACACCAGAGAAGATTGGAGAAGGATAGGAAACGGGAGTCGGGAGTCTAAATAGCTAGCACATACACACAAAGGACGAGCAGTGCAGCGGGGTAGCAGACGCGCTGGGCAACAGAAGAGTAGTATCATGTTGTTGCGAGGTGGGGCTTCGGTGAGAGGACTTTGACGCCTCCTTCGTCGATGACGCACACGGGGCCATCCTTTGCTGTAACAGCATTGATACCCCTGCTAGGGGATGACAATCGTACTAGTTATTTACAATGCCTCCTACGTTTCGTCTGTCCGCATCATGCCTGCCCGTCTCCTGGCCCAGGCCTGGCTGGATGGCGCGCAACGAGTCCGCGAGGTGACGCGACAGGCATCGTCCCCATTGGAACTGCAGGCTTCACCACTCCTTCGGGCTGATGCGGGTCTGATGTCAAATCCCGCCAGTGTGCTCCGTACCGCATGCAGACTTGCCAATGCGACGGCCGGGATGACTCGGCATCATAAGATGACTATGCTATGACTAGCTAGTTATTATTATCATTATCACCGTTGCTGTAGAACCGACCGCCAGTTCACCCACGTTATTCTCGCATTGGCCTGCATATGTATAGATCAGATCATATGTCGCCATTATCGTATGCTCTTATCTGGATCTTCTTTCACACCGTGCTTGTTGAAAGGATTCAAGGATATCTCGGGTTGTACAGATTGATTCGGGTCGGCGCAGGTGAGGTTGTCGAGTCCCTGAATCTGACTACTGGTACTACTTACTATTCGTCGTTTTCTTCTTCTTCTTCCTCCATCCGGTGTAGGGACCAGGGACCCAGCCAGCTAGCATTTTCCGTAATCGAGGAATGGTGTTTTCTACAGGTTAGAACTCCCTAGCAGCATGTTGATCACGCAACATCTAGTCCTTTTCTGTACACCGTGGAAGAAATATCCTGACAGTACCATGGCAAAAAGGAGGATAACACCAATCATGGCCAAGCTGCTCAAAAAAGCAGTCTTGCAGTCATATAACAGAGCATAGCAAATGCAGCAGATGCGAAAAGCCGCCCGACCCCCAACACCGTCCTAATTCAACAACCTCAGTCACGACTCTTCGGAAGAATTGGTTAGGGAAAGATACGCAGTCCAAGCGATTCCAATAGAAGAAACGAAAGGCTATATAAATGCCCGTTAGCATAGTCAATAATTGAAGAGGTGGACGAGGTGCCCAGGGGAATAACGTACAATCTGGTATTGAAGGGGAACTACTCGGAAGTTCAAAATCTGCACGGCGGGCCAAAGCACAAAGTTGGCCCTGAGCGTTGGTAGATACACGTCCTGAAACTTGCGGAACAGCGCCCTCCTGTCTCCCCCCTCAGCGACAGTCATAAAAGTGAAAAAGCAGACCAGGCCTATAATCATTAGCAAGATGTACTGCGGTTAGACTCACATATTAGAAATATGAAGGGACAGATTGGCATACCGAGAGGGGCAAACATCAACTGGTCTACAGCTACCCTCTTCAAAGCGGGAAGAGTAGGGTTGCTCTTAGTGAGCGGAAACGTTTTCGACAGAAACTTGAACCAGTGGAATTGGATAGGCGCCATGAAGAATCCATAGGACATGAATCGAGTGAGACGCTCGAAGTCGAAAGTGGGCGGCCGGTCCTTCGCATATCCCAGCTCCCCCAACGCTGGCGGCCTCTCCTTATCCAGATCGTGGATCTCTATCGACAGGACATCGTCTGAGGATCTGTCTCGTGATGTTCTCTCTCTTCGCGTTTTAAATGCTGTGATCAACTGTGCGACCGTATCTGCGACGCCGCCAAGTACCTATAGGAAGGAGAACCACGTTAGATCGCATACGTGCATCTTCCATCCGCACCGGCAACGCTTTGGTGGACTTACGGCATTGGTAACCATCGTAGTCAACACTGTCCATGAGGAGCTGTTTAGCCATCTCTGCAGCTCCACATCTACCCCCCAATTGGTACAGGGGGTGCCTTACCTGGTCTATCCGCATAATATGTGTTGAATTTCGAAGCCAGCCTCATAGTAACTGCCATCTCGACGAGGAAGACTATGGCATGCAGTAAGGGCTACAGAAGGAGGGACAGCGGTCACATATGTCAGCATCAAAAATGAGATCATAACTATCCGGTTGATCCACAGTGCCAATGAAAAGTCACATAACCAGAGTCATCACATACCAGACGACCGTAAATGTATCTCTTGTTCAGTCCATCAAGCACCCTCCGTTTTGTTGCAGTAAACATGGTGCGAGAGGGCGCGATAGAAGCCTTTTTGGAGGTGCGATTAAGTACCAGACAGAGATAGAAAGGGATCGAAGGCAAGAATTTCCCTGTTCGGCGGGAACCCCAGGTTACCTAGGAGGGGCGCGACAGTATGACGCAAAGTGCTGGAAAAGAGGCGACCGACAGACAAAGCCAGTATGGCCACTTCGCCTGGACCTTGGTAGTCTGGATAACCCAGGGATCGAAGATGTCTAATGGAACAGAGGTGAGGGCGATGATATCTCGACAGGTTGGGCGGCTGGAGACCAACTGTACTCGGCTGCCTGGTACCGTGACCGCAGTACAATTCCGACGGCCCATCGCCTCGGATCAGCGGTTCAGGATGAACTTACTGACCCTTTTCTTACTATTATAAAATGTGAGATGTTTTGACGTGTCATGATGGCGCTTCACTACCTTATTTCATGGCACTTCATCGCTATTAAGATTTCCGGCTAGGACGATTCGACGTCCTCAATATGTACAAAAGAAGAGGTGCTTTTGCATAGACATCTTCCACCCTAAGTAACCCTAATACTCTATATGTTTACCATCAAATGCCAGAATATCCGGCAGATCTCTAATATCAGTGGGTTCGTTCGTGTTCATATCCACTATGCGGACAGCTTCTAAGTGAAGCGTACCGATCGCCAAGGGGAGCAATTTCAATTCAGTCGAATGGCACGTGCCGGGCAGGAGCGGCCTTGAGAGCTTTGATCAGCCTTAGGAAGAGGTCAAACGTTCATAGGAAAGACTTACCCGATCCTAATATCGGTACTCAAACAGATCAATTCCGCGTCTTGACCAGCAATGCTTTTCTGCTTTGCATGGATAATATTCTCATCTGTTACCGCTTCGGCTACCGGCTCTCCTTTGCGGCTTGCTATGGACGAGGAAGACGGCCTAGTGGCATGACCCCGGGGGTCAAGTTTCTTTCTGCGAGGAATGGCAATCATAGCGATCTTCTGGGAGACTGAGGAACGATTGACAATGAAGACGTCCCAACTGAATGCCTTGCCAACTTCGACGTTTGCAGGCCCGGAGAACGAGATCGTCACGCCCAAATCTGTGACAGAGTATGCCCGTTCTCTTATGGAGCTCCGGCGTAGCAGTGAAGGAGCACTATTCACGCCGTTTGACTGGTTTGGGCTCACCGGGAGGCTCGCTGGGCGATTGTTTCGTTGCAACGCCTGACTAGGTCCCCCAAAGGTCGGATTAAGAACGAGCGAGAAATCAACGGTCGTTCTCCACTGCATTGAGATCTTAGGTTGACAATCCCCCGACAGTATTATCCTCGCCGCTAGTGAGATGTCCAAAGGGCTCGGCATCACCGTTGTTGAAGGATTCGGATCTGGTTCGTACTCCGGCACCAGCCTATACACCAAGCTAATGTCATCTCTTGGACGACAAGTTATAGGCGGAGTAAGTCCGGGAATGTCTGAAAGCGTTTCGATGGAGCCATCAGAAAGTAGAAGTTCCGCTTTATCGAGTATCACGTCACTGTTCAAGAAAGGGCTCACTTCAAAATCCAGGCTGGCAATAGTCGTTGGTCTGCCAGTGTATGTCCTAAGCCGCGTGTAACGGATCCTAGCACTGGCCGCAGGAACAATCCGAATTGGACTGCTTGTCTGCTGTTGTATATTATATATTGGTTCCTCCACATATGTCGTTGGCACAACTCGCAAAAGCCTCGAGGCTGGAAGAAATGGTTCTTTTTCACCCAAAGCTCGATCCGCTGAAAGAGGTCGTAACATATTCGTGGACGCGGGAATAAGCGGTGGCAGATACTCATCATCTCGAGATCCATGCACTCGACTTTCCGTAGGGTCGAAGTTTGCTGAGGCAACAAAGAGGACAGAAGGATGTTGTATGCGAATACGTGGACGTCCTAGAAGAATCCATTCGGTTAGTGGATAACCACGGATAGGCCGAGGCAGAGACATACTGAGAGAAACTTGAACATCCCATATTACATATACATGGTTTCCACTCTCCTCGTCCCCTTCAAATGTGTTAACCACTACTAGCGGCTCCTCCTTTCCATCTGCAATCCCTGAGAATATCAGATCTCTCGTAGGCGTGGGGTTCTCCGTGGTCGACTCTGTAGGATCGATAGCAAAAGCATCGAGCCGAATTTCCAGACGTTGGATATGATGCTGGAGAGAATCTGCTGAGCAATCGGAGAGTCTCAAGACAATGCGAGCCCGGAGGAGTTCATCTATGCCGCTATACATGAGTAAGAGACAGGGTTCGGTTAGGTTGGAAGTTTTTCACGTACCAAAAAAAAGTAGAGAACGTTGAGGTATCGACGAAAGCACGGCAGATAGATCATCTGCACCTTCCTCCAAAGCAGATGCCAATGCGCTTTCAATATCTGCATCCGAAGCCCGCGGAATAACGGTGTCTATCACGGCCTGTCGAAGGAATTCATTGGGTATCTGGAGAGCAGGCATTGCGGGACACCGCGTCACATGCTCGGACAGGCGAAGCAAGGAGAACTGTACTCATGCGACAGAGGGATCAAACCCAAAGTAGTATGGCTAATACACCCCGTGTCGCTTGAATGAAAGTGTAACTCCAAATACCACGTACCTCCTTTCAGTCCAGTCGCCGATGCGATAAGGCGCGCCCCAGGAACATAGTGCAAACAGTGCAAACACAGCTTGAGCTTGATCTCCAAAGTGATGATTTTCACCAACCAGACAACCTCTGCGCGCCTAAAAGTCAAGGTATATCCTCCTGGGCACAACTCACACCTAGGAAAATGAATTCAGTGAATGGCATGCCAGGTGCACCTCCTATCTGGCAGGAGGCAAGGAATTCGGATGGAAGAGTCTATTATTACAATGTGCAGACAAAAGTGACACAATGGACGAAACCCCTTGAGCTCATGACGCCTGTGGAGGTTCGTACACTTCCAGTCAAATGCATGCCTTTTCTTGAGATATCACTAATTTATTTTTTTTTCTTTCTGTCCCATGCAGCGGGCTTTGGCGAACCAACCATTCAAGGAGTACACCGCCGAGGGTGGGAGAAAATACTGGTATAATACAGAGACCAAGCAGAGCACTTGGGAAATGCCAGACGTTTACAAAAATGCTCTTGCACATGCTCCAGCTCCAGCTGCAGTTCCACAGTTGCCGCCTGCTGCGTAAGTGTCCTCGTGATGTTCTCAAGACATGGTTTCCTGACAGCTTGTAGGGCCCCGACTTTCGTTGCAGGTGGAGTAAGCTCTTTCCCTTCCTATCCGCAACATCGCGATCGTGAAGACCACGATCGGGCATGGGGTGATCGACGAGTCGGTTTTGGCCCCTTCGATACAAATGGGATTCCTGCTGCTCAGGCTCTGGCAGTTTCGCAAGCGGAGCCGGAATATGGCTCGGTCGAGGAAGCCGAAAGTGCATTCATGAAGATGCTCAAACGCCATAATATTCAACCAGACTGGTCTTGGGAACAGGCAATGCGTGAAACGATCAAGGACCCTCAGTACCGTGCTTTGAAAGACCCGAAGGACCGCAAAGCAGCCTTTGAGAAGTACGCTGTCGAGGTTCGCATGCAGGAAAAGGATCGGGCGAAAGAGAGATTCGCTAAGCTCAGAGCAGATTTCAACACCATGTTGAGGCGTCATCCTGAAATCAAGCATTACAGCCGTTGGAAGGCCATTCGGCCGATCCTCGAAGGCGAGACTACGTTCAGATCCACCAGTGATGAAAACGAGAGGCGGCAGCTTTTTGAGGAATACATCATTGAACTCAGGAAAGCTCACGCAGAAGAAGAGGCTGCTACGCGCCAGGCTGCGATGAATGAGCTGGCCACTGTCTTGAAGTCTTTGGATTTGGAACCCTACACACGGTGGTCAGAAGCAGAAGCTGTTATTCGATCGGATGACAGAGTCCAAAGCGACGATAAGTTCAAGTCTCTAAGCAAGTCTGATATTCTCACTGCCTTCGAGAATCACATCAAGTCGCTTGAACGAGCATTCAATGACGCACGTCAGCAGCACAAAGCGGCTAAGGCAAGGAAAGAGCGTCACAACCGTGAGCAGTTCATTGAACTGTTGAAGACGCTCAGGTCTCAGGGCAAAATTAAAGCTGGCAGCAAATGGATGAATATCTACCCATTAATCCAGGATGATTCTCGGTACCTGGCCATGCTCGGTCAGTCGGGATCCACCCCGTTGGATCTTTTCTGGGATATGGTAGAGGAGGAAGAGCGCTCGTTGCGTGGCCCCCGCAATGATGTACTGGATGTTCTAGATGTGAGTACAGCGCTAAACGTTCATCACATCGAAACTATTGAATTAACACTTTGGATTTACAGGACAACCGCTACGACATTACACCGAAGACTACGTTCGAGGAGTTCAGCTCTGTTATGCTAACCGATCGCCGGACAGCTGATATTGATGCGGAAATCCTCCACCTAATCTTTCAGCGCATTCAAGAGAAAGCCGTGCGGCGATCTGAAGAGGAGAAGCATGCTGCCGACCGTCATCAACGCCGCGCCGTTGATGCATTACGCTCTCGCATTAAGCACCTTGACCCACCCGTCCGGGTCGCTGATACCTGGGACCAGGTTCGGCCTAGAGTTGAGAAGTACGAGGAGTACAAAGTCATCGAATCCGACGATCTCCGCCAGACTGCTTTCGACAAGGTAATCCGCCGCCTCCGTGAGAAAGAAGAGGATGCCGTGAGAGACCGTGAACAGCGAGATCGATCTCGCAGCCGCCGACGTGATCATTACTATGATCGTGACCGCGAACCTGGACTATCCCGGAGGCGTGAGCAGAGGGCTACTTCCTCCCGCCTTAGCCGTACGCCCGAGCCCGACGCCTATGAAGCTGATCGCCGCAAAGCGCAAGCGGACCGCGAGAGATCTTACAGGCGGGCTGGTGGTCTTTCCCCGATCCGTGAGCGGAAGGATGATCGCGATCGGGACCGTGACCGCGAACGGGATAGAGACAGGGACCGTTACCGCGACCGTGACCGTGCTCGGGAGAGGGATCGTGACCGTACCTCCCGGCCACTCAGCCACTACGAATATGAGCGTCGAGAGCGCGAGGAAGAGCGCGAAAGACTCTACCGCACCCGTGCGGACCCGCGCGGCAGTCGAGACGAGTTGGATTACGGCGCAGATACAAGAAGCACGGCGAGCGCCTCTGATCGTAGACGCAGACGCGACAGCGATGCGGAGAGCGTCAACGGCCGTTCTGCTAAGCGGCATAGACGCGAGAGCTCTGAAAGGTCACGGAGGGATAGAGATAGAGATGCTCGTCTCGCGTCTGCTGAAGCAGAAGTGAAGGAAGAAAAGGCAGTCCATTCTGGTAGTGAGGAAGGAGAGATCGAAGAGGACTAGTGATTTTGTTTATTTTCTGCTCTCCTTTTCCTCGTGTCTTCTTAATGATGTTGGCGCTGTACGCTTCATGGGGTGTAATCTGCGAACTAAGTTAACCCAATCAATGGAAAAAGGACTCTTGAACACTCAATGGCGTTCGTCCTATCTTAGTGATAACCGAAGTTGTAGCTGGTGTTGTGCTAGGCAGGCTGTAGACTTAAAACCTCAACACATCATCGTATGGGGTCAAAGCACGTTCAAAACTGAGTGCTTTCCTGTCCCTACGCCCAGTCTACTGTGCTGTGAATACCACATTATGGATCCCTTAACATCGCAGATTCAAACAGTTATGCATTCTGATTCTGTCGTCGACTACCAAATAAGAGACACGCAAGGCAATTTTAGCAATTTATAGCAGACGACAGCCGCCGTAGTGCGGTCGAACAAACCAATCTAATCCATTTATTGTCATAATGTCGTCCATAACTGTGTAGATTGAAACGAATCACAGCTCCTGTACGCGCATACTAGTCCCTTAAGGAGACCAGGTCCAAGAAGACCGCGATATAATGACCGCATTCAAATCTCACAGGTGATTGGGTCTGAGTGGAGAGGACTTCGGCTGACAAGAGAGTGCAGTGGCCGACGTGCGGAGAGTTACGACGACAGATGGCCCGACTTCTGGAACGCAGGGCAGAGCTGACATTTGGCTAAGTCGTCAACTACTGTTGATCCTAGTCGGGGATTTGTCGTGCTCATCATCGTCATCATCATCTTCTCCGTCATCCCCAAGACTGCATGCGCTGCCACCACCGTGCCCCCCAGCATTCGCGGGGCTTCCCCGGCTCCTGCTGGCAAGACCTCTTACCCGAGCGACCTTCCTATTTCCTCGACGCCAGTTTCGTCGCTGGTCATGGTCGCGCCCATCACGTCTGTGATGATGGTGGCGATATTTATTCGGGACGCCCTCTTCAGCTTTCTTCTTCTAGGAAGTACTGTAGAAGGGGGGAGTCAGCATCGTTGAAATCATAGATGAACGAAGACTAGAAGCAGCGGTGAATAGGGAGCAGCTTTTACAGATAAGACTTACATAGTTTCCACTCAGCTTCTGCTCCTTATCCATCTGACTCTGGTGCTTGTTGATACGAGGACGGAAGCTGTTCGGGTCACGACGGAACGTCACGTCCAAGCTCTTGAGGAATCGGTTGCATCCGGTAAGAAGAGACTCGGGGGCATTTGCGCGCGCATCGACTGACGGCTTGCCGCCGAAAACAATCACTCGGTCCGCAAGGTAGGTGACCATGATGAAGTCGTGCTCGACAATAAAAGCTGTTTTCTTGGCGTGCATGATAAAACGCTTGATGACGCGAGCTGCCACGATACGCTGCTCAGAGTCAAGATAAGCGCTAGGCTCATCAATCAAATAGATGTCGGCCGGAATGCCAAGCGCCAGGACGATAGCGACACGCTGTAATTCACCACCAGACAGGTTCTGGACTTCCTGATCGATGAAGTCGTCGATCTTGAGGGGCTTGTAGACATCGGTCTGGAACTGGGGGGACAAGAAAGCAGCCTTGATTCGCTTGAAGAAGAGCTGACGCACTGTACCCTGGAACTTGGGAGTGATCTTCTGGGGCTTCATGCTGATGTTCATGCGGGGAACGGAGGTGCCGGCATCGGGTTTCTCGGCGCCGGCAAGCATCCTACAGAAAGTGGTCTTGCCAGTTCCATTCTCACCCATCATGACAATGATTTCGGAATCAGTGAACTGTCCAGTTTCAATGCTGAGATGGAAGTTGCCAAGAGTCTTCTCCATGCTCGGGTAGCTGAAGGCACGCGCTTTGTCGGCAATCAAGTCATCTCCAGCCTCGGCGAGACGGAAAGTAAGAGACTCCTCCCTAAAGCGCAGGTTCTCCGTCGGGATGTGACCATCCAAAAAGATATTGATACCTTCGCGAACTGAAGAGGGAAGGGTGACCACACCATAAACCGCCGCCTTGCCGTAGAGAACGCAGATGAAGTCGGAAAGATAGTCAAGTACGGACAAGTCGTGCTCGACAACAATGACGTAGTCATCTGGACGCAAAAGCTCGCGAATCGTCCGGGCTGCAGCCAAACGCTGCTTGACATCGAGATAGGAAGACGGCTCATCGAACATGTACCTGCTACTTGTTAGCCTCTGGTCTTCAAGTTGCGGAGATATTCCTTTAGGAGACGGGAAATAAAAAGAAATTGTTCCACATACACATCGGCATTTTGTACACAAACCAAGCCAATTGCAAATCGCTGAAGTTCTCCTCCAGAAAGGTGATCAATATCGCGATCAGCGACCTGCCTGAGTTCTACAAAGACGATTAGTGGCCGTGAAAACATTCGTGAATGCTGGGAAGCTTACCGAGAACGTCCAGGATGTGCTCCATGTTATCCATCTGGGCTCGGGCCTTGACAAGCTCGCTAACTTTCCTCGTGTTGCCCTTTACAGCCCTAGGAATCTGGTCAACATACTGGGGCTTCACGACAGCCTTCAGGTTGTCCTCCAGGACTTTCATGAAGTAGTCTACAGAGGTCAGAATTTATCAGCAATTTCAAACATTGGTGATATCTGAAGAGCCACATACTCTGCAACTCAGAACCACGGAAGTATCTCAAGATCTCCTCCCAGTCAGGTGGGTTGTCATATCGGCCGAGGTTAGGCTTCAGTTTGCCGCTCAGGATCTTCAAGGCAGTACTCTTTCCAATACCGTTCGTTCCAACCAGACCAAGTACCTGTCCGGGACGGGGCATAGGCAGCCGGTGAAGTTTGAAGCTGTTGGCTGAGTAACGGTGTGTAACCTCGGTCTCCAAGTTGGTAGGCAGGTTGATGATATGGATAGCGCCGAAAGGGCATTTCTTGGGACAGATACCGCAACCGATGCAAAGGCTTTCGGAGATGAACGCAATTTTCGAGTTAGGGCTGACTTCGATGCAAAGCTTGCCCGTGCGGACCACAGGGCAAGACTTCTTGCACTCTTGGCGACATTTCTTCACGTATTATGAGCATCACTCGGAGAGAATCAAGGCGAAACAGGTTCATACCTTTGGCTTGCACTATTTTTTTGGAGCGTCATGTTAGCAAACATTGTATGGAAGGAGCATAATGGACGGTAGTCGACCTACCTTGTCGCTATTGACAATAGCAATTCTAGAGACTCGAGTCAGCGGGAATCCTAAATGTTGCAAGAGTTGAAGATGACACCAGCATACCTCGTGAGCTTGTCCGACATGTTGACTAGCGATTTAATTCAACGGGCTCTTCCTGAAGCGAGAGACTTGGAGACTGGCGCGGTATAAAGAAAGCAGGCAGAACACAGCGAAGAGACGGGAATAAAAGCTCGAAAAAAGAAAAAAAGAGAACTTTGGAGCCGTTTCCACCGTGGATAACAGATGAAACACTGCGACTGAAGAGACACAGAGCACCAAGATCAAATGCCTGAGTGAAAGCTTTTTTGGCGGCGGGGTTGTATAGTGTCTGGCGGGCATTATTGTTGTGCGGCTCTGGCCTTGGCGCCTGAGGCAGCAAAACGACAAAGCCGATTTGGCGGTCAGCTGATTGGCTGCCTGCCGCGTGACCCCGGAATCACGCGAATTGTATTTATCCGAAGGGCTGAATCACGTGGCTGATGGACAAGTCACCAGCGCGCTAATCCCTTTCTGGGCTCGCTTGGCAGGACACTAAGCCTTATTAAGTAAGGCACAGTGACTTTGCATGGGCGCCTGAAGGATCAGGCCACGCATGGCTCGTCCAGCGACTCGTCGACCTCCCGCCCACTCTCTTCCCATCCCTCCCTCATCATATTATTCTCGAACAGGCCTTTTTGCCCGTTCTCTATCCCACGCACCAACCATCCACCTCCCACCGACCCTTTCATTCTCTCTTTCATCATTCTGTCTTTGATCCCTTTCTCCTCGGGGTCACCAGGCTATGGACTGTGAGTTTTGTTTTCTAATTTTCTACCCTTTTGTCAGGACTTGATTAGGCCTCTCCGTTGTCCGTCGGGGTGCTACTACTCCGCGCTTCGACCCACCTGATCTAAGAATTTCTATACACACTCTGTCCTAAGTACTGTTCTGCATATCCCTAGGCCTTGATCTAATGGAGGATCGCTTCTCTGGTCTGGTCTAGGGGCTTGTCTCTGTCCTGTTCCCCTTGTCGTACCTCTGTCACCTTCCTTCGTCGTCTCCATCGAAACGCCATCAAAAGCATCTCCATGCATCAAGACTCCATCTCCTGCACTATCCTAGAGTTCATTTGGCTTCGTTTAGCTTTATTCTGAATCGCCTATGTTCGATTGACTCTCCTATATGCTTATTATGACCCTCCTCGCTGGAATTGAGCTTCAATGCTGATTGTCCTTCGTCATTAGCCGCTAGCATGGTGATCCCATCTGTTTCGGAGCCGTCTACTATGTCGGCTTTGCCTAATGGTTACTCTGCCTCCCCAGTCTCCAATGGTGCAATCACCAAAGATCGCCTATCCGCGAGCGACAGTCCTCTGGACTCTTTCGAGCATGGTGCCATCTCCGAATCGTCATCTTCCGAGCCAGACGCTGCGGATGGATCCTACGTTACCGGGTCGCATAACGGAGATGATGACTCGGACGGTTCTGTAACAGGTAACAATGGAAATAGCAGTAGATCCGTCAGCGCTACAAATTCTTCATCACCACAAGTCAGCCAGGGGACGAAGCGTAAATCACCGGCGTTGGATGAGACAGAATATATGAGACAGAATCCCGATCTCTACGGACTTCGTCGGAGTACTCGTGCCCGTGCCACGCGTCCAGTGGCCGAGTCCTCTGATTCTGATTCTGATGCAGTGGCCCCCCGAATGAAGCGACGGCGCCCCCGTCCTGCTGCCTCCCATCAGTCCTCCAAGAGACCGTCTCGCTCGGTGACATTGTCATCCTACTCTTCCGATTCCGATAGTGACGAATATGGGCCGAGTCGTGCTCGAACAAGCAAAACAAAACGTCGCCGTCTTGCGCACGCGTCCTTCGAAGACGAACCATCTCACGCCGAGGTCCGCTTCTCAACACGAAACGCCTCGAAGGTTTCGAACTATAACGAAGATGACGATGACTCTATGTTCGAAGATGACCAAGACGAGTTAATGGACAGTTACTGGACAAATGCGTTAGAAGACAATCGCCCCGCTGTGGAAGTCGTTCTTAACCATCGTCTGCTTGAAGACAAGGACCCTAAGTATCCGGACGTCGATCGTAACGACTATGAGTTTTATATCAAGTGGCAGGAAAAATCATACTACCATGCAACTTGGGAGACTGCCGAGAGTCTTGCAAACTGTCGTAGCACACGCCGTTTGGATAACTATGTTCGGAAGATCCTCTGGGAAGAACTCCGCTTGAACCATGACGAGGATGCCCCTCCTGAAGAACGAGAGAAGTGGAATCTCGATCGCGAGAGAGATGTAGAGGCTATTGAGGACTACAAGAAGGTGGAGCGTGTCATCAGCATGCGGGATACTGATGAGGGAACCGAATATCTTGTGAAGTGGAAACGGCTTCCATACGATGGCTGCACTTGGGAGGACGAAGATCTTGTCAGCAGCATCGCCCAGCACGAGATTGACCGGTACTTGGACCGTTCCTCCCACCCGCCAGTCTCCGACAAGTCGGAATCCAATCCCGCTACCAGGAAGTCATTTGAAACCATCAAAGGCACTCCGAGTTTCCTACAGAACGGTGAGTTGAAGGAGTTTCAAGTGAAGGGTCTGAACTTCATGGCTTTCAACTGGGTCCGAAATCGCAATGTTGTCCTCGCAGATGAGATGGGACTGGGTAAGACAGTGCAGACTGTCGCCTTTATCAACTGGCTGCGGCACGTCAGGCATCAGCAGGGGCCTTTCGTTGTCGTCGTACCCCTCTCTACCATGCCTTCTTGGGGAGAGACTTTCGACAATTGGACCCCCGACTTGAATTACGTGGTGTACAACGGTTCTAACAACTCTCGTACCGTTATCCGTGAACACGAACTGATGATAGATGGCAACCCCAAGCGTCCCAAGTTCAATGTACTTCTGACGACTTATGAATACGTGCTGCAAGATTCCTACTTTCTGAGCCAATTCAAATGGCAATTCCTGGCGGTTGACGAGGCGCATCGCCTTAAGAATCGTGATTCCCAACTCTATGCGAAATTGCTGGAATTCAAGTCACCGGCTCGACTCCTTATTACTGGCACCCCTATTCAGAATAACCTCGCTGAGTTATCGGCGCTACTGGACTTCTTGAATCCTGGTGTGGTTGATATCGATGTCGACATGGACCTCAATGCCGAGGCAGCGTCCCAGAAGCTCGCTAAGCTGACGGATGCTATCCAACCTTTCATGCTGCGGCGCACTAAGTCAAAGGTAGAGACTGATCTGCCGCCCAAGACCGAGAAGATCATCCGAGTGGAGTTGTCTGATGTTCAGCTCGAGTATTACAAAAACATTCTCACCAAGAACTACGCCGCCCTGAACGATGGTGCCAAGGGCCAAAAGCAATCGCTGCTAAACATCATGATGGAGCTCAAAAAGGCGAGTAATCATCCGTTTATGTTTCCAAATGCAGAAGCCAGGATCTTAGAAGGGAGTGTTCGCCGGGAAGATGTCATGCGAGCCTTGATCACCAGTAGCGGTAAGATGATGCTGCTTGATCAGCTCTTAGCAAAATTAAGAAGAGATGGTCACCGAGTCTTGGTATTCAGCCAGATGGTTAAGATGCTTGATATACTGGGTGACTACATGGAATTTCGTGGCTATTCTTACCAGCGGCTCGATGGAACTATAGCTGCAGCATCTCGTCGCCTTGCTATCGACCATTTTAATGCGCCTGGTAGCAGCGATTTTGCCTTCCTACTTTCCACGAGAGCGGGCGGTCTTGGAATTAATCTCATGACGGCTGACACTGTCATCCTATTCGACTCTGACTGGAACCCCCAGGCCGATTTGCAGGCCATGGCGAGAGCTCACCGAATTGGCCAGACCAAGCCGGTTAGCGTATACCGTCTTGTATCAAAGGATACGGTTGAAGAGGAAGTCATCGAAAGAGCTCGCAATAAGCTGCTCCTTGAGTTCATTACTATCCAGCGTGGCGTAACTGATAAAGAGGCTTCTGAGATCCAGAGCAAGATGGTCCGAGGTGGCATATCCGTTGGGGAACCAAACTCGACTGAAGACATCTCTCGCATTCTCAAGCGTCGCGGCCAGAAGATGTTTGAGCAAAGTGGAAACCAAGAGAAGCTCGAACAGCTTGATATTGACTCTATTCTTGAGAACGCGGAATTGCACCAAACCGAGCAAGCGGAAGGCATCCAAGCCGATGGCGGCGAGGAATTTCTCAAAGCATTTGATTTCGTGGATATCAAAGTCGACGATTTGAGCTGGGATGATATAATTCCCAAAGAACAGCTGGAAGAAATAAAGGCCGAAGAGAAACGAAAGGCCGACGAGCGTTACCTTGCCGAAGTAATCGAGCAGAATAAGCCTCGCAAGCGCAATGCACCTAGCGATGAGCGCAGTTCGCGCGAAGAACGCAAGGCAAAGAGGCTCGCGAGGATTCATGTTGGCATGGACGACGGAGATGATGAATCTGACTCGAAGCCCGCATTGGATCCGAGGCGTCCACTTGTCGAGAAGGAATATAGACATCTTCTTCGTGCGTTTCTCCGATATGGCGACATAGATGATCGCGAAGAAGAAGTTTTGCGAGAGGCTCGCTTGCTCGGACGCGACAGAGAAACTGTCAGAACGGCTCTTCGTGAGATCACAGATAAGGCTGTCTCCCTTGTCCGGGAAGATGTGGCCAAGATGGAGGCTCTAGAACAAGCCGGAAAAATGCCGACTAAGAAGGAGAAAAAGGCGGTTCTGTTCGATCTTCATGGCGTTAAGAGATTGAACGCCTACACCATTGTCGAGCGTCCCCAGGAGATGCGTATGCTGAGAGATATAACGTCTTCCGTGCCAGACTTCAGAAATTTCCGTGTCGCCGAAGCGACCAAGGCTGCGGAATACAGCTGCCCTTGGGGGGCGCGAGAAGATGGGATGCTTTGTGTTGGTATTTCTCGTCATGGATACGGCGCTTGGACGCAGATAAGAGACGACCCTGATCTTGCCCTCGGCGACAAGTTCTTTTTGGAAGAACATCGCGTGGAGAGGAAGAACGAACGCATGAACGGCGATGACAAGTCCACCAAGTCGCCTGGGGCCGTTCACCTTGTTCGCCGTGCCGACTACCTGTTGTCTGTCCTGCACGACAAGGCCAGCAATGGTGCAAGCGCCATAGCCAAGAGGGCCGTTGAGAACCACCACCGGAACAATAGAAAGAATTCTCGCGCTCGGGCTAGTAGCATTTCTGCTTCGCCGGCACCGTCAAACTCTCATTCCCGAAAGGGTCATCGTGAATTGGACCGAACTAGGCAGCGTTCCCATACTCATGGAGCCCGAGACAGCATTGAGCGGAGTCACGTTCCCAGCCACCACGAGATTCGCCATAAGTCTCTACACGATAATGAGAAATCTCGCCATAGAACTCTAGATTCTTCGAATGAAGATATCGCACGCCGGCTCTTCAAGCCAATCCGTGAAGACCTTAAGAAGGTGTCGAGTATCACCAAAGAAAATTATCCCAGTAAGGCCGATCGAGCATTGGCTCTGAGGAATTTGCTTCAAAAGATTGGTGACTTCATCCGGGACACTTTGGAAGGAGAGGGTTCTATGCATTCGCTTGGGACCCGCCTGTGGTATGTTCTAATACATCTTAATGGCGGCTGATTGCCTCTGCTAACTTAGAGACCAGGCATTACGTTGCAATCCATTACTGGCCGAACAAAGAGGCCGGTGGCACCAAACTACAGGAAATGTACCAGAAACTTCAGGCTGCTCAAGGCCAAACTCCGTCGAAGCCCGTTTCGAACGGAAAGTAAACGCATGAGCATCTGAGGACCGAACTCTTCTCGTCCGCTACTCGCTATTTTCAGAGGACCATCTACCCAATTTTTTTTTTCTTCACCCACAACCCACATATGCTTCGTACTTGTACAATTTAGCTGATGCATACCACATACCATGCGTACTCAACGGCTTTGGATTAAGGCTGATGATGTTATTTTACGTTAATTTTTCTCTTTGTTTATTTTCTCGCTCGATCTTTGAGATATGCATTCACTGTTGGGCAGCATTGCGAAGGCGTATGGCATAATTATTGATGACTTTAAAAGCGGTTGAACACGAGGAAGAGATATCATAGGGGCATGTGCATGACGTTTCTTCTTGGCTTTTGCTCGCGTTTGTTTTCTGTCCTGTTTTATTTTCTGCATGGACCCCCCTGGGCGATGGGCCATGAATCTGTCAAGGGCCTACGGAGAATGATCTTGGAGTCATTTGAATGTTTCGGGAGCGCTCTTGTTACGTCTATTTCTTCTACATTCCCCCTCTCAATGGTCTGTCGGTTCCTTGTTCCTATGGGGCTGTACGTGGTTGCCATTGTTGCTCTTGTCGTTTGTTGCTATTGCTCTGTGTCTTTGTTCAGCTCAGCCAATCGTCCGCGGGGTCTGCATGGCGCGATTGGTTCTATCCATGCTTGTTTGTAAAGTGAATACATACATGAGCGAGAAGAGTTTCCAGCTCTACTCTTCATTGGTGCGGCGTGTTCATTTCTCTCTTGTTTTCAGATCCAGCGCCCAATGCATCTAAAACATCCACCAGCATCGGAGTTCTACCGGCGGCTTTTATTTCGTGTTAGCCTTTCTGTTCTCTCGCCGAATTTTCGAAACTCAAAAATGGGGGAGCCAAGGGGAAAAGGAAGGACAAGCTTGGGCATCTTTTGTTATCTGACTACCTGTGGAGGCATTGTGTTGATAATCTGGGATTCAATGGGACAGGGCATCTTGGGACTGGAGAATAAAAGATGAATCTACGGAAGCTTTGCATTTCAAACATACCCTGAGCCAGCTCGATATCTCGCTGAACCTTGCTGTAGACGTGAAGCGGTATGTTCGTTTTCCTATCAGCATCACCCGATCTTAGACTCCACAGAAGCAGCTCCAGCATTGCCTGAAACGAAGAAAGATCCCCTGGCAGCAGCTTTCGCCATCCCACGCGGTCGGTTTTGCCGACGCGCCCCGCACAGAACAGGGATTATCATGGCAGAGCTCTCGGATCTATATTGCTTATCACGAGGAGTGAGCCCACGACGGTCGTGTCGATGTCTGGGCATTCCGCGAAAGGAAAGAGTTGGAGATGGGCGATATGCGCCCCCTTCTGCCCGCCAATCGTGCAGCAGATCTCCCAAACCGTCATTGATCTTGGCAGCGATAACTGCTTGTCCTTGTCCAAATCTGGACGGGAATGCGAGGATATCACCGGGCGATAAGGACGCGTCTTGCATATAAGATCCCTGAAGCTTCAAACATGCAGGAAGAAGGGAAGAAGGGGGTGGTGGATTGTTACTATCGTGAACCAAAAAAAAACAGGGCTACTCTAATCGTCGAACGGTGACAAGATGGACCCAGAAAAGCAGCTTGATACTGGCAAGGCCGCAGAGGTCCAAGAGCCGCAACCAGTTCTAGTCGGCGAGATCCTCGACGAGGACCAGAAGAAATATGGCCACACCAAACGCGGACTGAAGTCGCGACATGTCCAACTGATGGCCATTGGCGGCAGTATTGGAACAGGTCTCTTCGTGGGCATTGGAGCCAGTCTGTCCAGAGCCGGGCCCTTGTCCGTGTTTCTGGCCTACACGATATACTCCTGCCTTTTCATATGGCCGGCCAATATGACCGTTGCGGAGCTGGTCACCTTCCTGCCGATGCGACGAGGCATCTTCGAGTTCGGAATCAGGTTCCTCGATCCGGCCATTGGGTTCGCGTTTGGTTGGGCTTACTTTTATACCGCTGCCATGCTGGTGTGTACTGAATTCGCGTCCGTTGCGACGGTCATGGGCTACTGGGATCAGACGACGAATGCTGGAGTCTGGATCATGATGGCCTTGGTGGTTTGTCTGGCTTTGAACATTTTTGCTGTGAAGTATGCGCCAGCACTATCTGCATCTATTAAGTACTTCTTACCTGCTAACGGCTGATCTACTCGATATCTCCAGGTACTACGGAGAGAGTGAATTCATCTTCTCATCCATCAAAGCACTGCTGATCATCGGACTATGCCTTCTCACCTTCATTACCATGGTCGGTGGCAATCCAAAGCACGACGCTTACGGGTTCCGACACTGGAAGCACGGCAACGCCATGCACGAGTACTACTCAAAGGGCTCACTGGGTCGTTTTCTCGGCTGGTGGAGTTGCATGCGCTACGCAGCCTTCTCAGTCGGCGGGCCGGACATGATTGCACTGTCCGCGGGAGAAATCGTGCATCCACGACGCACGATCCCGCGCATGGCAAGACTCGTCTTCTACCGCGTCTGCGGGTTCTACATCTTCGGCGTGCTCGCCGTCGGCATCATCTGCTCCAGCAGAGACGGCAGACTGCTCGGTGCCCTCGACGCGGGCTCCGTCGGCTCCGCGGCCTCCCCCTGGGTCATCGGGATCACGAACCTGCACATCGACGGCCTGGCAGGCTTCATCAACTTCCTCATCCTCACCTCCGGCTGGAGCTGCGGCAACGCGTACATGTACACGTCGTCTCGGACCTTGTACTCCCTTGCCCTAGAGGGACAGGCGCCCAAGTTCCTCCGCAAGTGCACGAAGAGCGGCATCCCGATCTACTGCGTGCTTATCGTCGCGCTGATCTCCTGCGTCACATTCATGGTGGCCAGCACGGCGTCCGCGACCGTCTTCGACTGGTTCGTCGGCCTGTCCACCTGCGGCACTATCATCTCCTACGGCATGATGATGGTCATGTGGGTCGGCTTCTACCACTCGCTGAAGGCTCAGGGTATCAGCCGCGACTCTCTGCCCTGGAAGGCTCCCTTGATGCCCTACGCTGCCTATGTTGGCATCGTGCTGGGACTACTCCTGCTGATCTTCTTGGGTTTCGACGTCTTCGTCCCCTGGGATACACAGGGGTTCGTCACGACGTACTTTGGAATAGCATACACTTTCGTGCTTTACCTGTTCTGGAAGATCTACAAGAAGACCCGGTTTGTTGATTTCAGACACGTCGATATCTACGCTGGAAAGGCCGAGATCGACGAGGAATGCAAGGTCTGGGAGGAGGCACCGGCCGATGCGCAGGAGCCGGTTTCTACGAACTTCATAGTGCGTGCTTGGGAGAAGCTTTGGTGATAATGCCACTCCACTCCACTTCCAATTGTGTCTGTTGTTACGATCTTACAAATTATATCTGCAATTCCGCTTGACATTGCCCTAATCCAGGCAGAGTAAACCAATAGAAGAATTACAATTTAGTGATAGCAGTTCATCTCCGGCGGACTCAAGGATCCCGAGGGGATTTGCATTGAAAGATCGTAAAACAGATGCCATTGGGACAGACAAGACTGACTCCGGTAAATAAAAGGCAGACACAGAAAAAAATATTAAAAAACACCCTGAAAAGCCCACCCAGAAAGGCTAGATCTATAGCGACAAATTAAATCATAGTACATTAATCAGCCCAAACGATGCCGACTCATGCCGGGATGCCCTCGGAAGCAGCAACAGCAGGCTTTACATCCTCATGCTGTTGCTCCGACTCCTCCGATTCCCCCAGATCATTCTTCGCACCGGCGGAGGTAACGGTAGCGGTAGCAGTCTTATTATTCACAGCCGCGACGCCCTCCGCACCGCTCCCAACCATTGCACTGAACAATCGCACCTCCGCATCCATCACATCATCGAATATATTCTCCTTCTCGCGCCAGGCTTGCTTCCTCTTCGGCCGGATCCGCTCCCACTCCGCGCGCAGCTGCAGGCTCGCCTGCTCCGCCCAGTGGATCTGCCGACGCAGGAGACGGTAGAGGTCGTACGGGGCCAGAGAGAGTTCGGCCTCGTCGAAGCCTAGCTCGGAGCCGAGCTCGGGCAGTTCGAAATCCTCGAAACTGGTCAGATCCGATGCCGCCAGGTCGCTGGCCGGTTGCTGTTCGGTGTCCGAGGAGTCCTTGTACGGCTGGGAGAGTTTCAGTTTGATGCGCTGGGTTTTGCCGGCTGCCGCGGACGCGGCGGCGAGTTGTTTGGGGATCGGGTCGGAGGGTCGCAGGGCTTCTGTTTCATGGACTGTTCGCATGTGTTTTGCTAGGGCGTCGGAGCGGGTGAAGCTGCGATCACATTCTGTCAACCATTAGTTTAACTCAACTCTTTTCTCTCCCCCCATCCCCCACCCAAAACAAGCCCAAAAAACAAGCAGGAAGGACTCACCAGGAAGAGAACAGTAGAAAGGCTTCTCCCTCGTATGGCTCCTCATGTGCGCGCGCAACGCATACCCACTCGCATGCGTCTGGCCCTTCCGCGAACAATCGGCCCATTCACATAGATACTTTTTCTGGCGGCCGCCGACATGCTTGTCGCGAATATGCTCGACCAGATCATCCATATTGCCCAGATCGCCCGCATCGCACCCTTCCCACCGACAAACGGTGACCTGGTCCGTCCCCTGGCCGCTGTAATCGTCGTCCTGGCTGGCGCCGAGCAAGGCCAGTGTGCCCGGTGAGTTGGGGATGTCACCGGACGTGTCGGAGGAAATGGTGCTCAGGGGCGATGGCGGAGGCAAGTCGTCTTGGACGGAGGAGAGTGGTGTCTGGCAGTCCCAGGATGCGACGCCGGTGCGTCGTCGTTTGGAGGGGGGCATGTTCGTGTTCGGCGTTGATGGGGATTGTTGTCGTTGGGGGTCGTACTTGATGTCTTCGTGCGAGGAGTCGTCGTCTTCGAGGTTTGCGGATGAAAGCGGGGACCCTGGAGAATCGGCCATGGTGAATACAGGGGTTTTTTTTTTCGGATGAGACTCGTCCAGCTGGAATGCCGAGTGAATGCGACTGGGACCGGGAGAGTGAGTATCTTTGTCTGTCTGTTCGTCTCGGCGGTCGAGTCCAGCAGGTCGCTGCATGTCACGTGAAACGCATCCGAGTTGGTTTTTCGTGAGTTCTTTTCTTTTCTCTTCTGCACAACCTTCTCGATGACGACTACCACGACAATGCACGACAATGGCATACTCTGTCTATTTCTCTACTAACTCTTCGCGTATGGTAAGTCGTAAACTACTACTCCCACTCAATGTCATGATGAGCCCATCAAGAATTCTGCAATTCCGACAGTCTCCTTCCTTTGTTGCGAGACTGCATGTCGACCTCTACACTTGATCTGAACTTATATCCCTTCCTGCCCTCGACACAATGACTCATCCACACTTTCACAGTTCATAGGACTGACATCAACAGGACAGAGAATAATAGAAAATCTACCAGCTAGAATACATTCATAGCTATATTTTGTCTCTCCCCCCAACCCCGAGGGGGGGGCTAAATCTCTAAGCAAAATCAGTACCTACTCCCAACAACCTCATTCTGCTCCAAAATCCGCTCGATCTCCTCCAACTCCGCATCAGACAGAACAGGAACCCCCTCCATATTCTGAGTGATCTTCTCCGGCGTCGTGGCCCCCGGAATGGGTATAATAGTAGGCATACCGGGCCTGTTGCTGAGACTGCGCACCCAGCCCAGCGCGAGCTGAACGGGTGCGACCCCCTTGCGGGCCGCGAACCGGTTCAGCTCGTCGACGCGCTTGATGTTCTGCTCGATGACGCCGTCTTGGAACTTGGGCAGGATCTTCCGGAAGTCGCCGTCGGGCACTTGCGAGAGGTTCGTGAAGGCGCCTGCTAGCACGCCGCGGCCCACGGGCGAGTAGGCGGCAACCGGTATGTTGAGGTCTGCGCAGGTTGCTGCGACGTCGTTGTGTAGGATGTCTGTTGCGAAGAGGGAGAGTTCGACTTCTACGGCTGCTATAGGGTGGATTTTGTGTCTGTAAAATCCCGTTCGTCAGTAGTATAAGAGAGTAATTGAAAGGGGGAAGGGAGAAAAAAAAATAAAGGAAGAAGCGTACGCCTTCCGAATAGCCTCAGCATCAACCTCACTCAACCCAATCCCCCCAATCAACCCCTCCTCCACCAAAGCCTTCAGCACCCTAACCTGCGCCTCAACACCGACCTTCGGATCCACCCTCGCACACTCAAAGATATCAATCTTCGTCTTCGTCCCGCCCAACAAGGCCAGCGAATCCCGCACACTCCGCCTGATATTCTCCTCGCTGCCGTCCGGAACAAAAGTACCCGGTTTAGCCGCACCCTTGATCGAGAGGACGACCTTATCGGCAGCTCCGGCCCGCTGCTCGAAGTACTCCCGCAGAAGGTGCAGGGAGTTGTACGATTCGGAGCCGTAGAATTCGCCGCCGTTCCAGAAATTCGCGCCCAGAGCGAGGGCCTTGTCGAGGGCTGCGAAGGCTTGTTCTTGTCCTACTGGCACCGGGTTCCAGGTTAATCCTGTTTTGGTTAATTAATTAATTAACAGTCAGTCAAAGATGAGGGAGGAGGAAAAGAGGAGACAGGCAGGGGGGGATAGAACGTACTCATCATGCCATACCCGGTATGACCGACTTCCTTTCCCATGAGAGACGGCATGTTGCTTGTTCTGGGGAAGCGAAAAAGACGACAAGGTGGACTCTGATCAATGGTTGAAAATGGCCTGCGATAACGCTATTTGCCGCGTGGCTACTGTTAGGTGTGAGGGGTATTCATAGTATTTATATAAACCCATTGCCCATCACAACATACCTACTCGACCGTTCCCATCTCCGCCGGAAATAAACACATCTAATCCAGCGGACGTACGTATATCCAGGACGTAGAACATGGATATAGATCAATAATCGGACATTAGTTAGGGTGCCAATGCAAAGTCAACTTAAGTGCTTATGCCGAGCCGGGCGGACACCGAGCAAATCCGGCGGACGAAACCATGGGTGGGACGTGATTGTCGTGCATGAACTACTTTCGAGACAGATACACGCATATATTAGGCATACTAGTTATGTTGATATTACACTTCTGCCCCAGACATTCACTGGACGTGCAACGCAAAGAATCGCATAATTCAACTGTTTGTACTCATTTCATAATAAGCCATAACAGTAACAAAGAGACCGCCGCCCAAGAACGAAGCCAATACCAATTTATTTCTCGATTGCCATGTCACCATCATACCGTCGTTAAAACATATCAGAAGCAGAAGCAGAAGCAGAAACAGAAGAAGAAGAAGCAACGAGGGGCGGGGCATCATCATCATCATCGTCATAATAATCATTATTATCATCAACCACCAGGATCCACAGGCGATCAGTAATCCTCATAACCATCGTAGTCACGACGAGAAGAACGACGATGACGACTGCGGCTCCGACTCCGACTTCGTCCAGAACCACCTAGATCCAACTTGGAGATACCGTCGCTGATGAAGTCGGACAAGCTCTTACTACGCTTGTGCGATCCCCTACGTCGAGAAGGGCCGCTGTCGTAGCTCTCGTCAGAGCTATAGCTGTCCTCCGTGCTAGGACTACGATCTCGACCGCGACTGCTGCGGCGATTGCGCGACCGCGACCGCGAGCGAGAATGCGACTTGGTGCGATCATATAAACCCTTGCCCGCGGCGGCAAGGAGACCGGCAGCCGTCGCATCCTTGAAGGCGCTACTGGAGCGATGACGAGATCCGCCGCTGCCGTGTCGAGACCGCGAGCGGGATCGGGATCGGGGCCCGTTGACGAGCCTGTTGGCCGCTAGTCCAGCGAGGGTCGACTCGATGAAGTGTCGAGTATCGTGCTTGCTGCCGTGGCGGTCCAGAATGGTGTCTGTGCCGCCCGCACCTAGAGCTGCAGTCAGGATGCGTTTGCCCTTTTCGCCGCTCCAGTCGCCAGGTTCGTTGCGGAGACGGAATGCTTCCACTGCTCCGGCTGCCAGGGCGGCTTGGACTGCTTGGGCGATTCGGTCTTCACTGCTTCTGGTGTGATGACGGCTACGGCTCTTGTTGCGTCGGCCTGACGAGGAGCGAGAGTGTCTTGAACGTTCTCCTGGAAGGGAATGTTAGTTAAGCTGCAGATTGTGCAAGTAGGGAGGGAAAAGAAAAAGAAAAAAAAAAAAAAAATTAATACGTACCCCGCCTAGATCGTCGATTACGCCCCTCGCGATACCCGTCGCCATAGTAGGACGACCGATCGCCTACGGAGTGGGACCGACGCACCGTGGACGTCCGCGACCGTCTTGGGCCATAATAGGAGTCATAGTCGTCCGATGGAGGGTAATACCCGCGTCTCGACTCGATGGCGCCCGACTCGCTGTCCTCGGGACGCCGTACAACGCTGGTGGGGTAGTCCCGGGCATATGAATCCGCATACGAGCGGGGGTGATTGGAATAGTAGTCGTTTCGCGACATTGTTCGATGTTCCTTTCGTTGTCGGTCAAGTGGTATCGATCAACAAGAGACTTGAGGATACGAGCGTTTGATGGAGGATGGAAGGAGTAGGAATAGAGACGAGGCAGGAGAAGGCGGCAACTTTCACCAGAAGGTCGCCCGACGCCCAGCCGGTTGATGTCATCCACGTCGCATCAGGCTCTGTGGCGACAGCCTAGCGTCTGGGCGGGGTAATTATCGGCCTGATATCAATCCCTGCCTGACGTATGCTCGAAGTCCGAACAGTTCTGGTGTTGAAGACCTACCATGTAATTGCTGGTGGTGTTGTGCTGTAGCCCTGAAACTTTGTGCCTGTCTGGATCCATGGATCTCTTCCCAAGCATGTTCAACGGGCGTCTCCAATTTCCTGTACCGCAGACCAACACTCTACGGTTCCGAAACCGGTTCCCCTCAGATTTAAGCTTCAGGTCCCCACGGTGTGCCTGGATATCGGGTCCAGTGGTGTGAGACCGGTTCAACGAGATTTGTTTTGTGCAACGGACTGCATTCCACGGCGCCCAACCCCTTGACTCTATGAGTGGTTGCTACAAAATGGTATGATTTCAACTATAGACTCAAGCCCAACGTGTGGCCAAGCCATTGTTGTCGATATCCGAGTATCTCCAAGATTTCCTTCTAGCAGAGATCGAAATGTGGGCTTGACATGACCTTTTGCCAGGCCGTCAGTGGCCAACTAGTACTGTACAGAAGGGAAATTCAAATCTTCCTGCCAAGAGGCTGGGTCAGGGAACAAAGAAAAGTCAACAGAAGTTGAAGGGGGTCAAAAAGAACACAAGCCGTGGCGATTGTCCAAAAAAAAATATAAGTGAGAAACGAAAAGAGGAAGAGAGTAACGAACGACTGTCTGGCCTCAAGGCCAGAAAAAATAAAGACAATCCTTGTCGTAATACACAGATAGACCCGCCGTGCGCTTATGTCGATGAAACTGTCCCTGCGCCTCTGTTTGAGCGCTGGAATAAAAAATTTTCTATCCAAGAAGAGAGCCCATGGGGGAAAAAAAAAAAAAAAAAAAGAAAAGAAAAAGAAAGCAAGTGGAAAGGGGTATAAAGGCCAAGAGGCACCGCACAGCAGCATCCCTCGGCTCTTCGCTCAGTCCAATATCACTTAACACCCGAAATATGAATTATAAAAAAAAAAAAGAAAAAAAACCCCCCGAAAAAACGAACAAGACCCAAGTTATATTCTCGTGTCAACATCATCCCAACCGATACCCATGTCGGTTACTGCGCGTCGTTGTTGAGAAAATCCCTGTGACGCTGTGAAAGGAAGCTCTATCTGTCGTTTGTTGGCCCGTGGAGTCTTCACGGTCGTAAGTCTGGTCTTGTCGCCCCGTCCAAATTCCTGTGTCTTCCTCTTTCGCCCCCGGCACGGACATCTCTTCGGAGTGGGTGCGATGGGTACGGATGTGTTGCTTCATGTTATCCTTCCGCGTAAATGCCTTGTTACAGATGGGGCAGTGGACACTCTTTTCTCCCGTGTGTTTCTTGCCGTGTCGCGCGGCATGTCCTGATGTTGTAAATGTGGCCGTGCAGCCGTGGGATACGGCATATGGGCAAGGATACTTGTTCTTCCGAGTTCCTCGAGACCCAGTCAGGTCCTTCGAGCCGCCCAGCGCTGCTGGAGGGGAAGGCGGTTCAGTGGTATAGGCCACGGGAAGGCGACTCTGGGACGGCGGATACGCAGAAGGAGGATACGACTGCTCTTGTCGACTATGGTGCTGGTAGGAGGACACTGAGTTGCTGGATGTGTAGTCATGGGAACAATCGGATAGTACTGGCGACGTGGGCAGTGAGGTCCCTGCAGATGACGCAGACTCATAGGCATGTCTCGGAAGCCCGGGAGACCCAACCGGTGAAGTCGTATAGACAGGGTAGCGGTAGTTTAGATCCGGGACTTGCTGTGCTGACGGCCGCGACTGTAATTGCTGATGCTGCTGGTGGTGCTGGAACTGCGGCAGGGGATGCTGCGAATGATACTGAACATGTTGCCTGGGCATCCTGACCGTCGACGGCACCGCAAATGACGGGTTGTCATCATTGTTCAGAATCGACACAATACTCGTCCTGCACCTGGCCATTCTCTACTGAACGGAGCAAGCTAGAAGAAATATACCAGGTCAGTTTAATGGATCAGTGGATATGTATGAAGAAAGCTAGTTTCTGGAATTGCTGAAGACAAAAAAGGAGCATCGAGTCAAGACCAACAATGGGATCGGGTGAGGAAAGAAAAGAAGGCAAAAAAGTAACATGAGGGAGTGGAGGGGGCCCAAGCAAGGGCAAAACGACGAAACAGCCAAAAATAACAATCATAAAAAAAAAAAAAAAAGAAGATCCCAGCTCCAGTGCCCAATGCAGAAGTACTGAGCATCCCCTCCACGAAGTTTGTCCCTTACGTCGTGTAACCTGTGTTGACAGACAGGTACGTGCAAACCTAAGAGCCCGACGACTCGGGAATCCTGCCCTACTGTCCTTAGTCGGATTGAAGAACTGACCCCCCGGGGTGGGAGTGTTTCCACCAAAAAGGGCCCTGGAGGGGAAACAGGACAGAAGGAGGAAAGGAATGAGAACAAAAAGCATAGACAGACGGCAAGCAGATGAAAAAGAGATCCCAGATCAAAGTGCGGCACTCACAACCAAAGAACCTTCGAAGACTTCCAGACTAGAGAGATATTCCTGGGGAATAGGAGGGGTCAGATGGGCGAGAACGGAGAAATTGGGCTCGTTCCTCCGTTCCCTTTTCTTTTGTTTCGTTCCCTCCGGGAGCTTGCCAGAGCCGGGATTCGATGACTTGGTCAACGCAATGGCCAAGGACGAGGTTGCAAACCGGTCTGGAGCTTCTTGCAGGGACAAAGCACAAAGTGATCAAACAAATTACTTCTGCCCAAACAAAGGGAGGCGCAGCAACAATCTCCAGAGACTGTGCTCAGCGCACACACGGAGGGAAATGAAGAAGAATAGATGCCAGTGAAAGAGACCAGTGGCAAAAGAAGTCAAGAGGGTATTCGAAAGACCGAAGCTCTCGAGATAGGAGGGGTGTGGTGGGAGAAATGGGTGGAGGATAAGCGGACGGGACTTTAAAAAGAATGGCGAAGAGGAGAGGAAAGAAGGTGAAAAAGGGGGGGGGGACGAAAGGAAGTGGATAAAAAAGGGCAAAATAAAATAAGGAGAGACAAAGGACGTAGGAGGAGAGAAGAGAATAAAAGAAAAGAGGTAGAGGGGACGATGAAGAAGGGAAAGAAGGGACGTAGCTGGAGGCGAGGAAGAAGCAAAAGGACGAGAGGAAAAGGGCCAAATGTACCAGACCAGCGTGGGCCAGAAAGGACTAGGAGGTTTGGCATGAGAATCAGTTACTGTTTTTATTATTTTATTATTTTATTTATTATTATTTTTTTCTGTCTATTTTATTTTCTAGGTTCTAGTATCCTTCTGGACTAGATGTGAGTTATTGAATTAAAAAATGAAATTATTTATTTACCATGGATCTAATTTATATATTTAGAAGTTGCGCGCCAATCGCCAATCCGGCAACACATAGGTTCTGGACGAAGGATGTTTAAATGACCTCAAGCTCCAGGAAGGAAGGGGGGGGGAGATTGGGCAAGTGGATGAGCCCTACTGGATACCTAATTAAAATTTAGGCCAGGGAAGGTTGGGAAGGGCCAGACGCCGTTGAAGGAGAAGGAAGGCAATTAATTAATTAGTGAACATCGGGAGGCGAGCTTGCGGAAGGGGCAAGCCGTGGACTGACTCTGGGGTTGGGCAGGTTACGCAGCAAAGGATCCATGGATGCTCGCCAGGGCCTGCTAGACTCCCGGGAGGTTTAGGCTGGGCAGCGGGACTGGCAGCCCGGGCGAGTTAGCGTTGGCCCAGCACCGCTAGGGGTGTTTTAAGGGCCGCTAAGGGTCGCTGAGGGTCGCGAAGGCCCAAGTCCCGGTCTGTGGCCCAGCAGCCCCAGCAGCCACCAAGCGACGGGGTCTGCCACCGCAAAATTACCGCCTTGCCGCAACCGGCAATTGGTGAGCGAAGCCCGCTGGAGGGCGTCCGAGCACCGCCCGAACCACCTGCAACGTGGCACACCTCGCGCCGTGGCGGTGGACCGTCCCTCTGCGTAATTTCCCGTATGGGTGACACCTCTGAGATTGACGGATTATGTACGCTGTACGCCGTACGCTGTACGCTGTACATCTCCATAATAATAATAATCCAGAGAGGCCGCTATGCAGCATACTTCCAAGGTTCTTTACCCGACCTGGATGCTCTGGTGTCTAACTGGAGACTTTACAGCTATCACCAGCCTCAGGAAGATTGCTCTGTGCAAAAGATCCTGTCATCTGCACCGCGCCGCTGACCTTCTAGAAGGCCCACTGTTCCCGCTGTCGACATTCCCGGCCGTTTCCTGAAATAGACCTCTTCCTTCTGGTGGGACTGGGCCGCGAGTACACTCAGGAACTCAGTGTTCCCAGCACCGAAAACTAGGTCTAGTTTGTGACTTCCAAGATTGCTTCCTCCCGTTCGAGCAGCACAAGGGCCACTTGATCCCGTGCTTAGTGCACATGTACCAACCACAACCAGCCTAGGAAGCTGACGACCTAACATGACAGGCTCCGCTCCCCAATTCTGGGAACGAAAATGCCTCCCGCGTCAGCGGCGACTGCGCCAGAAAAGGCAAATGGGACGCACAACGCCACTCCCAAGCACCTAGTGGGTCAATAGTCTCCTCCGCCTGAACGGAACGGTTATGCGGCGTTGCCTTTTTGCTCACAACCAGTACGTAGGGTAAAGTTTTCTTCCACTTTCTGTTTCCGCCTTCTTTGGAAAGAGGGGGAAAAAAAAAAAAACTTATTCTCCACTGCGGGACCACCGGTCCTGCCACGGGAAGGGATCTGTCGATATCCGTTTGATACGATTACCATATCATGTGCAGAAAATGCTGCAGACTGGCTGATACCAAGCATCGCAACTCCGTACTGCTCTGAAACATACCGCTCTGAAGCCACACTGACAATGCTGAAGCATACATGTACACTGTGCAGCGAATTCCTGCGCCCCCAAGATGATATACTTGCTAGCAGAAAGTATAAACCCCGAGAGCCTCCCGGTCCCCGCTGCCATGCAGCAATCTGACGTCCCAGGGACCAGCTGCAGGTGGGTACTGCAGCGCATTGGGCTTCCCCCCCCCCCCTTCCCATTATATATTATGTATATGATGAATATATCTAAACTCTTGTTATCATAAGAATAACATAATCAACATAATCAACAAAATACGGGCAAATCGTATATCATACGCACGCGTCCCTCGAACCACTATCCCCAACGAGGGAGGTAGATATGCTCCCGCTCCACCGGTCCCTGCACAGGACAAGACAGGCTAAATAAACGAGCAAATAACCCAAAAAACGCAATCTAAATAAAGTAAAATAAATAAATAAATAAATAAATAAATCTTCCGCATAAATCCAAGAGGACCCTGTCAAATGCAAAATTCCCCAACCGAGGCAACAATGGCAACTCAACTCAACTCGCTCAAGTTCAAGACAAGAAGGCAGAAGGGCAGCTCCCGAAAATTTATCCACGTGCGCCCTTGCTGCGGGGCATCATCATCATCATCAAAACTCCCAACCTTGTATCATAATACTCAGTACATGCTACTGGCTGCTTGGTGCCACTGCCAATACAAGGTTCTACCGCTGAACTGACATCGCCTGCAGATTATCTTACGAAAGGGATCTGCGTTACCTCCTCCCTTTCCCCCCTCCCCCTCTCCACTCGCGTCTAACTGGGTCCCCTGCTACCCTTTTTCCAGTTAACGGTCCGCCGCTGGTGCTACTGCTGCTCCCTTACCCCTGCCTATCTGCCCTTTTTCTCTATTCCTTTTTCCCTTCTTTTCTTCTCTTTTCTTTTTTTTCTCTCCCTTTTCTCCGTCTCCTCGGGGTCCACTGCGGACCCCCTTCCTTTCCCCCCTTCCCGGGCCCCGGGGGCCCTAGTCTCTTTCCCTATATATATCGCCCGCTCCCCGGGGACCACCAATCTTCAAGCCTCGCCCCACTGCTTGTAATTATTCTATCGCTTAGTTTTTTATTATTGTGACTGTCCCTCGCTTAGCTTATGACGGTATATTATCTGTCTTTAGTCTACCGTGTAGTAGTAGTCTCTGCGCAGCGCTGCCCGTCTAGACACAACTCTCCTGAACAAGATTACCTCCATTACTATTACTAGTCACAGTATGGTGGGGTTACCCTCATGCCTTTGTCAAAAGCAGGTAGATAGAAAGGCAGACTTAAACGTGGAAAAAAAAAGCGCCGAAACCTTCATCCTGCAGCTCACCGTCATCTGACAGTAGAAATGCAATTCACCATATGCAGAAGAGGCAAAAGTGACGGAGGCAAAAAAAAAAAACAGGGAAAATATGACGCACAAATCGCTGTAGTGAATGACAGACCCACGCCGAAAACTTTACACCAAAACAGAAAATTTTAACGAAGAAGACTGAACAAATGAGCGAGCAAGGGTTGAGGAAAAGGACAACACGCTCAAACGAGCCGATGTTGCACACTCATGACCAGCCAAGCGTAACCTGACCCTTGATGGAGTCCGTCGCCAGGGACTACTTCCCCACAAGATAATCGAATGCACTTCGCCCCCCATCCAGAGATCCTTGAGACAGCCCACACATTGTGCCCAGTGCGAAGCGAGTCCAAGAACTGTTTGGCTGGGTTACATAAAACGCTTACCGGTTGCCACGTGAAGGTCCGGGGAGCCAATAATCCCTATCATCGATATCGCCAATTCCCCCCAAAACACTTTTGGTGGCTCGGGACCCTTGATGTGGTTGCATATGTTGCGAAAAAGAAAAGAAAGAAGGCGCAATTCCAAATTCTCGCCTTCCCCAAAGGAGTAGGATCTCCATCGTGGCATCATCGCCCAGCGTTGAGATTAACCCAGCCCAAATCGGAATTAACAGTGCTGTCCCTTACAGGCTGCGCATGATCAGGTATCACCACACTGGATTTCCGTGCCACCGACTTCACGGCTCCAGCATCCCTCGGTTGGCCAACAGACCTCACTGCGGCTGTCGATGGCATGCCCGATCCACTCCGATGGTAATAACTCTCGCTATACGTGCTGCTCGGCGGACGACTAAACCAGCTACCGCCAGGTACTGAATCTCGAGGTTCGTGAGCGCTCGTCAGGATATCGTCAGGAACGAAATCATCCCTCTCATAGTAGTCACCTTCCGAACTCATAGAGTCTGCACTTGAGATCCGAGCTGACTGGCTTTCGGGGATGACAAGCCCATTGTTTGTACCATTGGTGCCTGCATACTCGGTGGTTGGGCTGCCGCTAACCACTTTTCCTAGTGGTTTCGGTCGGTCAAGGAATCCAAAATCCAGCGGCCTGACTGATGGCCACATACCACTCCCGTAGTCGGACCTCGAAGCAGAGGAAAGAGCAGGGGATTTTGGGCGCTGAAGAGTCGCAAGATTCGTAGTCGCATTATTGCCTTCAAAGTATTTGCCCCAGCCCTCATCCGTCCTCCTGTCACCGTCGTGGTCGAAGGCTCGGCTGTTCGGTGACTGTTTCAAGTCATCGGTGCCCGGATCAATCACCCGGCTGGATGCGATGGTGCTCAATGGACTGCTTTGAAGAGGAGTGGCACTCTGGCCCTGGCCAGCGTGGATGACTGGCTGTCGGAGAGACCTTTCGTTACCAATACTTCCGGCGAAGATCCCTAGTGAGTCCACGGACGACGACGCTAGGGGAACCGGGCTGTGAGCCATGGGATAAGCTGCCGCGGCAAGGGGTTCAAGTCCTCGATCCTGGAAGCTTAGTCGGTCATCGTCTTTGCCAACACCACCCTTGGGATCGCCGGTCAACTTCTGGCGTTGGCGTCTCAGGAGCAGTAGAATCACGACTAACAGTAGCGCTACTCCAATAAGGGCGCCGAGGGTTGCGCCGATAATTTTGCCAGCATTGGAAGTTGAGGACCCAGCCCCGGTGCCGGCGGCAGGCGTGGAGGAAGGGGATGAGGTGGCTGAGGGCCCAGCTGTGGTGGTAGAAGCAGTCGTCTGTAGAGGGTTTTGCTGCAGAGCCTCATTTCCATAAAAAAATTGTGTCGCATTTACCCAGGCGTTAGATGTCTGGTTAAAGATGGCCAGCGGTTCGGTATCATCTCCGCCAGAGATGACAGCCAGGTTACTGATATCGTCTTGGGCTAGTGAATAGCCAGTTCTAGTAGCAGTTGGGGCCAGCGTGCCATTATACGTCGGGTAGGTGGCCGCAGCAGTCTCCCTTTTTCTCTTTCCAGAGGATGAGACTTGCACGACCCCATCCGGGGACGCAGGCTTGCCGTCTGGGTTTAGCAGTGGTACGTTGTTCACCGTGTTAGGTGAGACTCCCATGTTAAATGACTGGAGGATCTTGCTCCCGTCGGGCCCAGTTACGAGAGTATGACCAGTCTCACCAGAGAGTGTTTTTGTAAGAGTTAAGTCTGAACCCCTCCATCCAGCAGGTTGGTTGAAGAGGAAAATCTTGCTCGAGGTTAAACCACCCATCAACGCAGCGTCCTCGTCGCTCCAAGGAAGGAGGACTGGGAGCGTCGCGGGAGAAGCTCCTTGGCCATCAAACGATGAAACATTATATGGAGGGGCTGTGTAGATGGAAAAGGTTTGGGATGAGCCAGTCGTACTGCCATCATCAGAGCCGGCATAAACGAGAATAGTCGAAGACGCCTTCAAATAGGCCACACCATGACTGGTGCGATTTTGAGTGACTGGCGTTGCAGGGGTAATAGTCTCCCATCGTCGATCGTTGAAGGTGTATCGTTGAATTCCTGAATAATCAGAGGGAGACCCCGTTCCTCCGATGACATATAGCGCCTGGCGATTGGCGTCACCATCAACTCCTCCCTTGACACAGGCAGCATTGGACACTGGTTGTCCCGCAGGTAGTTTACTCCACGTGCCATTGAGTTTGAGCGGCAGTGACGCGAAGCCATTTTCTGAGAAAATGTAAAGAGCGTTATCATGGATTACAGAACAGTGGCCCTCGAGTTTCATCGGGGGCCTTGGGACGACCATTTTCTGTTGGGGAAAGAAAAAAAAAAAAAAAATAAAGGACAAAGAGAGTGCTCTTCAAGGATGCCAGCCGAAGAACGTGTTGGAAACCTGCCGCCGTCTACCTCGAGCGAGCGCGAGTAGATGAAGAGCGGGGAACGGCGGAGAAACGTGAGCGAAAGGAGGGAGACTACCGGAGTACTATCTCATCTTTGGGTAGAGTTGCTGGAAAGAATAGTACTCTCCGCGCGGGTATTGATCAGATAAAAGCAGTGTCGAATATGGCAAAAAAGAATTTCTTTAAAGACCGAAAAGACCCCTCCTGCGCAACATGAGTGGTGAATCGTGAGCATGAATGAATCGACTTCGGGTCAGGGGTGTGGCAGGCAAATCGAACTCAAACCAGCAGAGAGGGTCGGAGAAAAGGTCGCGACACTGTCAACGAATGGGGCGAGAAATGAGAAACAAAAAAGACAAGAAAAAGAAACACGAAGAGAATGGCAGTGACAACACAGAACCTTGAACAAGGCAATCAGCCAACCTTCTCCAGGAGGAGTCAGGAAGAGGAGAACGGGAGTGACTGAGTGACCAAACCCAGGAGGTAGGTTCAGGAGGGCCAGGTACCGCACCAAGCCAATTAGTCAGGAGGTTGCAGTTGGATGATTGGAAGCTGAAACAACGGTCGGCTTCGACGGGCAAATGATATCACTGTCGTGCCTGACCCGCACCCACCTCTGGAGACAAGGTTCAGGGACGCAAGTACCAGGGACCTGGCGAAGCTTGGGGGAACCTTGTCCCAAATAAGAGCGCTGGCTCAGCACTTTCTAGATTGGCTTTTAGGTGCAGAGGAAAAGAAAGAAAGAACGCAATAGATAGACAGATAGCGCGACACTGCACGGGCAGACGCAAGGGAGACTCGATGCAAGTCGAGTTCGCGATTCGCGACGGAGCCCTGGAGGGGTGTCTTGACTCGTGACCAATCCCGTCGGGGCTAACTTTCAGCATCATCCCACCGACGTCGTCCGTCACAGTTCCGACGTTAATATCGCTCTTGAATGATGATAGGTCGGTCCATTGAGGCAAAGTCGACGGCCTGTGATTGAAGATGCTTTCCTCCTCTGTCATTGGGTTCTTTCTTTCTGAACTGTCGACCTGTCCCTGTTTCGCAGGATTCTGCAGATCGTTACTCTCGCAATGCGCCCCCATTGAGCTTACTTTCACAGGGTCTACACCTTGATCACTTCCATTCGGATCCCGAAGTCCTCTACCCCTGTTTCCGCGCTGAAGTTGTCTCTAGCCAGGGAAGGTGAGCAGGTACGAGACTACTCTCTTGGCGTTAATTAATATGATATTACGTCGCCACCGCAGCAAAGAACCGACAGCCTGTCAGCATCAAATGGGTTGCTCATGGATAACCGGCCTTCGATTGGGTATGATAGTACATGTGGACGCTGAGCGAGGGACACGCTTCAAGACTTTAACTTTAGATTAGGCCTTTTAAAAAAAACGAACCACAGTTTTTGCGTTGGCATTACGCGTTACGAAGTCTTAAGACCTGTCACATACGGCATGAACCATAACAGAAGTACGGATATCGAATTGGGAGTGATAAACGACGTACGATATGTACGATCCGCATATGTCTGCCATGAGATACCCCTATGGTTGGCTTGGACCAGCCTTCTCTTGCTTCCACTGGTGCGCTCTCTGGAGCAACTTCGACAGATTGGCAGCCGCCTTGTCGTCCGCCGGGAAGACATAGTCCATATACTCCTCGTAACGGTCGTCGTCGAGCTTTCGTCTCTTTTTGACCCTGCGTGGCATCTGCCTTTCGATCTTTTCGATATCTGCGGCCGAGCCGTGAGTGTGTTCGAATGACCGCCATGCGTTCAGAAGTTCCACACGCTGCGGATCTGTTAGCAAAAGGAGGTGCGCCATAACAAGTAATCTGGAATCTACAACTTACCTCTTCCTTGAGATCCTTCTCCTTGAAAACTTTGTGGGCACGTTCGAAGACGGCGCGAGCGCGGTGCTTTGCTTCCTCGCTTACCGGACGTTCTTCTTCCGTCTCTTCTTCCTCTTCCTCGTCCGGGACGTTGATCTCGAATCGCGCATAGTTTATCCATACCTTGACGTGGTCCGTCTTCTGCAGGAGACGCTCGTACAATTCCCGGACACGATCATACTCTTCTTCATATTCCTCAAAATCAATGTAAGACTTCCATACAAGCTCCGGCATGTCTAGCGACGGCTGCTCAATGCCTAGTTCGTAGATGGCCCTGGCGCGATCGGTGTCATCCAGTCCCCGTTCCAACTCCGCATACTTGATCCAAGACTGGCTATTTGCCGAATTCCATTCGATTTGCTTCTCGTACAGCGTTCTGCATCGCACAAATTCAAACAGTTGACGCTCGATATCGATGTATCCCCTGAAGAGCTTATCTTTCGGACACATGCCAATAGCCTGGCCCAGCGTCTTCCGGGCAGCCTGAAGATCCATCTGCCGGATATCGAACTGAGCTTTCATGAGCCAAAGTTTGGCGAACGTAAACTTCTTATGCGGGATGAGTCTCAGGCATTCTTGGTAAATTTGCCGCGCACGATCGATATCCTTACTCTCCATTTCTTCCCAGATGGCATAGAATATCCAAAGGTAGATATACCGTCTCCAGTGCCGTTTCTCCTGGGACGGAGGGATCTGTGCAATTGCTCGTTCATAGACATCTCGAACCCGTTCCGGATCACCACTGGACTCCTCTAACCGCGCAAGGTCAAACCAGACGTCGTAGTTCCTGGAATTTTCCTTGAGTTGCTCTTCGTATTGAACTCTGCGCTTGGAAAGGACCACATCTTCAACCCCTTCTCGGTCGCCATATTGCTTCTCAAATGTCGTATATGCCCTGTGAAGAATCATCGACTTCGACCGTGGGAGCCGATCTAGCGCATACTTGTAAATTGCTCTCGCTCGCTCGTACTCCTTGAGCTTGGCCTCGAACTTGGCATAGGCGACGAATAGCTTCTCATCCATGAAATCTTCTCCCAATGTCTCAACCGCAGCTCCATAAACCTCTCGCACCATATCACTTGTCCCGAACTCCTCTTCAAATCGAGCCCACTTTATCCAATTTCTCGGCTCCGGGTGGACGATAGTAAAGCGCTGAAAGATAGCCCTTGCCCTTTCAAATTCACCATATCGTTTCTCAAGCTTGATGTACGCGCTCCATGCACCCTCTTCCGGTTCCCAGGACATCCAACGCTCGAACACCTGCCGAGTGCCAGGGATGTTCCCCAGAGTCTCCTCCATGTAGACATACTTATACCAAAGCTTATCGACACGGGGAAGAATCGTAACGGCCCGATCCAGCAGATTCCGCGCATGGTTAATATTCCTGTTCCTCATCTCCGATTCGATGTAGCGAATCCATAGCACCACAGACGTAGGCACGACGTCCAGCGCCCGTTCAAAGATGGATCGCGCCCGTCGGAATTCCTTCTGTTCAAGCTCCCATGCCGCATATCGCATCCAGTTGTTCATGTTAATCCGGTTCCGGCGCACATAGTCCTCGAACTCTTTCCTCTTGCGACCCTGGTACTCGTGTAGTTCCTCGAGATCAGCGAAGCGCTGAGTCGGCGCCTGCAGTCCAGGCTCCTGCCTGTCAACAGCCTCGCGGAGCAGCTGCTCCGCGGAGATCTGTACGGGGGCAGGAGCCTTGTTCTTAACTCTTGGAGGACCTCGAGACTCCATGGTTGTAGTGTTTACTGTTGAAAAGCCGTTGGAAAAAGGGCTCGATCAGAGTTCGCCGAGGACGTCAGGAGTCTCGATATAAGTTGAATGAGGCGGACGGAGAAGGACCGAGGAGAAGAGGAAAAAGGAGGCTTGGCATGCGCAAGCGATAACAATCAAGGAGAATTTCTATCCCCTAAATTCAGAGACAAAACAACCCAACTTGCATTTCGGGTTCTTGACAGGACATAGCTTCGATCTCGGCATGCGGAGCGGAAAAACCGCTTTTCCCTGAACTTTTACGTTCCATACAATACAAGCTTACAACAGATATGTGTCAATATAATTATCCATCACAGAGACCTTCCCCTTCTGGATGCTACCACTTTCATGAGGGTGCTCAGGGTGATGATCAGTAGGTATTACTTCACATCATGGGTGAGCACTCATTTGCGTGCTCAGCGCCTGCTCCGTCACCAGACAAAGCGGGTAGCTCAGCAATAGTGCCAGATTAACTACTTTCAAGGGTGAGAGTTTCTATCTCCAGCTTTTAAATAGTTGCAAAAATGCACAGTTTCAAGTTCATTGTCTGATTTTATACGGAGAAGACGAGAAAATTTTAGAATTTTTGGTTCTCCTTAAACTTATCGGGCAGGTGCCTTGTTTGTGTGACTCGAGTGGGTATCTTTCGCAAGTGACTGGACTGCTAGCGCAGCTAACAGCAGTGCTGGCCTGTAGTAGCCTAGCAGCTTCTACTCTGTTGCTTTTTTGTTGCAGTGGCTTAGTAGCATGGCCAGCATGCCAGGTCCCTGACATGGACATAGGTCTCGCAGGCTTCAAGTTTGCGCTGCGGTCTTGAATCGGGCAAGAAAGTTTCACAGATAGTAGCCGCGAAATATCAGTGCTACCGTCACTAGCAACACGGCCAGCCGCATCATAGTCGCGTAGCACTCGATCAATCTTCTCGCCCTGGCCAGCAGCAAAGAGTATGTTTGCAATGTCACTGAACTTGAAGTAAAGCAGGCGAAGGAAGTGGGAGATGTCCACCGTGGGCTGTCATGGCGATGACTCCACTCTTTGGTGTAACTTGCAATCTCTACCACCCTGAATGATATCCTCAGCAAGGTGAAGTGGTTGTTTGTTGGAGATGTTGGGTAGGAGCCCGAAGCAACACCAAGCTGGGCCTTAGAAAGGAACACACTGAACAACTATGCAGCTTCCCCAGAAGCTGCTAGCGAGAGGAGAAACCAAGTATCTACCATCTGGAGAAACGTATTTAAATGTCTCCTGAAGGGGAATAACACTGCCATCAATTTGCGTCCAACCGTACAGAGTTGTAACCGCGAAAGGGCAGGAATTCGGTTCCATGTCAGGGTCGAAGTCAATGTCAGGTATCACAGTTTTGATCTGACCGATAACCTCATCTTTTGACAGTTCGAGCTCGTCATCCGAACTGAGCCACCCTTCTGTCTGGCCGGGATGTTGACGGCGGAGAAATATTCGGAGTGACTCCGAGTGTTGTGTTATAATTCGCGAACAGAGAAGGAGGGCTGGCTCGATGACTGAGTACGCATTGTCGGCAGCAACTGTCTGTTTGCGCAGCATCGGGAACCTAGCTTGTGGGAATAGGTTTTCAGTTTGAATGTCGTAGAAGTTGTTCGGATAGCCGCCGTAGTCTTCAAGAATAAAGTCTTCATCGTGGAAAGCCCATTGTGTGTCCCCGGTATGTGCGCTTGCCGTATCCGCCGTATAGCTCTATTCTGGAGATATAAACTGACTGGAGGTTAGCGATCAGAAGCCGATATGGCCCGGGTGTCTTTAGGCACTTTGCAGCTCACTTAACTTGGTCAATAGGATAGTCGGAGAATTTTCATCCGCGTTGGCGCTCCTGCCGACGCGAAAGCATGAGAGTCTCAACAATTCAACCAGCATGAACCAATGCGCCATTACATAGCGCAGATCTTCCCACAGCAGGATGATATTGTCCAGTCATTTCACAGTGTAAGTGATGGCAGTGCATACAGGATCCCTCAGTGTGTACTTCAGGGTCCGGGTCCTGTATGCTAAGCCCAGATAGTTCATTTTAGCCTTGTGGGGGACTGTAGGTGACTCAGCTACATCCTTTACACACTGAAAAAATGAAGAGTGGAGGGGGAAAGGAGGGGAGTAGAGCAGGAGTGGAAGACGAAAAGAGAGGCATTCATCAGAATCTAGGCAGCAGTACTCAAGGCACTTTCTGTTTGTATTCACTTCCAGTTCAGACAGGGCAGGAAGCATTCGCTGTTAGTGACAGCAGGTCTTCTAAGGTTCTGATGAAAACCTCTCTTTTCAAAGATCATGACCAACAGCCATGAGGCCATAGGCCAGGAGAGCACTTCTGCTGCTGTCAGCTACCAAAACCTAAATGTGTACTTTTATTGGGTGACTTTACCTACTACTTAAGTACTCAGTAGTATCTACTAGCAGTGGTATGTGGTGACGAACACTTGTAGGAGCTTAGTAACTCTAAACGATACATGCTTGATTGCAGGGAAACTCGATCTGCTCAGGCAAGAGGCAGCGCTGTGAAAAAATAAGGCCCTTGAGTTGTAGCAAATAGCTTGTGGAGACTTTGAATGAATGGTAGGATACTAGGAGTGGTATAGTATTGCCGGCTGACGTGTGGCTGAACTGAGAGGTGAGTGGGCAGGAGCCAAGCAGCGCCTCTCCCTAAGCCCAATCAGGGGCGAAGTTCGGCGCTTAAGGCACGTGATTTATGCTGCCTGTCTCCGCCTTTCTTGGCCACCGATCGTGCCAAGCCCACCTACGCTGCCAAATTATCCCGTCAACATGACTAGTTAGTTAGTTAACTAAGTTAGTTTGGGCAGTTATTCAAGTTCCTCAGTTGGCTCTAACTTTTTCTCTCCAACTTTCGCCAACTCTTTTCTTCGTTGCCCGCTTTCGGGCTGTTCACGCGCACTCCAAACGATAACATGTCGACTGCGGAGGAGCTCCTGAGGGATTTCGAGGAGGATGTTGAGGATATCGAGGGACTCCAGGAAGGGGAAGAAGAACGTGAAGAGATGGAGACAGAGGAGCCGTCAGGCCCCAAAGTCTCCAATGAATTTGAAGTCGCAGTTTCCACGGCCGACGAACTTACGCGTTTACACAAAGTCCTGCGTGACTATTATTCGATCAGATTTCCAGAGCTGGAAACGCTTGTCGCCAATCCGATCGACTACGCTAAGACTGTTGCGATTCTCAAGAACGGACCTCTCGATGATATCAAGGCCCTGTCGTCCTCCGCTGACAATATGGTAGGAGCGCCACTAAAATCTATTCTCGATGGACCGTCATTGATGGTTGTGGCTGTGGAAGGGACAACTACTAGAGGACGTGAGATGAGCGAATCGGAGCTGAAAAATGTGCTCGACACCTGCGAGAAAATCTTGAAGCTGGACCGCGAGCGCACTGCCCTTACTCAGAGCATCCAGTCTCGTATGAACCAGATTGCGCCGAATCTGACTGCTCTGATCGGGCCGGAGACGGCCGCGCAGTTTCTCAACCAGACTGGGGGCCTCCGTGAACTTGCAAAGATCCCCGCTTGCAACCTCGCCGCGCAAGGTTCAAAGAGGCGGGAAGGTTTAGGATTTGCTACGAACATAGGAATTCGATCACAGGGCTTTCTTTACAATTCTCCCATTATCCAAGACATCCCCAATGATTTGAAGAAGCAGGCTATCCGCATAGTCTCGTCGAAGATGGTTCTTGCCATCCGAGCTGACGTATCTGGGTTTAGTCCGGACGGCTCGCTGGGGAAGGAGCTGGAACAGCATTGCTTTCAGCGTTTGGAGAAACTCACCGAGCCCCCGCCCAACACGGGAGTTCGTGCACTTCCTGCTCCCGATGACAAGCCCTCCCGAAAGCGAGGAGGCCGGCGGGCGCGAAAGGCCAAGGAAGCCATTGCTATGACGGAGCTACGGAAAGCCCAGAACAGGGTCGCATTCGGAAAGGAGGAACAGGAAGTTGGGTTCGGGACTGGCGAAGGCACTGTCGGGCTGGGAACACTAGGCCAGCAGACAGATGGACGAATTCGAGCGACGCAGATCGATCAGCGAACCAGAGCTAAGCTCAGCAAGTCCAACAAAGGTTGGGGTACGGCGACACCTGTCAGTGGCATTTCGTCCTCGCTCCGAGCGTTTGGCCAAGGTGGAGGCGCTGGAACTGCCAGTGTTCTTCAGGCTAGAGGATTACGGACTTCGGGTGTAGGCACATCACTGGGAGGCACCGCAGGAACAGCTAGTACTATCGCGTTCACACCGGTTCAAGGCCTAGAGCTAGTTGATCCTAAGGTACAAGCGGAGATGAACCGGAAGCGCAAGGCTGAAGAGGACAGATGGTTCAAGTCAGGAACCTTTACCCAAGTCGGTAATCAAAGTCAGGGCAGTGGTACGGCTTCGTTACAGGGTCAGAATGGTGGCTTCAAAGTGCCGGCTTTGCCACCAAAGAAGAAAGTCGACACTGGCGAGGGCAAGATGGCGCCGCCTTTGCCACCGTTGAAGCGTTAGGCCAAGTTCCAGGTTCTTTTTTCTTTTCATCATCGTTGCTGTCGAGCATTCGCAAAGGCGTTTCTGGGGATTCATGCTGTTTTGTCTGGTGCGGAAACTAGCAAAGGGGGGGGTGCCACGATAACTTTTCACAGGCCATGTATTATAGACATGAAGGGTTCAGTAATGCGAGGGCCAACTCGGGGTCCTTTTAAAAAGGATAAAATGAAATAAATAATTCTCTGAAACAATTCTCTGTATCTGGAGAGATATCTCTCTGCTGATGGGGTCGTTCCATCCCAACCACAGATGCGTCTTGCTTGGAGAACGCTATCAGCTTACCCAGGTCACTATAGTCTCGCATCTACCTAGGTAATCTCTACTGATGCCGCCTCCTCGTAAGTCACGCGAGACTATGCAAGGTCTGAAACAATAACTCCGCGATTATGCGGCGTCCAACAGAACTGGACAGCAACTTATATACACACGGTTCTATGTATACTATAGTCAACGAAAAGCAGACAGTTCCTGGAATCGCTATAGAGAAAGAAGAAAAAGAGACAGGATAGAATCTGCAGACTGTGAGGGAGCACCATACTCCAAGCCAGAAATGTCATGTAAGTAATGCAAGGCGGTACCGTAGGAGGCTGAACAGGCTATTAGGGAAAAAAAAAAGTGTATAGAGAGAAACGACATCTATATCCACTACTCCCACCGTCTTGCCTGGGCAACAGCATCGGAGTCTCTCGCATCTCTCTGGGAACGACTAGCTTCCTGGAGCGCCTGCGCACCGGTCTGGGCTTTCTGAGCCGCAAGTCTCGAACCTAGTTTCCCCTTCTGGGTAGAGCTGACATTGTGTGCTCGTTGCTACTCCGCGACGGACAATCAACCAGTTAGCAGCTGACAAACTCATTAGGCGCGAAGGTAGGCAGGTAGGTCAAAGAGAGCCTGAAGAGAGGCCATGGACACGGGCATGGGCATGGGCATGACGTCAACGTACCTGCGCCGCTTCAGCAGCTTTCTGACGGGCATCTGTATCTTCGGACGGAGGCTCAGCACCCCCCAGGGTCCTCCCGGGAGTCTTGAAGTGGGATTGTCTGGACTTTGCGGGGAGCGGGGCACGCGGGGCAGAGCCGCCCGTTCCTGCATGAGCGCGGCCGCCCTGACGAGCTCCGGAAGATGGTCCTAAAATGCGACCCGGTGGAGGGGGTCCCTCCGATTCATCGACGGTTCGGGAGCAGATGCTTCCCATTTTGGTGGATGGACGAGGCGCGTTGATAGGAGCGAGTCTGTGGGATGATACGGAGAGAATCGGCAAGGATGGTATCTAGGTAGGTTGAAGGTAGTAGGCAGAAATATTATAGTATTCTCACAATTGCCCTTGTCCCCAACAACCGCCTCGAGGGCGGCGGAAGTATTTATGACAGTCGTCTCCTTTTTCCTAATTGCGAAGATGGATTTTCTGGAGTGCCTTTTGCGTGTTTTCTTTTGATTCAACGGATCGAGCTCTGGGGATCGTCCTGTCCTGCGGCGTAACGACGGCAAAGACGGGGGTTGGAGCGACGATCGGAGGCGACGAGGAGCTGGAGCTGCAGTCGGCACGTGATACCGTCACTGCTTGGCGGTCGCGGAGACCCCTCCGCCATGTCGAAAGTCGTGTTAAATGAAGAGATGGCAGGAAGACACAATAGCGACGTGATAATTCCGACATATCGCCAGACTACACGCTGTCTCCGCGGCACACTCACTCTGCCGCACTCCCAACGCGGGACTCAGCGTCGACCCGCGGCCCAGTTGTCACGTGACCAGAATCAAGTTCAAGCAGAGCGAATCATCGCCTGTGCAGCTTCTCGTCTGCACGAGGCCTGCGACGCCTGTCCAGGACAATTCGAGCCCGACAGACAGACACCCGCAGACGAGGTGCACGACAGACAGAGGCAGAATAAGAGACGAACATGGATCCAGTCGTATCAAGCCATCGAGTGCAGTCTGACAATTGCGCTGGCGTCATTCGCGGGCGCAACTGGACGAGGTGAACGATGACGCCGGCTAACCCGCAAGGTCCTCAACGCTCCTTCGTTCACCCACTGACGCTTTGAGGGCGTGCCTCGCTGGCTCGAAAGGTCCCCAAGGGTGGTGTGCACTGGTTGCGCGTTCGCGAAGACCACCTTGCAACCCTTGCAACCCTTGCAACCACTCTCGCCCTCCTTTCTCCCTCTTCTTTCATCCCCTCTCTGCCAGCTCCCAGGGTCCTCGTCGCCCCCTCTTGCTATCGTTCTATCTGTCGTGCGTTCCTTGACCTGTTTCACTCGGCTATCCCTATCTTTCCGAGGTCAAATACTCGCCATCTACTTACTTCTCTGTATGTGTTGCTTGCTTTTTTCGAGTCTCAGTCGGATGTACCCTATAATCGCCAGGGGATTCGTTCTCTGCGCTCAATTCCTCCGCACCGAAAACTTTTCCAAACAGAGTTCGCTGACAGGAGAATTCTCTGACCAGGATCTTCGATCTTCGATCTTCCCCCGCTTCAAGCACCGTTCCCATTTTCTTGAAGTGCTACCACTTGCGGTACTTTTCCGTTCATTTCGAGTGTAACTGATATTCTCTGTTTCAAAGAAGAGGGACGTTTCCTTCCAGTCGTTACCTGTCACCCGCGGTTCTCCGAATACCTGGGTCAATTGTTTCCTATGTCGTCCCAGGCGAAAGGAGACGATTTCTGCCTGGAATGCCACTGGGAGGCATTCCACCTGGACGCTGGAAGCCCAGAGGATTCTTTGAACACGAATAGGCAGCCCCAGTGGCTGTGCTCAGGAGAAGATCACCATAATTCGTTATTTACTCATTGCGATATTGACGAGGCATGTTGCGACGTAGACGACTGTTCGTTCAATTGTTCGTCCGTCTGCGACGGGTTCGTTGACTGCGACGAGTCAGCGGTTTGCTCTGTACCGGACTGCGGGGACAAGGACTGCGAAAATACCGGTCCTGCCTGCTTCGACGAGCACTGTTTCGGCGATGACCCTAGCGTTGATTGTGGTCTGGGATCCCTATTAGGGCTGCAGCCCCCCCTTTCATGGGGAAATGCTAATCCACCATCGACCCCGGCGGTCGAGCTAGATGACACCGAGCATCATTCAGAGAAGGGTCCCATTGGAAGGCCTACGACTGCTACTCCAGTTAACTCACAGTCTCCTAATGGTATCTTCTTACCATGCTCGACGCCGGCAGGTCATTGTTCGCATCACAACTCCTATCACCATGGATGCCATGGTTTGACCAACCTCTACCCCTTTCAGAATCAAGCTAGATTAGAAGAGGCTCTCCATATTCTGGGCCCATGTTCTGACTTCTCCAATTGTCATGGTCATAATACGCCAGGGGCTGGTCACTGTGGAGAGCACCTGGGCAAGTTCGGTGGAAACCCGTACTCACTTCCTCCTTCATATCTCAACCATTGTGGCAATCATCACTTGGATAGTCGCATAAAGAACCATGCGAGGTCGACAACAGGTAATCAAAGTGGTTCTCTGCTGAGAGGAGCCTGTCGTACGCATCATCACTGCCGTAACCATGCCCATCTACAGTCACGTCCGTATTCATCCCTCTCTCGCCAGTCACGGTCGAGCGTGAGTTCTCACATTCTCTCAAGTCCGGACGAGACGCCTCCGCCGTTAGACGGTGGAAGCGCTTCACTATTGACGAGCCCAGAATTCGCCGGCGAAAATTACGAGTCGCATGTCTGTAAGTGGACGGCGAGTCGTCATGGGGTCCGAACGACGTGCGGCGCCGTGTTCTCCGATGAGGGCTCTCTTCAGGAGCACCTGGTTTCCAAGCACATGGCGGCCGTTGATGGTGCGAAGGGCACCGGTTACTATTGCTGCTGGAAGGGGTGCCATCGTCCGGATGAGCCGTTCTCACAAAAGTCGAAACTCCAAGGACACTTTCTGACTCATAGCAACTGTAAGCTCTTGGTCATCTCTTTGTCATTCCTCGAAAGGAATGCGACATTAACTTCCCATGCCCACCAGATAAAAATTTCAAATGCTACGTTTGCGGGAAACAGTTTGCGAGACAGGCAACACTGGAACGGCATGCGCGGAGCCATCGGGGCGAAAAGCCGTACAAATGTCAGACTTGCGGAAAAGCGTTTACTGACAGCAGTGAGCTGAGTATGTCTTATCGGAGCTTGCATCAAGCATACAAAGAGTTCGCTGACGAGACAGAAACGCACTCTCGGACGCATACGGGCGAAAAGCCATTCAAGTGCAACTATCCCGGATGTAACTTCGAGACGGGTGATGTAAGTTGGCTATGCGACTATGATATATGTATTAGAGTCAAAGTTTGCTAACCATATGATCCAGTCGTCCAACATGTCCAGCCACAAATTGAGTATGTCGTTGGATACATTATTTCTATGATAAAAAGCTAATAAGCACAGCACATGGGGAGCGAAAGCACAAGTGTACATTTCCAGGATGTGAAAAGAGTTTTACTCGGCCCGGTACGTCTCCTCCTGCATGCATGAAATATTCTCTGACAGCAGCATGCTGATCGTTGAGGTCACAGATCAATTAAAACGCCACATGAAAACAACGCACAAGTCGATCAGTACGCCCTTTGTCTCGCAACTTCCTGATCAATTCGTATTGCCCTCTTTTCCCACCTTATCGTAATGTTCAGATGGCTGCTCGATTTGAGCCCGCTTCCTCTGAAGACCTGCTCGAGTCTTACGCTATGATGTATGAGATGTACGATACGACAAGTAAAAGTGACGAATATTGCAGTTGGATTAACAGCACCGATCCTGGCGTCAAGTTGGTGGGTATATATGTCATTTTACAGTCTTTTTTTTTATTCTAGAATTACAGAGGCTTTTCTCTGCTGGGTACCACCACTACCATGAGTGTCCTCATGGGTATGTTCGCAAACTAACGAAACAGCCATCCTCGCAACGGGACTGCCTCCACATCGAGTTTGCTACTACTCTTACTGTCCTAGAAGAATATTACTCTTTGGGTTGGATATCTAATGTTCTGCTATTAGGCTAGTCTGCAGTGTCTTCCGATCCGAAATGCAGATTGCCCTGCATTGGTATTTCCTCAGCGGCTACCTGTATCTTCCAGGAGCTTCTAGTGGCGGCCATTAACACCATAAATCTCCTCCTAACCAACCTAGGTCCTTCTTCTGCATAGATATTAGGAAATATAGGATGAGAATGTTTCAAAGCAAAGGAAAATTGGTCGTATACGACAGACAAGATATAGGCTATCGATTTCGCTTCCGAAATAGGCGGGTGACAATTTCGCGTTTGCGACGCTTTCCTAGGGAGATAGCCTCAACAGCTGGTAGGGGTGCTGGGGGGAGTGCTGGGGAAACATCTTGACTAGACTGTCTCCACGCATCGAGGGTAGCCATAGCAGATACGGTATTTGGATGGTTCAGACCAAGTTTGCGGGATTGCAGCTGAACACAGGCCGCAAGAAGCTCTAGGGCCTTGATATGTTGCCCTTGTTTCTTCTGTGTGTAAGCAAGATGCCACATGCTCAGCAGCGCTGCCGGATGGTCTGGCCCCAACACTTTTTTCCTAGTCTCAAGTGCTCGCCAGTGCATTGCTTCTGCCTCTTCATATTCCCCCTTGCTGTTGAGCACACTACCAAGATTGCTCACACTCGTCAGAGTGTCAGGGTGATCTGGTCCCAACAGCTGTTCTCTGGTCTCAAGTACCTGCCGGTGCACTGCCTCTGCCTCTTCATACTTCCCCTGGCGATTGAGTGTATTGCCAAGATTGTTCATACTCATCAGTGCGTCTGGGTGGTGTCGCCCCAGCACCTTTTCAAATCCTGCTAAACTCTTCCTGTGTACTGCCTCTGCCTCTTCACACTTCCCCTGGCTGTCGAGGACGTTGCCAAAATTGCTCACACTCATGAGTGTGTCCGGGTGGTATGGCCCTAGTACCTTTTCAGATCCTTCTAAATCCCGCAGGTGCATCTCTGCTGCCTCTTTGTACTTTCCCCGGTGGCTGAGTACATTGCCAAGATTGCTCACACTTATCAGTGTATCTGGGTGGTGTGGGCCTAGCACCTTTTCTCTGGTCTGAAGTACCTGCCAATGCATAGCCTCTGCCTCTTCATACCTCCCCTGGCTGTCAAGCACATTGCTGAGATTATTCAAACTCGTCAGGGTGTCTGGGTGGTCTAGCCCCAGAACATTCTTTTGGATCTCAAACACTCTTTGAAGGAGTGGTTCAGCCTCATTATATCTCCCATCACTGTAAAGACATAGTCCAACCCTTTCACTTAATGCTTTGTGATTTGCCTGTTCGACCCCCTTCAAGGATTCTGTACTTTGCAGAACAAACTGTGCATGAGCTAAGTATATCCTCCATAGAGGTCGATTCTGGGGGGCATTAGACGGAAATATTTCTTTTAACTGGGTAATAGCCTGGATAGTCCAATAATCAAGTCTCTCCTTGTGGCGGAGCCAGCTGCGAGTAGCCAAATGAACTAGTTGGTGAATGCTCATCAATTGACTCTCTGTCTGTTCAGTAACAAAGGAATAGCTCTTCAACACGCCCAATGCCTGGCTTTGTTGGAGTAAGGAATCATTATCATTTGGCAGAAATGACTGTGGGATGTCTTGGGGATTGATACAAGACATAAAGGAAAGACAATTGGCAGCCAGACTGTTTGATTGTAGGATCTGATCAAATGAAATGAGCCAAGTTGTTGCCACTGGATTAGCCTGGTTTGAGTATCGCCAATCATCCTCGAAATCATAACTGAGTGAGTCGACCAAGCCACTCTCTTGCTGATTCAAAAGCGTCAAATACTGCGCCAGAGAGATTGAGTTTTCATTGACATAACTGGTAGCCTGTACAACGGCAAGTGGAAGTCCATGAAGTCGATCAACTAACTTTTCTGTGGACTCCCTATCTTCAATGAGCTCCTTTCGGATCAAGGATATCCTTAAGAGATCTTTCGCTGCCGAAGCATCCATTTCAGAAACGCTTATCACATCTGGCCCGACTAACTTGGTTGCTAGCTGTTGACTCTGAGTTGTGAAGAGAATAAAACCGTGTTGGCTTTGTGGAAGAAAGGTCTTGAGTGCAGGAGATGTATCTGTGGACTTTGTCCACATATCCATGTCATCTGCACTATCAATAATCAATAACCATGATCCTGCCTGATTTGAACTGAGATACTGTCGGACCCTCGATTTCACATTAGCAGGTGCCACATCTTGCAGTCTAATATGTTCCCCAATACTCTGGAAGCCCTGCTCAATTGCTTCAGCACTGGTACATGCAACCCAGAAGACGGACCGATCAGGGTCTCTCTCTCGGATTCTGTAGGCCACTGCAAGTGCTATCTGTGTCTTCCCAATGCCGCCTAAGCCAGATATTGCTGCTTTCCGTATGCCCTTGCCGAGGATATTCTCCTCCAAGTGTGCCACCTCATGGGAACGACCAGTGAACCGCGGGTTCAGACCAAATGGCACCATCCAGCATGCTGTGGAGAGCTTCTTCGTTGCTTGATGATGTAGAGGGACCTCAGCAAGGAGTAATTTTGCATATGCGGCAGCTGTTAGTGCTGCATACCCCTGCCATTGTTTATTCTTGTGTGAATCACAATAGTCACAAATCCCTCGAATCACTAAGCATGGAAGATGATTTATTATACCAGCAGCTTCCATTTCGAAACATGAACATTGATGTTCTTTGGCGATCCGATCTCGTGTTTGACCATCCTTGATGACTTGGTTACCAGAGGCAATCACGCCATGATGAATACAGAGCTCTGCTGATGGCCGTGGAACACGCTTGATCTCCATATCTTGATTGCAACTCCGGCAAGTATTCTCATCGTTGACATGTTCGTATGTGGCTTCAAAAAGGCGATCCTGAGCCTGAGGTTTAGCGAATCTGGTGGCCATATTTGGGTACCGTTCCAAAATATTCTCGATAATAACGGAGATTCCATTAGTTTCATTTCGCAGTACCTGAGATTTGAGCTGAGACACAGCAGTTAAGAGGATTGGTGGTGGCCGGTTCAAGATCCGAGTCGGTTGGAGTCGGCCTCCATGGAGCGCCTTCCCAAAGTCATACTGAATGACCCCACTGGAGTCTGCAGTGGGCTCACTGACGACCAGATCCCCAAGCCGGATATCCAGCTTACCATTAGGCACTCCTCCTCCAATCCCAACTAGAACACCGTATCGGACTGCCGGAAAGGTCGAATGGATATAGGACGCCACACTTGCAGTGGATATTGTACCATATTCTCCTGACGGTAAACAGACCAACACAACGTTGTGACCGCTGACTTTCCCGAGAATATAGGTACCAGAGGCCGGGTTGGTGACTTGTGGGAGGCGGGGGTGAATTTCATCCAACACCGCTTCTGCGGCGGCTAACTCCAGTGGTAAAGCACAAACCCATGCGACTGTGTAGTCAGTGTGAGAGTATTCCATGTTCTTGACACTACACCTTCTGCCAAGTACTGCATGGGAACACCGTGGTTTGAATCTTTTCTTGCTAAACTACAGAAAAATGAGGAGTTGCAAAAGACAAGGCTGAGAGCCATGAATGATGGCCAAGTCTCCGATTTCCCCTATATCACCGCAGCCTATAGCCGCCAATTCATCACCTTGTAGGGATCATTGCCGCCAGTTCTGCCTAGTCATTCGCATTATACCTACATAGGTACGAGCATGGTTTGCCTGCTGTCTATCATCAATCAGGCCAAAGACCTCTCTACAATTGTACGCGCCACACTAGGATGGACTGAGCCCAAGTGAGCTACAAATACTTGGGACTAGCCGTGGAATCAAACAAGAAACTTTCTGGAGAGTTCAGTAGACAAGAATGGATGCTAACGACAAAGGGAAAATGACAAAGTGGTGTTTACAAAGCTTGAGAACCGACTATGGAGCATACTGTCCCAAACGCAGATCCGTATCCTCTTATAGCTTCAGTACCACTTTCAATTCGAGTCACCTCGTTGTAGGTTCAGCATCTAACGACCGTGAGGTCAAGAGGCGTTGCAATTTTTACTCAAAAAAAAAAAAAAAAAAAAAAAAAGAAGAGAACCAGTCAGCCTACAAGTGCGTTACTGTGTCCACCCGATCGACGTCAATGTCCTCCCACTACAGTCATCCCAACTGTTGATGCCTATACCCGCTGGTGCTGAACCACCAAATTCAAGTAGCAACTGTGTTGATCCTATTTATATCCCTGGGTTACTTGATTAAGTAGTAGAGGAATATGCTAATTGGTGCCAGTATTAGGAAAGCATGTGATCTGGCTTTGGAAAACTGTCTCGACCGTAAACAGACTTCTATGACCAAGATGCAAGCTTTTTCATTAAACAGGGAGCGAGAGTTGGTACTGCGCGCCGGTCCATTAGCGACATCGCTCTCTAGGTCGAGCGTTGCGAATAGAATAAGGGCCTTCAAGGCATCAAACTGAACTATATGTTTAGATCTCACACTATCACTAAAGGAGACCATTTCTCTATCCACTGAACATTATGCAGTGTGAGGGCATCTTCATCGGACACAAACGTTAGATCCCAAGAATTGAAGTCCTCTTCCATAGAGTAGTGGAACTCATAGACCGTTTTCCACACCTATACGCCACACTAAACACTAAAAGAATAAAGTTAGATCTTGGCAGAAACAATTTTTTTTTTTTTTTTGGGAAAACGAGCAGGCCTGTTTGCATTTTCTTAGGAATGCCACGCCTCTCTTCAAACACACAATCAGGACACTTGTTCTGTCTGTCTGTTCTTTTGCCTTGACTTGTGTTTCTGATTTCGCGACAATCGGGGTTTCCACAACTTTTGATCCCCTGTGTCTTCGGAAGGTTGACTGTGTGACCACAGGTTGTGAACCGCGTAGGAGTGGGGAATATGCGCCAGCACATGATTGTAGGTTTTCCTTGCAGGTAAAGTTTTGATATTAGGCTCAAAGTAGTCTTGTCGACCATGGATCAACGTCTCAAGGGTGCGGGGCACAAGCTTGGGGAGCGATCATGTGCCTACAGAGGCATTGCCGCTTCTGGGATTCTGGCTACCTTGACCGCCTTTCTCTGCACCGTGTTTCGGTTCGGCGGGCCGTTAAGCCTCCTGAAAGCCCCGTCGAGCGCCCAAGTCAAACCTTTGGGGCCGTTAACGAAGAAATAAGTATAGGCTGCGAACAACACGTCTAATTTATCCTTTCCTCAACCCTATATTTGTGCAGCTATGGACACTGAGGTTGACCTAATTGGTCTTGGTCGGGTTGGCTGTGTTATGCGCTATGGAGAAATTGCAGTGAAGACAGCAAACCAATGGACAGTGCCTGACAATGCAACTGAGCGTACAGCCATTATCTACGAGCAGATGAACGGGACAAATGAAGAGTCCTTGAAACATGAAGGATCCATATATCGACATCTTGAGCATGTGGAAGGTGTCTTGAAGCCACTTCACATCTCCGATACAGAAATTCGAATGCCTTACATACACCATGGGTCTCTTGACAAATATCTAAGTGTGAATAAGTCTACTGTGGACAATGTGCAACGCCTACGGTGGTTTTGCAATGCTGCAGAGATTATTTATGGAGTACATCAGCAACGGGTTATAGTTGCAGATATTGCAGCGCGGAATTTCCTGGTCAACAAGGATCTGTCACTCCAGCTGTGCGATTTCTCAGAGTCAGTCATTATTCCGAAGGATAAAGCTTTGGACGATTTTGTCTCAGGCGTCTTTTCCATCAAATTTGACATTGCTCGTTTTGGGTCCATGATGTATGAGATTGTCTCTGGCCGCCGATATGAATTCTATGTGGATCCTGAGGTTGAGGTTGACTTAGAAGATGATGAATCAAAGACATATAAGCTGTGGCCAACCAGCAAAAGATTCCCTGACACAAGAGATGTCTTCTTGGGTGAAATAATTCGGAAGTGCTGGCTCAGGGATGGCTTTCGCAGCATGCAGGACGTTTGCGCCGCCTTGCATTCTACACATGCTTCTGGAAAGGTGGAGAGGACTCGCGACTGGCCATTCCTACTTGCTATGGCGAGTCCAATAATTACGTCGATAATATTCACTATCATAATCGCCCGTCGTCTTCCATGGCAGAAGATAGTGGATGCTCTGCCATTTAAAGACTGACTTACCTCCGTTGCTTTCAGTCACTCGCATCCTGATTTGCCAATATCAACACATCGACTGTGTATTAGTTTTATATGTTTCTGGCGCCACACCATGTAATAAATGCATATTATTTTGTATGGGAACCCCCACTTCAATGTTTTGCTTCATGATTTAATCACTTTGGATACTGTATCAATATATATTTTGCATTGAGCAAGTATTGCTCCCAGTCTGCAAGTGGAACACATATATTGATAGGTTTGTTTTTGTTTGCATGGAAGACGAGGCTTAACACCATATAAGAGGTAGAACTTTCAACGACGGCTTTCTTGGGCGGTATGAAAGGGTGACGCGGTGCCATGTGTCTATGCAGACATCTATACAATACAATCCAAGAGATGAAGCTGGTAAGGATGAGACTCGATGCTTTTCATTCAAGCATGAATTTTTCCGCGATTCCATCAAGAATCAAGCGCTAAAGCAGCGAACGAACAAATAAACAACCAAAGATATCACTCTGCAGCAGCCCTCTCCTCCAACGCCTCAACAGCAGATTCTATCTCTCGTACCCTCCTCTCAACTCTCCTCTTCACCTCACTCCTAACCTCGAGCGGAATCTTAGTAGGATCGTAATTTGTCTCGACATCCACGAATCTCCCGGGTTTGTCCAGGTCCTCCTCCTCTGGATCCTCACCATGCCGCACCGGCTTCGCCTGCTCCTGCTGCTCCTCATGGAAGGTAGGAGAAGATAGCTCCGGGCTCGTGTAGAGCATGTACACGGAGACAAACTGGTTGAGGGCTTCGCGGGCGGATTCGCGGTCTGATGCCGCGTAGATAGTGGAGGAGTCTGTTGAGTCGGTGGCTATTTCGAATTCGTCTTGTGCGGCTAGGTAACTGTTTCTCTGTTTAGCGCTTTATATCATCACGTGAGGCACAAGGTGATTACTGAGACGTACAGTTCTTCCAATTCTTCGACTAGGAGGTCTGCTTCGCTTTTCCCGCTTGAAGTGGGCGAGTTGGAGTACGTTCTTTTCGGTGCCGTTGGAGCTTGAGGTGCTGTCATCCTTGCCATTGCTGCCATGGGAATCGTAGAACGAGCACTAGTAGAATAAGATAAAGTCCTGACCGTGCCGATCCCAGACACCCCGCTCAGATAAACATGTCTGCGGTCGTGTCTCGCGCTGATTGCGGACGCGGACGCGGCTCTATGGTAAGATGGAGAAGTCCGACTCGTGCGGATGAGCGCATTGCTGGCTCTGGGCAGATTTCGGGACAGAGACATCTTCGTTCAAGATAACGCCGATATTCCACCAGGCGATGTGGACAATTGAACGAGTTTTGAGGAACGGGCCCTGAGGTGGATGTAGTGACAAGGGGCTGGTGGACTGGTGTCGGATGATGATTGTGATGATGACGTCGGTGGTCTTATCTAATCTCATGTGGTTTCTGCTGTCGAGTATGATTACCGTATTCGGACGTCACATGACCTAAGGTTGGACTATCAAGTTCATGCGGCAACACAACCACTGGAAAACTCTGATTTCCACCCTGTAAGGGGACAGCTGGGTCGCCTGCGCTCCCCAACAAGGCTAAAAAGACCATCATTATCCGCGATAGCGGATAAGACTGGGGACTAGCTGTATCCTTACACCTATGAAGTGTTATGCTGTCACCAGCTGTTCAATGCCAGCTATTGGCACCAGTGAATCTACATGTATATATATATATCTGCAATCTAGCTAGACTTCCAAATACAACAACTTTCCTTGTGCAATCTCACTTGCATTAACACTCCTGTCATACAATGGGCAGACACATCCCAGCAGTCTTGTGACTGTCGTAGCTAGCAGGCTCTTATAATGGACGATTACCAAAGACTCCTCGTGGCTCAATTCTTCGAGCGACTGCCGAACCTCTCCCAGGAATCATGCCATCAGTTCGTTTTGCGCCAGATTGCCCCCATCTTTCTTCACAACTCTACCGGCAAGGTAGATATTAAACCTAGCCATTTCCAGGGAAGCATGAGCTATACCGCTATATTACATACTCATTTGAAGGGCTCCAACCGTCGCATTGCCGTCCAATTCCGAAGTGACAAGCAAGACCTTTTTGGAGTCACCGAAGCCAGCCGCATCCACGGACCTATTGTACCCCTGGTAACGTACCGGGGCATGTACGAAGGGCTTTTTGTGTATACATCTCCCTTTGCGGAAGGGACACCTTATATCAGTGTCTTGATGTCTTCTGGGGACTTTGAACTGCCACTCCAGAAGAAGATGGCGACTGTCATGGACCTTGCAGACCTCGTTACTCGGGGAGCCAGAGCGAACACTACTGTGTCCGACTTGGCTATATCCGACCTTACTTCTACCCTTGAGGGAATCTGTCGTACGGTCAATAATTACATTTTCCGACATACGACCCTCAGAAATAGAATTTCTGCTTGCATCAGCAAGCTCCTACCACAGCTACGCGATCTCGCTGCCCTCCCTGTCACCCTTACCCACCATGATCTCGCCCCGTTCAATTACCTTATCGATGACTCTACGGGTCGCGTTCAAGCTGTACTAGACTGGGATGGTGCTTCGTACCTCCCAGTTGGGTCAAATTTCTATTTTATAGATAGCCTTTTCGGATTCATGACCCCAAGTGGTTGGCAGGATACGAAAGATCGTTGGGAAATGGAGACAGCGTTTTACAATCGGGCTTTGGCTAGTCTTGCTGTGCAGGGATTTAGGGAAATAACAAAAGAGCAACTGGAGTCGCAGAAGGCGATCGGGATGTTGCTAAATGGTGTGGAGCGGCTTCTCAAGTTCAAGGACGAACGAGCCGAGCACTATCTAGAAGGGTATCTTCGTAGTTTATCTTTCATGAACGAGTGCACGTTCTCAGATTAAATCAATACTGGACGGGACCTTAATGCGTGGGAGCTTCTGACTATGCATCTTCGACGGGATGTTAAGCCTGCTTCCGACGGAATAGAAAAACAACGAGGACTGATTACGTCAGACCTCGCCCAAAATCAAGTTATTGGAGTTCGGATGTGGTGAAGCATGGGCTTAATCTCTACTTCCATAGATATAACGAAATGAATTCATTGAGGGCTACCATGGCTCCAAGGATTCGCAAAACTAATCCTCTTCTCCAGCAGTGTCCAACCGCGGCATGACCTTGGCGACATGCTCTGTATAGGGCTTCGAGTCCTGAAACACTTTGTGGTTGCCAGAGTTCATAGGGGCGCAGACATTATTGCCTTTGCATTCAATAACTCCATCCAGTGATGGCAGGTTCGCTCGTCTCAATCTCTTGTTCGGAGAGATGAAGAGGAACACTGATGGTCCCACGTCCACTGGGATGTGTGAATTCAATGAAGTCTTCTCTGTCTGCAGGGTTCTGGATGATTGAGATCCTGGTCTCTAAACTGTGAGCTTTGAGAAACTCGGCAAGGTCTGAAGCGAACGCTGCGTCGATCTGAGTTGCCTCGCCGTTTGCACTGTACTCGAATGCCTGGAACAGTCCACTTTGGTTGAGGAACCACGAGTTCGGTGCGATCTTGTCCATGCCGATGCTCAAAGAGCCTTTGGGATGCACATATCGATTTTGGGAGTTTGAACCTCATGGAACATCACGGTTCCGTCTTCGAGAGTGTCATGACGATGGAGCAGCCCGGCTCCTAGCTTGATATGCATGCTATGCCTCACAAATATGTCCGCGATCGCTTTCAAGGTCGCCTTGTCCACCTCCTTCTCCTGTTCTTCGAAGGTCTTAATTGCGTTGAAAGAGAGGGCATCCAAGATGGTCTTCTCCACTGCAACCGCTATTTTATTAACAGGTCTCACTATTTCATTATTGGTGTTAGCGATTATTGCTTGCAGGACAAGGATAGGGCAGAAACGATGCTTGGGCGATGTTGAGCAGAATATGCGATACCTTTTTGTGTATAGAGATATGAGAAATCCCTCAACAAGCGGGGATGGTCAGTATGCTTTTTATTACTAGCGCTGAAAGCTAGTCTAGGCCAGGAGAGAAAAGAGCAAAGCGAAATGGAAGAAGTGTCAGTATTTATTTGAGAAACGGCCGGTTGATCTGCTGAAGATAGAGGAAAACGGGAGCAAGTCCAAAATTACAGCGGCTAGCAGTCCATCTCCAGAGCAGAGATCCACTCCAGCTGCAAGTTGAGACACAACCACCTATTCTTGGCCTGTCTGGCTTCCTGGTGACGTGGCTTGCAGGAGCTGTTTCCCAATAACAAATATGCATGTGAACACGAACGGAGTCATTAAGAAGAAGCCTGGCAGCTACACACTAACCACCGTTGGCCATAGGACATTCCAGCCAGCCACTTATGAGTTTACAGTCTCTGTCTTTTTTTCCAACCTGCCGCGGGTCGGGTTAAAAATTAGGGTTGAATTGAATGGGGTAGTGCAGGTTGAATTAACCCACAATTAGCCAATATATAAAATATCCAATTTACCACCAACTAGGGAATATATGAATAGAATAATTATAGAATAAATAAAGTAGGGTATTTAATTACCTTATATATTCATTCTTATTTATATATCTTCTAAATTGAGGGATTTATTGAGTGGTGAATATATGGTATAGGTTGGCAATGGAAGTATGCTTATAGATATATATATATCTGGCTGACCCTTATCGACGTATGTGATTGATTACCCCACAAAACTACCTAATATGGGTAATTTAATTGAATACATATTTCAATTAAAATTATATATTATATTATATGCGTAAGGATACAGCTAGTCCCCAGTCTTATCCGCTATCGCGGATAATGATGGTCTTTTTAGCCTTTTGTTGGGGAGCGCAGGCAGCTGTCCCCTTACAATATGGGGGGTGGGAATACTATAAAAATGGTGGTACAGCATTGCTTGTAATGGCTTGGTAAAGGGGTGTGGGTATTATTATTATTCTTCCATTTTATAGAGCATTTTCCAGTCTAAGACTATGCATGCTCTACCCTGCCCCAGAGGGGCAGGGATTTAGTTCAGCTAGCTAAGGACAGGATAGGATTTGCCATAAATAAGCCCAGATGTAAAATCTCACAAAGAGGATAGGAATGTAGGAAAGAATGGAGCCTGCTTCCTTCCAAACGGGGATACACCTTAAGCTAGTATATATTTATGAGCATGCACCTATACCAACCAACTGCTGCTTCTGTCCTCTCAAGCCAGATTGATGATTCCTAGTACTAGGCTTTTTCAGGGTTCTGGCCTAGGCACCACTATTAGATATTCCTAGATATGAACCTCTGATAACACAATGCCCCTGAACTCCCCTGAATAGCCTTGTAGGAAAACAAATCCTGAAAAGAGAATATGCATGCATGTACGGCTCTGTTAGTCTGTACCCTAAGCTGATAATCAAATTGATTCTTTCCCGATTCATCTTCTCCCTTAATTTCATATTATATCTCGACTTGCTTTGAGCTTCAACAGTACATTGTCAAATGGTATGATAATAGCTAACAGACAGGACGGACCCATTGCGAGGTATTCGTGCCGTACACTGCAGCCGAAGACTGTCCGTACCAATGTGTACGGTCCAGGACTCAGTATACGGCTATCTCCAACTAGCTAACGCACCATCTTCATCCCCCCATTTGCACAGACCACACTCCCAGTGCACCAAGCCGCGTCCTCCGTACAGAGCATGCCCACGACCCCTGCAATCTCAGACGTAAACCCTGGCCGTCTCCCACCCATCTTCTCCCGGACCACAGCCGCCATCTCATCGCCTAGAATCGGCACATCGGTCTCCCGCATCTTGCTCAGCGGCGTACTATTTTGACGCCCCTGCATCTGCGTCCAGAACTCCTCGCCCGTATTGAAGTACATGTCCCCGACCACAGGGCCCGGGTTGACGGCGTTCACGGTGGCGTTTTCCGATAATTCGGACGCCCACGTCCGCGTCATGGATTCCAGCGCCGCCTTAGTGCCGCCGTAAACGGACTGGCCGGTGAATCCTATCGAGGATGAGACGGAGGAGATGTTGACGATGCGCCCGCTTCGGTCTGTCGGGAGGTAAGGTGCGCAGGCTTGCGTTAGGAGTAATGGTGCTAGAACATTGATGGTATAATGCCACTGGAAGTAGTCGGGGTCGATGGCTCCCTTTTTCTTGTCGTTCAGGAGTCTGTCTTGGGACACTCCGGCGTTGTTTATCAGGATGTCGATTTGGAATTTGCCTGTTCTGCCATCTGTGAAGTTTTCTTTTGCTTGCGAGAGGATTGTGGCAACTGCTTCTTCCGGGTTGGATAGGTTGGCTTCTGCGCTGGCGCAGCGGACGAAGTGCTTCGTCGATAACGTGGAACAGAGCTGGATTGTTCGCTCCCGGCTGGAGAGCGAAGTGTAGCAAAGCAGAAGAGAACAGCCCTTCGCAGCGAGGTTATGAGCGATCGCCTCTCCGATTCCTGGGAGAGGGACTGATTAGGGCAACTCGACGGTGATGATAACGGATTTGACGTACCGCGCGATCCGCCAGTGACGATACCAAACTTTCCCTCGAGACAACGCGCCATGTTGGTTTAATGTTAGCCATATGATTCAATCAGTCAATGGCGCTCTCTTCTTTTATAGAGACAATGGACCATATCTGGCCTGCATGCTCGATCCCAGCTCGGATAATATCGATGACGCTCTCCGCACATCAGAACCGGACAATTTCCTGTTCCGGGTGTTTCCCGGTGGCATCACAATGACAATTTACCCGTCACGACGGTTACTTCGGACTCCACACCATTGTCGCAAGGAATCTCTACTTGGAGACGTCTCTGATCAGGCCGACAAGCTGCTCAGCGACGGAAACCGCAAAACCCTCGTCGTTAATGGCTCGCGCATCGCAGCTCACTTGAATCTTACTCCCAGCCAATTCCTCCTCCAATGTTGAAAACAGAACCGCATCTGCCTCCGGATCGTAGAACGGCTGACCGGGCACGTCTATCATACTCACTCCGCCCGTAGGGAGGACCACTCGGATCACCTCCGGGCGAGACGCAGATAACAGCTTCCGGGCGATAAACCGGGCGATCTCTCTGCATTCATCCGGCGTCGTTCGCATCAACGTCACGGAGGGATTGTGCTCGTAGAGCAATCGACTGCCGCCGCTGTATTTGGCTGGAACAGAGGCTAACGGACCGAAATTGACCATGTCGCACGCTCCGACGCTGATGACTTGAGGGATTCCCGCTTTCGCGGCGGCTTCCAATCGATGCGGGCCGGCCCTCAGCACGCCCCCGACTACCTCATCGGCGATTTCTGTCGTGGTGATGTCCAGCACGGCATCGAGCTGGTCCTCCGCTACCAGCCGTTCCATGGCTCTGCCGCCTGATCCTGTCGCGTGGAAGACATACACCTCGTACTCATGGACGTCGCTGAGATGCTCTCGGATCCGATCGACGCAGGGCGTCGTCACACCGAACATAGTCACCGCGACGCGTTTCTTGGGCAGCTGGCCGTGAACAGAAGTACAAACGTCAGTAGCAGCAGCAGCAGCAGCAGTTGAGTCCGCAAACGTAGCAGACATCCCGGCAATGGCAGCAGCAGCGTTGGACAGAATGCGTTTCAATATCGAGTTCGTCCCCGCGATGTCCACCACGCTGTACATCATGGTGATGTCCGTCTCCTCGACGTACGGCTTGACGTCTCCGCTGGCCATCGTTGTGATCATGAGTTTCGGGAACCCGACCGGTAGGGCCTGGCGCATGACGCCCGTTGCTAGGGTCGTTCCACTCGAGCCACCTAGGCCGATTATACCGTGGATTTTCCCAGACTGATACAGGTCTTTTACAAGAGAGGCAGCACGCGAAGTGGTTCTCTTGATATATTCTGACCTGGAAAGCGTGGATAAATCCCCATTGTCGTCTTTCCCGTGAGGCTGCGTTTGCTTCACCAGTTCCTGATTTGTGATGTCAATGTTCTCGTGGGTCGTAGGCGTCCTGCCTACGTCCACTACGAGGACGGAGCAGAGACGGTGGCTGAGGATGCGCTCCCGAGTGAAGAGCGTCTCTTCCAGTTTGGTATCGCATGTTCCGAGAAGAACAACCGTAGCATTGGCAGACATGATTGTAGTGTACTGCAATATGGTGAACAGGGAGGGTATGCTGCTAGTTAGGTAGTTCTTTTGAACTCCTTGACATCATGCATGCATGTACAGCGGTCATATGGTGCTTCGCAGACGCCTCGGCCTGTGATGTCAGGACCCCGCAGAATACACAGTATCCTGTTTATTTGTGTAATCACGCAGTGACTTTAACTCGGCTCTCCTCCTTGATTCTATCTTCCTCTCTCATCAATTGGGCATTCATCAACTGCGTAACGTACACTACACTCACTAGTACAACCCCCTCATCACAGACCGACCACCACCCAAACCCCGCAGAAGCAGAAGCCCAAAAAGAATGGCCCCTCCAACCGATCGTAAACAGATCCTCCAGCAGCTCCGAAAAGTAACAGACAGTGGCTCCGCCATTATCGGCGCAGGAGCTGGTAAGTAAACGACAGACTCAGAGGCGGACGCGGACGAACACTTGTCTGACCGAGTAACAGGCATCGGCCTCTCCGCCAAGGGAGTCGAGAAGGGCGGCTGCGATCTCATTATCATCTACAACTCAGGCCGGTTCCGAATGGCCGGTCATGGCTCTCTTGCTGGATTGATGCCGTATTCTGATGCGAATCAGGTCGTTCTTGAAATGGTATTGATTCTCCATTGTCATCCTTATCGCCGAAGACACCTACCTACCTAGGTACCTACCTACCTATACGATAAACCCAAACTGACGAAAGAGGAAAAAAAAAAAAACAAAAAAGGCCAACGAAATCCTCCCGGTAATAACCAAAACGCCCGTCCTCGCCGGCGTCTGCGGCACAGACCCCTTCCGCTCCATGCCCCGATTCCTCTCGCACCTGAAATCCATCGGATTCTCAGGCGTCCAGAACTTTCCGACGGTCGGCCTCATAGACGGAAATTTCCGGCAGAACCTAGAAGAGACAGGGATGGGGTACGACAAGGAAGTGGAAATGATCCGGGCGGCGCACGAACTGGATCTCCTCACGACGCCGTACGTGTTCAATGAGGAGGAGGCGGAGAAGATGGCGGGCGCGGGCGCGGACGTCGTCGTTGCGCATATGGGACTTACTACGTCTGGGAATATTGGGGCGCAGACCGCGCTGTCGCTGGAGGATTCGGTGGGTGTTGTGCAGAGGATTCGCGATGCGGCTGCGAAGGTCAATCCCGGGATTATTGTGCTTTGTCATGGCGGGCCGATTGCGAGGCCGCAGGATGCGGAGTTCGTTCTTCAGAGGACCAGGGGCGTTCATGGGTTCTTTGGGGCTAGTAGTATGGAGCGATTGCCCGTTGAGGTGTCTATCAAGGAGAATGCGGAGGCCTTTAAGCGGTTGAAAATTACCAAATAAGTTCCGGCCTTTGTCCACAAGCAATGACGCCAAAAGTTGCAGAAATCACTACTTGCCTGTACTTTAATAGTATGCGGTACTTCTAATCAAGTGTATATTGGTCATCTAGCTTCGCTCGATGTAGGCCAAGCACGCTGCTCGCCTTAGGCGAGCCGAGAACTCTTAGATATAATAAATTACCAATAAGAATGAATCCCTCCATAGCAGTGTTGAATGCAAAATATCCCCACGCCAGGACAACCAAACAGAACACACTATCCGTGAAAATCCCCGTGCATGCCACTTTTAACTTGCCGTTGAAGGTCAAATACTTTTGAGTTCAAAGTTGATGAAGAACCCGTGTATGTTGTCGTAACATCGTTATCATGTTGAAAGTCTATCCGTCAAAGCGACGCAAAACGAAGAAATATTACAATATTTAGTAGCGGTAGCTATTCCGAAAGTTAGTTTAGCTGAATTGGACACGACTGAGGAAAGGAGAAGGACTTACATGTCACCCTTGAAAGGACCATTGGTGTCCAAGCCCAGGTACTCAGCCTGGACAGGGGTGAGCTTGGAGAGCTTGGCATTAACGTGGTCCAAATGGAGCAGAGCGACCTGCTCGTCAAGGATTTTGGGAAGAACATAGACGTCAATAGGCTTCTTGCCAGAAGCGCCGAACTCAATGTACTTCTTGCCGAACTCAGCGTCCTCGGCCTTGAACAGGGCAATCTGGGCAAGAACCTGGTTGGAGAACGAGCAGGACATGACGAAGGAAGAGTGACCGGTCGCACAGCCAAGGTTGACCAGACGGCCCTCGGCCAAAAGGATGATGTGACGGCCGTTGGGCATCAGGAAGCGATCAACCTGGGGCTTGATGTTCTGAACGGACTTGGCATTGGCCTTGAGCCAAGCAACGTCGATCTCAACGTCAAAGTGGCCGATGTCTTAATCTCATTAGCTATATGGACCTCAAATAAATATACGGAAGAGGAGAACATACTGCAGACGATAGCGTCATTACGCATGGCTTCGAAGTGTCTGCCAACCAGAATGTCGCGGCAGCCTGTGGTAGTGACGAAGATCTGGCCAACAGCTGCAGCTTCGTCCATAGTGGTGACCTGGTAACCCTGGACAGCAGCCTGGAGAGCGTTGATCGGATCGATCTCAGTAACAATGACACGGGCACCCATGCTGTGCAAAGCCTGAGCGCAACCCTTTCCGACATCGCCGTGTCCGGCAACAACGGCAATCTTTCCGGCAATCATAACATCGGTAGCACGCTTGATGCCGTCGATGAGAGACTCACGGCAACCATACAAGTTGTCGAACTTCGATTTGGTGACAGAGTCATTGACGTTGATAGCAGGGACAAGCAGCTTGCCCTCCTTGAGCATTCTGTACAGGTGGTGGACACCGGTGGTAGTCTCCTCGGAGATACCGTAGCAGCCCTTGAGCATCTCTGGGTACTTGTTGTGGACTAGGGCTGTCAAGTCACCACCATCATCGAGGATAATGTTGAGTTGCTGTCCATCCTTAAATGCGCGGAGTTGCTGTTCCAAGCACCAGTTGTACTCATCCTCAGTCTCACCCTTCCAGGCAAAGCTAATGGCAGATTATATCAGATGAAATTCGAGGACAAAAGAAAAAAAGAGAGAGAACATAGATATGTAAGCTTACACAGGGACACCAGAAGCGGCAATGGCAGCAGCAGCATGATCCTGAGTGGAGAAAATATTGCAGCTGGACCAGGTAACCTCCGCGCCGAGAGAAGTCAGAGTCTCGATGAGGACAGCCGTCTGGATAGCTGCAAACTGTCAGAAACACGCTATATCGTGACTGCAAAATCACAGAGACAGCACGTACTCATGTGCAGGCAACCTGCAATGCGGGCACCCTTCAATGGTTGATCGGTGGCATATTTCGCGCGGATCGCCATGAGACCAGGCATCTCAACCTCAGACAGTTCGATCTCGCGGCGCCCAAAGGCAGCCAGGGACTATAGCAAAGGTAATTGAGTCAGGATTATGGGTTAGAATGGAGTTCCGGGAGAGCTACGTACGATATCCGCGACCTTGAACTTGTGGGCGGGGGCGGCCATGTTTCTGGTGTCGGAACGAAGAGAGGTCAAGGGAGTGGAAATTAAGCAAACTGCAGGGAGGTTAATGATACGTTCAGTAGGCGAAGGAATCCAAAGAGAAACTACTTACGAGTAGAAAGCAGTTGGAAGGACAGGAGGATAGTGAGAGCAAGGAGAGAGGACCTTGCAAGGGGGAGGGGGAGAAGAATCTACGAGGGAAAACGCTGCCGCGGGGAACGTTGACTGCGGGCCGACTCTGCCTCCGTGCCCCTTATCAGCCACGTGATTCGCCAGGGCTCAACCCGCAGATTACCAGATGCAGACAGTGCAACCATGGTAAGTGTAAGCAGGTTGTATTTGGGGCAGGGTAGAGCATGCATAGTCTTAGACTGGAAAATGCTCTATAAAATGGAAGAATAATAATAATAATAATAGGAAATTCTGACACTTTGCACAAATAGGCCATTGCCCTTTGGTGCCTAAAAAAAATACCCTCACAGTGCCTCTGAAGTCACAGACTCACAGACCAGAAAAGGTGTAAGGGGACAGCTGGGTCGCCTGCGCTCCCCAACAAGGCTAAAAAGACCATCATTATCCGCGATAGCGGATAAGACCCAGACCTGGCTTATGTAGCGCACTGGGGACTGGCTGTATCCTTACAAAAGGGTTTCAAAGTTAACACCACAGACAGAACAGTTACAAAGCATGTGAACAGGAGCCAACCCCACCACCCCTCCACCACTGTAAGTATCTCTGAACTGTTTGTCATGTGACTAAGTCACATGAGGAATCAGGAATACTGTTGATGGTCCAGGATCTGATACTGGACATCCCGCTGGAAGACACCCCTTCCAGTGGCATTGATAAACCAACTGTGTGGATTCTCATTGATACCTTCAATGATTTCATGGCGACAGTATCTAGCCACATTTCAAGCACTGCACTCCGTCACAAGCTTCAGAAGATCTCCTTAGGGTGGTCTGGCCCCAGTACCTTCTCTTGTGCGTCACGGTTCTCAACCCACCAAGGATGTTCAAATGACACAGGATAGCCAACTGGGGGGGGATCATCACACTGGAGTCCGAGTACGCTGGTGACTTTGGCCCACCCATCAGCACGATTCTCCTCTCGGTCTTCAGGCATTAGACCCCATTGCGTATAGAGTCCAAGAGCTTTGTGCAGTTGTTCCAGTTCCCACATTCCATTCCATTGGCTGCAATCAAATTGCTCAAGCCTGTTTAGCAGCAATGAAAACCAGGCCTCTGCTGGGAGATTTTCTGCTAGCCGTTTGATTGCAACCCATGCCCAATATGCAGGGAAATAACCACTGCATTCCCAGTCAATGATACCACTGACCTTCTTATCAACGATTAATATATTGCTCCAATCTAAATCACCATGCGTCAACACATTCGGCTGAGGAGGAACATTGTTGATTCTGGCCTGCACAAATGCGGAAATATGCTTGTTTCCAGGGAATTGGCTGAACCTCTCTTGATTGAAATCAGCCGCATCTACAAGCCCAGGTGGAAGAGGCTTTCGATGAACCAAGGCTGCATTGATATTTGCAGAACGTAGCTCCCGAATCTCATACAGAAATGTAACAACCTCATCTGCTATCTTCTTTCTTTCCTGGGAATCCAATGTGGACCAAACCTGCTCTAATGTCATTCCCGGAAGCTTTTCAATGACGAGATGCTCAAACTCCGCAGAGGTATAGTAGTTGTAGACTTGAGGGATAGAAGTTGAAGTTTTGGCTCTGACCAGTTCCAGCATGTTCTTTTCAAAACTCAGTTTAGAGAGGCCAACTCTCACTGACTTCCGAATTCTGTTATCACTCTGAAGAACAATTTGCCGGTCGATAATCATGCCCATTGAGAAAGGATTCGTTATTGTGTGAATGACCTTTTCTGAGGTGCCCAGGTAAGGTCGCAGCTCAATATATCTTCTAGAGCGCAAGAAAGAAAGGCTTGCTTCATGTCGAGTGCGTGCCTCTGGTGCATTGATGAAAAGGTATTTCGTAGACAAAGGTTTGTCATAAAAGCTGTCCATACTCGCAAAATTGATGTGTTTGGTCTTCTGATTAGGGACGGAACCGGAGACGCTATAATGAATAAGCAGAAACACCCCTTCGAGTCAGCAGTCAATATTGTGTATAAAGACAGTAGAAGACTGACCAATTCACAGACAGCACATGTCTCAAGAAAGTGGACGACACTGACAATTGTTCCTTCATGTGGCAGGGCAAAACCTAGTGCAATGACATGATTGTGCTGACTCAGATAGCTGCCTGCGTTTGATTTGCTAACCCCTTTCTAGTAAGGATCAACAGGAATATAACAGCACTTAGATAACAATCTTTGTGCTGTATTCAGTGTCTTACTGCCTTTCTGCAAATATCATGCAGCATGGTAACCTTGGGAATCCGCTTGAAACCAAGATGTGAGCATCTGAAGACATTTGGACTACAAAATGTGTGGAAAGAGAATGAAATAAAAAAATAAATAAAGTGGAAGAGGGGAAGAGGGGAAGATGGGAAGCAGCTTCGAATGGTGTTTGATGAAACTTCTTTTCAGTGTTTTCCTTTCGTCAATTGCCGTTGAACGCTACTGGGGTCAATGGATAGAACCAAGCAAAGATTGTCCTGGGATGAGCCAAATTGCACAGGCCGATCAATGGGAACAGATCAAGCAAACTGTGAGGCCGTCCGGATGCTCGCTCGGGTGGCGAGAACGAGATCAGGTAGTGGGCATGCTGACGTAGTTGGAACAATTACGATGAGGTCCTGAGGCAGGCCTAGGGGTGCACTGGAGCTTCAACAACTCTTCAACGGTGCTTCGCTGGCGAAGAGGTGGCTACAGTCTGGAGGTGCATGGAACAGCGCACAAAAAGTATTCCTTTTTGAAAGAGACAAACAGCTTGTCCCCTTTCCTGGCTAGCATCTTGATGCTCTATATATATGCTTATCTTTCAGGGATCCCCGAAGCCTTCGCCGGTCCTGCGCTGTTGGGGACCGGTTGGTTCCCAATCGGGGATCCATTGTAGGTTGACGATCTCAGCATGTGGTTCTAGCGACTGTTACACAAACAGTGTAATGATACTCATGACATCAAGGGTAAAAATCCATTTGTAAGAATGGTACCAGCATAGGCCGCGAACAACAATTAGGCTGGATGTTACTAACATGAGCTCCCCCTCAAAATTATCCTCCAGAGAATGCAATTCAGATTCAGTGTTTCTATGTTTCTCCCATCTGCCTATCCTCCTTTTCACTTATTCATATTTATTGGCATTAATTTACTTCTTTTCAATGAAAATTTCTGTGAGTCCTTTGATCTTGATGTGATTTTGTGATAGTGAAGTATGAAAGTCAACAAGAAAATGGATTGGTGCTTCATGGGAACTGTGATACTATAATAACATTCTGATCCATTCACAGTCATTGAACCTGCTCATGTAAATCCAATAATTCTTCCCATGCACCACTCCTGGTCTTAGAGACCAAAAGGAGATGTAGTGAAATGACAACCTTCCTGAGGCTTACCATGGCAACTTGGAACTATGAAACCTTACGAGTATGAACAGTGAGATGGTGGTGATGTGACACAGATACGTACTGTTGCAAACTGGGTCCAGAGAGACGATTTCAGGAATAAGACTCCCGAGCTTATGGATGCCACCCACAGTACTTGCTGGTGCTGAGGAACTGCATAACGTCGCTGTCCGCAAAATAAGTTGAGCGTGGATATAGATACCGAGTGCAAGTTTCCTGTTAATGAGCCTGTCGACTGCGATCTGAACCAGAGAAATATATACTGGAAGTATATAAATCCAAGGTCAGTCATGTTGAAAACTGTAACCATCAAAACCAAGGTCCTGTGATACTTCTGGGTTTGTTGTCAACAAAAAAGCCCATGTAATAAAGATGGCCGGTTGCGACGCAGCAGTATATCGACTTGTCGCTGACCGCTAGCTCCTTGTACCAGGATCCAGCCATATCCTGATATTGAACTCCAAGTTCCTCCCATAGCTTCTCACCGGCCGCATTGCTTGCATTTTCCATCTCTTTGAAAAAACACTATGCGTATGGCATTTGAATCTGTCGGCCCCTCGCCTCCACATTACAGACAAGTATCAACCGAAATTGTCGAGAGCCTGCAGTTTTTAAAAGAGGAAAAGCCTTTACTAACAGCAAGGTCTGGTGCCAAGTAAGAGGAAGCATATAGCAGAAAGTATGGCAATTGGCGAAAAATCCCATGAAGATGATAGGCAAGAGAAAATAAAATTGATAAAGTGAAGTCAGGGTAAGTAATAGCAACGCCATAATATGTACAAAGATGCTGATGAAAGAACAGAAATTGACTACAAAGGGTTGAGTTCGTGTTGGCCAAATTCCTCCCTCTCCAGTTTTTCAAGAGGTTGATCTGGAAATCTTCACGTTAAAAGAATTCAAAGCCTTCCTGCTTGACGATCTGGAAACCCACGGGATCGCGGACGACTGTCCACTGCCCGGATGACGGAGCTACAACAGAAAACAACCCAGTCTATCCAGTCCTATACTACTGAATTCAAGGATGCCTGTGCGGCATTGGACCCGGACATTGGAGACAGCTGTATCTACATAAGATGCGATGGGAAATTGCCCACGAAATTTTGAGGGACCCAGCCGCGACGCAATCAATTGACCAAATGGCCCAGATAGGGGCAAGGATTGAGAAGCTCCAGGCTGTTGAAAGAAAAGAAAAGAGTCAGCAGCAAGCCAATAACCGTAAGGAAAAGGGGTCCATCAACCTACTGCAAGGCTTCAAGGAAGATAAGTCAAATCCAAATGAAGGCAAGGGTCAGAAAAGAAAGGGGAGTTCCCCACGCGACCAACCTTCTGTGAGAGAAAACATAGGGGGCCCCTAGTATGAGAACTAATTGCTGAGCATCATACAGCAGTGTGCAATCTTCACCTAAGATATTCTATGTACACATGACCTCATATGCCTGAGGCTGCTCAATACACAGTCCTCAGGCAGCTAACTTAGCATGCCGGACTGCTGAGGCCGCAATTCCTTGGTGGCCTTACAGTAAGACAGAAGGGAAAAGAAAGACCATGAGAGTTTCCGTCAGGTAACAGCAGTCAAATGATGCTCTGAATGTTCTAGAATGTCTGGTGCTGATTGAAAATGCTAAATAATAGCTGTATACGCATCGTCCTGAAACTAGGCTTCCCCAAGATAAGACGGGTATAATGGAAAAAATGGTAGCAGAAAATGCAAAACGCCGCAATAGGTAAGGCAACGTCCTCTAAATGTTAAGAAAGTCGTAGCGAAAGAGACAAGTCAATCCAGTGTCGAGGGTAAGCTCGAAACTACTCATCTCTGTCCTCCCAATGGCTGAGCGACCACGACGAGACACCATCATCCACGACCAGCTTCAATGTCGTGAAGACGATTTTCTCGTACATCTCCGGGGCAGCGGCACGCGCTTTCTGATGCCACGGGCCAGTACCTCCCAGCCGTGCATCGGTCCTGTTACGCCATATACCTGCAGTAAATATAATCAATCAGCACTCTCTCCCATAATCAGCCAAATCAGAAGCTCTTCAATTGGCAATCCTTACAAGTTGCCAAATTCTGCCAATTTTCGTTCTTAGCCCCAAACCAATATTTCAGTAGCCCACCGCTAGCTGTAGCTTCTTGGTGGGAACGTGCGTCTAACTCATGCAGCCGGTCCAAATCCGCATCACGAAGGAGAGTAGACCGGAAAACAACCACGTAGAAATGCTGCTTGCCCCACGAATACTGTTCCGCGTCGGCTAGGTCCCGCAAGAATTCAAAGACGTCCTGCCAATTAAATGACTCTTCATACGAAGCCGTAGCATAGTCGTCGCGAATCGGTTTGAATATGGACAGAGCCTTAGCGAAAAGCCGGTTCGGTGTATCCAAGGTGCCTAAGTCCAGAAGGTGAAGAGGCTCATTGTATGGAGAGACAATGAGCTTGTTGTCTGACTTGGCAATTGTATCGGGCCTGTGGTTGAACTGCAGTTGGAGCGCCGCCGCCGCGTGGAACTTAAGCGCATCCGTGTCCGTCGTCACCAGGCTGTGGTGGAAGAGAGACGAATTGGACTTCCCATCATGCGACAGATGTGTTTTGGGGTTCCCCTCTGTCGTAAGCAGTGGCTCTCCTATTCCTGGTGCCATTGCGACTCAATTCAAGAGAGGTGAATGTCGAGATGCGCTGAAGATAGCAGTGCTAGTAACGGCGCGACTGCTATGACAGAATTGAGAAATGAGAAGAAGCAGAGCGAGAGAAAAACCTACGACACAATTGGCAAAGAGCGGTCTGAAGTTCACCTCTTGTCCAGAGGCAATTTCTCGCCCACTGTGGCATGGGAAACACTGAGCTCTTCCTGCGGCAAAAGCACGCAATAGAAATTGCGTGCAATTGCGGAAGCAAGGTTCCCTGGGAACCCCAAGGCAACCAGGTCCCGCACATTTCCCATCTCAGCAAATGGTCTGGCCAACAACTCGGGCATAACAGCGGATATGCACGATCCAGCAGTGAACAGAGCCGACGCCAAACCCGTCCACTGTGGACCCTTGCGTCCCTGGACGGAATAGTCGGATGTGGAAACTCTACCCAGTTACGGAGACCGCATCCAGGCGGCGACGCTGCTCACGTGCTCCTGCCCGTATCTACAGGCAAGATCCGAATTAACTTTAAGGCTTCATTTTAGGTAGAACTCAGTAGTAGGAATTAGGAATTAGCTGGGGGTGCGCCTGTGCACAAGACTACCTAGGTAGATTACATCTTCGACACAGACAATGACTGGATCAAAATACCGCCTAATCTGCAATGCGGGTTCGACATCATGGGACTTTTATGATCTCTCTGTTTTTTGGATTTTGCTGCATGATCGAAACAATCGCTATACTAATTTCTGGTCGACCCTCACAACAAAATGCGGAATCCAGTCAGAAATATCGACGGCTATTCTCCCTTGAAGATTCGACCCACATTACGGCGAATTCGACTCTGTCCCCATCCATGGTCGACCTTCTTGATTCTTGTTTGGCCGTTTCCGTGGAGGTATTCTTTACCACGTCTTCTTCTATCGTTGGACGAGATTGAAAAGCGCCCCGATATTCACGAGGAACGCCAGGCTGGAATTCGCCAACTTTACAACATCCCAATCTACCGTGTCCGCGATACGCCGCTCCGCTCGCTTTATCGACTTTTTGAGGATCTTTGTGCCTCTGACTTCATTATGATGGGCTACGAGTGCACATACTTCTTTTACCATTCTGAACGTCGCTGGTCATTGGCTTGTATTCCAGATCCTCAGGATGACGATTCTATCCGATACGCAATTCTTGCCAGCATGGCTGAAGCACTTGTTGATGCATTCAATTGGAGACTAGAACTCGGAATTCGGACACAACAGACGAATCTGAACAACGAAGTTCCAACTTTGTGAGGGAAGAGGCCCCATCCTGGACTTCAAAGGTCGGCGCCCTTGAGAATCCTCTAGCTTTTAGCGAGGCCGGCCGTGAGATATCTGATATGACGATGGAGCCGCATTTTTTAAAGAGAAATATTAAGATGCCGAATGGGTATTTGTATTCAGTATAGTACAGTGCACGCGACGTGAAGATTCTTGGACCACATTGACGGGCAGTTGGATGGAATATCTAATGAACTACTCGCTCAAGGCCCTTAACCCCCCTGAGCACTCCTACGCCATTACGATTCCATGCCTCATTACCAATGGTAGCTTTATAGCATCCAGCTTATTTCCTAAGCTTGGACTACTGTAATAGATGCTCATTTTACTCTCTGCTTCAGTCGTTGGACCAATAATTAACTCTCAGTAATGACTAGATAGCATCGGATTCCAATGCGCTGATACAAGTCATCGCATTATGAGCTTACATATCTTCCTTTCCAACATTATCAGATGAGGCGGCAATTATTGCATTTGTTGGCTACAGGTCCGAAACGGTTGCCTGTCAATTACAATGATAAGCGTATCCTCTCGAGGAATCGGCAAATACACAAAGCTACCAGTCAGTACGTGTCGCGAACTTGCCTCCTTCGATAGCGGTGGTTATACCTGCTGCGTCTCATCGTGTGACCACTCCAAAACGCTCACTACCGTTTCACGATGGGTCTGGTCTCGATACTCAAGACGAAAACGATCCAGACTCGGTTCCGTCAGACGATGAAGATCATGCAAACTAATCGATGTACGAATTTTGGCCGAGATTACATCATGATTGGTTCTTCTTCTTACAGAGTTGATTCTTGCGCCATTAGATACCCTAGGATATGCTTAGTTGCTGTCACACCTAATAGGTCTACCATACAAACTGTGTCCCGCTAGACGACATTATACCGCCCACCAACAGGAGCTCTGGCATCACTATCTGCTGCAGCCATGGTGCCCTCCTTGAGCAACCGCATCAGCTCGCGCATGGCATCGGTAACGGCAAGCTCGGTTTCCCCCTCCACGAGAATATACAGCTTGGGATTATCCGACGGCCCAGGCTCTTTGCCTTGTGGGTAGAAGCTTCCCTTGGTCGTAATGGACGTGCCGGTTGCTTCCAGGATTTTGGCGACGTTCGTCCGATTGGTGACGGCCCACCGAGCTTTCTCTGTTAAAGCGGTCAGCAAGTGATTTTCAATTACCAAGAATGAAAAGATAAGAAAAAAAGAAAGGGAACGACTTACGAGGAAAGTCATTGATCTCAAGAGTAGCGTGGAAAGCTCCAGCATCAGGACCGCGGTTATCAATCGGTACACCAGTTCTCATCACTCCAGCGCGACTCAGACGCGCGTGGATATCCGCAACTGCAGAACCAACCTTGTCCAGTGGGTTCTTGCCAGGGGCCTCCCTCTCTGTCTTGTGTACTGTGATCTTACCGTCGAGATCAATGCCTTTTGGAACACCTGGCAGCGGAATAGCAGCCGGCTGGACGGAAGACACGGCCTTGTTGAACTTCTCTTCCTTTTCAGTAGACTTCTTCTCCTCCTTCTCCTCCTCTTCTTCACCTTCCTCTCCAGTCTTATACGTCCGCCGTTCACGCATTCGTGCCGTCTCTCGCTCCTGATCCAGACGCTCCAATCCTTTTCCGCCGAACCCAGAGGCGCTCGCTTTCTCCTTGCCAGCCTTAACCTTCTCCAAGAAGGAATCCACCATTTTCTGGACCGGTTCCGGTACAGATTGCCCGCTCTGTTTAAGTGCCTTGGCGATATCGACGGCGTACCGCTCCTGGTACGGTGTGAGAAATGTCACTGCCGTTCCCGTATTTCCAGCACGTCCTGTTCGGCCGGATCGATGAACGTAGTCTTCGAGATGGTTTGGAGCATCGTAATTAACAACGAGCTTGAGTTGTTTAACATCTAGACCTCGTGCAGCAACGGAAGTGGCAATCAGGACCGGGAAGATTCCAGCTTTGAAATCTTCGATTGTAGAATCGCGATCAATTTGGTCCTTGCCTCCATGGATCGACATACACGGGTAGCCTTTGCGCATAAGCTCGCGAAGCAGACTGTCGGCGGATTCTTGGCGTTCCACGAAGATCAGCGCCCTAGCATCCTCATTCTTTTCGTCCGAGTACAAATTGCCCAGCAACTCCAGGAGTCGCACGAATTTAGTATCTTCATTGCGCACCTCCACAATCTGCGTGATCTCCGGTGCAACAACGCTTCTACCACCCACGACAATCTCAACAGGTTTAGTCAAGGTCTTGCGAGCGAGGGCTTCCATGTTGCGTGGAAAGGTTGCCGAGAAAAGTACCGTTTGGCGATCCGGGCGTATATTACCCATGATCTTCATGACCTGGGGTTCGAAACCCATATCAAACATTCGGTCCGCTTCATCCAACACAACATAAGTAACCCTCCGCAGGTTGGTGACTCTGCCAGCATTCGCTGCCAGGAGGTCAATCATCCGCCCTGGAGTGCAGACAACAATTTCAGCTCCACGCTTCAACTCCGCAATCTGATCTTTGATTGGAGCACCACCGTACGCGCAAACTGCACGCAGATTTAGCGCCTTCAAAAAAGGTTTGCAGTCCTTGTGAATTTGAGTGGCCAATTCACGAGTGGGGGTCATAATGAGGGCCATGGGACCTTCCATGGGTTCCAGTGGGCGTTGATCTTTAATATGCCGAAACATGGGGATCAGGAATGCGATCGTCTTGCCGGACCCGGTCTTCGCAACACCTATCACGTCACGACCGGACATTATTGCAGGAATCGCCTGCGCTTGAATCGAGGTTGTGCTCTCATAGTTGAGTTTGCGTATTACATCCAATGTTTGTACACCTAATCCACAATGGGACCACTTTTGTACGGGCCTTGGAACGTCGACACCACGGACTTTGATCCCATCAAGTTCTAATCGCAGACTTGCCGCTTCCTCGTCTGTCATTTGTGCCAAATCAATAGGTTCGGAATAGAACTTCTTCCGGAAAGGTTCATAGTTTATCTTTAGGTGATCAACTGCCGGGACGTCCTTCTTCTTCCGAGTCTTGTTCGCAATGGCGAGGAAGTCATCGGCGTCGCCATCACCAACAGCAGTGACATCCACATCATTCTCATCTCCAAAAATCGCCTCGGGTTGTTGTGGCTTAGATTTAGAAAATCTGGCCGCAGCGGTTTTCTTGGGTGGCTCAGACTCCGCGAGTCCGGACATGAAAGCATCTAGAGGGTCAATGTCTTCTTCTGCTTCGGGCTCAGTGCCCGTCATCTGGATATCGCCATTAGGATGGTCGGGGTGAGTCCCATTTTGAACGTCACCGTCTGCCGGTGAGTTGAAGCTCTGATTTTGCAGGCGCTCCTCTCGTCGTTCGGCAGCAGCACGTGCAGCAGCAGCAAATTCCTCTTCAGTTCCACCATCTTGCATATCGACGTCGTCATCATCTTGATCTTCTGTCGCCGCCGCATCCACTGCATTATTAGCATCTTTGGAATCCTCTGGCGGAGGGGATGGCAATCTTTCCAATTTCTTCCGCGTTGATTCCTCTTCACCGAATCCCAGAGTTCGGCTGGTAGAGGACTTCTCTGCATCTGCCACCGGCCTTGCACCTAACCCAAAACCGCCGACACCGCCTTTCGTTTTCAAAGGAGCAGCTAATTAAAGAATTTCGTCAGTAAGGCCCATAGTGTATAGGTGTTGGGAACATGGACAAGCTTACCTGAAGATGAACTTGTCAGGGCTGGATGTTTGTTAGCCTGAATACCAGTATTCGTAGAAGAGGAGGTAGCCGACGTTTTGACAGTCTCCGGTACAGCGACATCTGTCCCTAGAACAGTGGGCCCTGCCGTTGTGGTGACCGTTGCATTCTTCGCAATTGTCTTTGGATCGAACTTTCCAGCGTAGGATGTAGGAGTAACGCCAGGAGCGTTTGTGGCAGGCGGCTCGGGAGAGGTGACGGTTGGTGACAAGCCGGTTTTGCGGTCAATCTCATCCAATATACTCCGTGCACCAGTGGTAGTTAGTTCACGCTGTTTACGCTCTTTTTCGGCAGCCAGCTTCTGTTTCCAGGCTCCCAGCCTAGCGAGCCTCTCTGCTCTTTTCTCCTCTTCTGTTTGAGCCACCGGGGCTGGCGCAGACGGTTTCGGGCTCTAGAATGACAGGTTAATAACAAATTCCTCAGAGACAGTAGTGGCGGACCCCGAAGACTTACATCTCGAGATCTATTAGGAGAACCCCGGCTCGAGATATGGCCGCGGCTATCCTCCCGTCTAGACTTGTGCTTCAAGTCAGCAGAATCATCTGTCCGCCGGCGACCGTGGTCGCGGGAATCATCTCGCCTGCTTCGATATTCCCTCTCACGGCTTCTCCGACGATAACCTCGGTCTTCGTCTCTATCTCTAGACCGACGTCGGTCCCGGGAACGATCTCTCCGGCTTGATCTGTAGGTCTCATCGTCACGATGGTCATCTCGTCGATCTAACGAGCGGTCACGCCTTCGATATGAATCGCGGTCTCGATCACGTTCGCGATCACGATACCTCCTCTGCAACAAAACGTGTTAGACAAGTTGAACTATTATCGTAAAGAGGGCAAAAAGTGAATGCCGACAAAACGGAGGGGGCTCACCTCTGGGCTACGAGATCTGCGATAGCGCCTTCCATCATCTCTCCTACTCTTTTCATACCGATCTTCATCTCTGCGGCTCCGTCTAGACGAAGAATATGTGCTGCCTACAGGTGATGGTGAGCGAGTATCCCCGTGGCGAGCCATTGTTGCAGGCCAACGATGAGTGAGTATTACTGAGACGCGAACAATTCGAGCGCGTAGAGAAGACAAGGGAAAGAGTATTACCCTTCCATTGACGTGGGATATAATGTGAATAGTTTGGACCGTATACAAGCTAATTCAGTGGCGACGATGGTCTTTGACGCTGCGGCGAGATTTGAGTTTGCTCCGAAGCGCTTTCCGTTGAACGCTTAAGAAACGACGAAGGCAAATATATCACGTGATATAGCTTAATATTTATCACGTGTGGCGCCTTACTGTTCTGGGTTACTCCTAAACAAGGCCTGGGCATTATTATTGACGCGACCGAAGTCACGCCGGGAGCTTAAAGACCCGACCCTGTTTCAGGCAAGCACACGACCCTCAGCTGCGTTGAAGCCCCTCGCCAGACGGTAACCCCATCGTCCAGCATTTTCGCCTGCTTCGCCCGACTCCCCCTTGACCATGCCTCTCAATTTCGTCCGAGGTGGGAGTTCCATCTTCCGACACCTCCAGTCTCGTGCCGCTCGCGTTCCCGTTATCAGCAGCCGTGCGAGGAACGTTTACTTAGTCGCTAACGGTCGCTTTGCGAAGCCGATTACCAGGAATGGCTATGCGAAGAGTGTTCTATCTGGGAACTTAGCAAATTCTTATGCGACCGCCGCTGGAAGTCCGAAAGCCCACACTGGGAAGGCAAAGGCCAAGAAGACCAAGAAGACCCCGGCCGCAAAGAAGCGCGGTCCAAAACCAAGGAAGCAACGTCAATTGACACCAGAACAAGAGGAGAAACGAAAGGAGAAGGCACAGAAGGCAGAGATCAAGCGGCTGAAGACGCTCATCCTTGAACCTCCTAAAAAGGGACCAACCAATACGTATACAGTGGCCATCCAGGACAAGTTGCCTGAAATGATCCAAAGATATGGAACCCTTTCGGAAGCCTTCAAGGTTGCGTCCCAAGAGGCGAAGTCGCTGTCATATTATGAGCAGCAGGTATGCCTCCCTCATTTAATTTATCCAAGTATGGCAATTTCCGCATTAACTTATAATCAAAATATAGAAATACACCGTCGTCGCGGATGAGAACGCCGCTGCCTATGCAGCAAAATATGAGGAGTTCATCAAGTCGCACACCCCTCTTCAAATCAAAGAAGCCAATGCAGCAAGACGCAAGCTTGCGAAACTCAAAGGCACAAAGGCTAGCATCCTACATGATGAGAGACAAGTGAAGACGCCTCGTAATGCTTTTACCTTCTTTTTGACTGAAAATGGGGCCGGAAAGCCCAAATTCGCCTTGCTAGCAGAGGAATGGAAGCAAGCATCTGATGCGGAAAAGGCGGTACGATTGCAAGTTTACCTTATTTCTGAGTGGCCTTACTGATCCCTTTGCTTTTAGAAATATCTAAAGCTGCAAGAGGAAGACAAGGAGCGTTACATTCGAGAGTACAAAGAAGCCTACGGAGTAGATCCAGCGCTTGTGAAGAAAGACCAGCCCGAGTCTGCCTCGGCGTCGGCGTAAGGCAGCTTTTGAAGGAATTGTCTTGCAAACTTTCAGTTGCTTCATCTGTTCTCTCTGGCGAGGCTGTCATGTTGGTTGGTTGTTTTTACATGATGTTCTGGGACGGGATCCCAGCCGAGTCTTCTCGACATCTTTTCGTATGCTATGCATGGGGTTTCTTTCAACTTTTGATGATATCAGGGTTTGTACTTCTAATTCTAAATATGCCCAATCCCTATTCTATATATCCTACCCCTCGTTCTCGGTTGAGCATGTCAATTTTAGGGTTGTTCTCGGAATTTTCCGCGTTTTCAGTGTAGCAGGCAGTGATTCCTGTGTACGTATTATTATCAACCTGGACGAGAGCGGACGAACAGGGGATGGAATATTGTTGCATTGTGTTCAAGGGGCCCCTGGGTTTGCTACCCGTCATATGCTTCACCATCTCTGGAACCAATATGAAACAACCAGAGTCATACCCAGACCCGCAAATAAATTGTGATCAGCAAGCCAAGACGTTCAAATACGGATGGCCCTAACACCTTTGTACTTTGTGGGGTATGTGGGTCACCCCGCATTCGGGTCTCGCAAGTGCATCTACTGCAAGCCTCGGCGCTAACACAGGTAATGCAATCACCATTAGCGGTACCGTCCTATCATGCACTCAGTGCCTTCACGAGCTGGACACATGGTATATGGCGATTTTCTGACGGTCCCACTCTGCTAAATACTACTCTACGTGCTTCTCGGGTGCCTTGTGGATAGATGCACGAACCAAAATTTTGTTGGTACCTAAGTCAGGGTGCTCTCCTAGGTATAGTTGTTAATGGCCCTCTCCACGTCATAAGAGGCTGGTTTCTCATTGTACTGATTATCGGGCCTCCCCAGCCTAGAATATGACCTGGAGAACCATGGCCCCCCGTCTAATGACCCAAGGCTAGTGTTATATATCTAAGGCTCAACCCAAACCAAAACTTTACCCCAGGAACTTGCCGAACAACTTCCCACTCTCATTGACCGAATTAGCATAGAACTCTTCGCAAGGCCAGGACTGCGCGGTCGGTTTGAGTCACTTTCGTTGCTGACGTGGCCCAGCTGACATCTCCGCTGGCAACCTGGCTCCACTCTCTCCCTGTGACACATCTCTTGACGTGACATCCTGTCTCTCACAACCCGACATGAAACATATATGTCGCTCTCCCAGCCAGTCTCCCCTCCCTTCCCAGCTTTACCACCAGAGAGTCTGTTGCTTTTGACTCTCCACTTAGCGGCGCCTTACAGGGTTAATCTAGAACCTCTACGCATACTCTCCTAAAACTGGTGATCAGAAGGTAAGGAAAGGAAGGTTGAGGGCAGTGTATTCCGACAACCACAGCCTTATAGCGTTGACTTTAATACCTTTGGTAGTCCTAGTATTAAGGACTTGCGAGACTTCATCCAAACCCTGGGCAAGAGTGCGAGGTGGGCAGTTACTCGACCGCAAATAATAAAGCAGCTCCAAAATCAGGGAAGGCCACCCTTGAACTGCTTACTCTCATCGCTCGCGAGCCGTTGGCTGCGGATGTTATTACAGTTCACAACCTTAGCATACTCAAAAAAAAAAAAAGCTTAGGGAGCAATTCTCGAAACCAATCTTTCATTTTTTGAGACCTGGCCGAGTATCATGGAACATATTTTGGGGTTTTCTACAGAAGAATTCTCAAAAGATGGTTGATGTTTATGACTATCCAGTTATCGAAGCAGCCAAACGGACAGAGAGACGTGCTATACAAACGGTTACTGGGTACAACCGCGGGATTCTCGAACAGCTTTAAATTGCCTTGATAGTGAGAACAGGATTGCACACTGTTGCCCACTTCCTCTCCTTAGCACCGCCCTACTCTCCCAGGCTTTACAACATGGCGAAAGTACGATAGGCAAAACTGGCAAAACTGACTCTACTTGGCATGACCCTCACAAGGAGTCCTTCTTAGCACAGCAGATGCTATATCTCCGATTCATATTGATACTGCAGCGCGTTTAACTTACTTATATATTATAAGTGGTCTGAAGATTATTTAATTCTCACCAAGGATTGATTCAAATTCAATTCGGTTACTCGCACTGGTTGGTTCTTGCCATGCTGGGGGATATGATGGAGGCTGGGTTAGGGTAGAGTTACAAGCAGGTGGTTTATTGAAAGTCACGAGCTATTCTGGGGATTTCCTCAGTTAACTTTTCCAGTGTTATGCCAGCATCCTGCCCTCATGCGGTGTTTACACCAGATGATTGTTTGGTTGTTGGAGGTCATTTTCATACGTTAGCTCACTTACCTTCGACCCTTGAAGGACTCTTACTTCAAGAGCACAATCCGACGAAAGCCTAGAGGGTACACCACTATGAGGACCTCACGCGAATGTTCCGAACTTTTCATGAAATTTGAACACAAGACGAAATAAGCGAGCTTGGGTAAACTGCTAGATCCTGCTTTAGTCACATCCGAAATCCAAACTCCCGGCGAGCCGCATTGAGTTCATATGCGCCTTGAGAGAGTTTGGTACGAGAGTAGATGAGAGTTACAGAGACGAGCCAGAGTAGTTGAAGGTTCGGCTGGAGAGAAACTACGAGATTAGAAAATCAACGAGATAAGTTAATAGGAGGTCCCCGAAGAAGTCCCTTTTAGGTTCTTTGAAGTCTGGAATGCGAATCTCCACTTGAATTTTGGATCACGTGTAAACCGGGGGCTGTTTTCCGAACAGTTCATCCTGCCCCTGGCGGGAGCTCAGCTTCTCAGCATCAACGCCCAACCTCGTCATGCCCCGAACAAGAAATCTACTTCATGAGGAGATAACATACTCCATTGCAAGAAAGAGGGAGGTCAACATTCTACACCGACTTAATTACCCGAGTCAGGAAGCTCAATTCTTTAGTCTTCTTGAAAGCAAGCGCAGCTGGATACAAGGCATTGTTGCCCACCATCTGAATCTCCAATCGATGAATGCCTGCCGGGTGGCTGACGTTCAGGAGTGGATTCATGGAAGTTTCAATGTCTGTGTCCCTGTTATAATCCTCGACCAGAATCTGAAGCAACAAGTTGGAAGCCGTGTTCTTGTTCGCTTTCCCTTGCCGTATCGTATTGGAGAGGATTTTCGGCCTGGGAATGCAGATGAAAAAGTTCGATGTGAAGCAGGAACCTATGCTTGGCTGGAACAGGCCTGTCCAGACATCCCAATTCCGCGTCTGTACGGTTTTGCAATGTCTACTGGGGAATCTGTATGAGACTGTCGCAATTCCTGAGACTAGCAACTGACCTTTGTCTAGTTCACCCGAATAGAGTGCCTTCCCTTTTTAACCTCATGGTTCCGACGTCTAAGTCATTGCATGCTACAACTTCTCGGCCGTCCAGTCCCCTCCAAGTACATCCGGCGTCAGAGAAGTCGACCGTCGGAATGCAGTCAGCTTAATGTTGGCTATTTGTTGATCGAATACATCGATGAAACGAAAGGAAAGATGCTGTCATCCACGTGGGCTTTGAAAAAAGATGACATGAAGTTACAGACCAATTTTTTTCGTGATCTCAGCAAAATATACCTGAGTTTGTCCAAGACACCCCTCCCAAGAATTGGATCCTTCATAATTAACAATGATGGCTTCCTTTTACTTGAAAACCGTCCTCTCTCTCTTGAGATCCAGGACATGGAGAATGAGTGTATCCCAACAGATATACCCCGAGACCATACATATTCCACAGTCAGCTCATTCGTGGTAGATACTTTATCTTACCATGACAACCGACTTCGCCATCAACCGAATGCTATAAATGACATTGATGACTATATATATCAGACAGCACGTCTAGCAACAATGCGAGTGATGTCTCCTTCATTCTTTAGTCAAGATCTTCGTCGAGGGCCATTTATTTACTCATTGACGGATCTTCACCAGAGCAACATTTTTGTTGATGATAACTGGCATATAACATCGCTCGTGGATCTTGAGTGGGCATGCTCCTTGCCCATTGAGATGGTCCAACCTCCTCACTGGCTTACCGGTATGGCTGTTGATTGCATTGTGTCTCATGAGTATAATGAAGTTCGATTGGCATTCATGTCTGCCCTTACTACTGAGGAGAAGTCCTATTATTCTCATTCCAGTAACAGGGATTCTTCATTGCCATTGAAATTATCACGCGTAATGGGCACAGCTTGGGACAAGGGAACCTTTTGGTATAGCTTAGCTCTATCAAGTCCGACTGGACTTTTCGCCATATTTGACAAGGAGCTTCAATCAAGGTTCATTAATAAATGTCCCGACCACGACGCCTTCCATCAAATTATGCCATGGTACTGGCAACAGGATATTGCGTCTATGTTAACACGCAAACTTGCAGACAGGGAAGCCTATGATATCCAACTCCGTCACGAATTTGAGGTTGACATTTATTCAACATAGGCTAGTCACAAGTCACTAGCTTGAACCTCTGCTTGAGCTCTGTTGGTTTTCTCTCTCAAGACCCTGTTGCACTGCTTCTAGTAACATGCGTTTCGCCCTTTCATCTTTGTTTTTATTCCTATGTTCCTGGGCAGCTTTTCCCGAGGAGCTCAATTGCTGAAGGGTCTTCGCGTCTGCTCTCACGCCAACGACCGCCTCTTCCCCCTTCGGTTCTCCTTGTTTGGGTCTATCAGCCATGGCGGGCGGTCTGAGTAAGACATTTATAAGTAAGCCTTTGAATTCTCGAGTTCAAGCCGGACCCTTGACCTTCAATTGTTTACGGACATTTGTTAGACCAGATGCGCTAAGGTCCTGGGAGAGTGGATGGAGAATGCGGGTGATGTCTGTAGGGCAAAATAAGATATATTAGTATTGGGTTATAAGATATTTGGGTCATCACAGCTTCTATACCTCAGCCTTTGTAGCTCGCAAATAAATTAGGAGGGATGCTTGTCCTGCTCTACTCTAGGGCCCTTACTCTTTATAACCACCTTGTTACCCCGCCATACCACGTAATCTCATCAACTGAGTGTTGAAGTAAAGATTGATTGGCTGAAGAGGTGCATGAGCCTGGTTCTCCCGCTTGCATTATCAACAGGATGGGATCCGTGCTCTTAAGACCAAGAGAACTTCTCTCATGCAGAAGGCCAAGTAAGGGTGGTAGTAGCTTTTATTTTTCAAAGAAACGTCTGCTTGCTTTGCGGGAGAGAGAGGAGTCCCATACTCCGAGAGAAAGTACAGCAACATTGGATGCGGAAGCTCATCAACATCAAATTCAAAATCGCTGTATTCACAGTCGTCCACAATGCTGGCTATATCTGGAAGCTCATCAAAATCATTGTATGCTCAGTCGCCATCTAGACGACCTGTAGCGGTGAAAGATGTACATATTCTGTGTCTTACAGGCCAGGCAATCTGGCAGGCAGTGTTACAACAAATGACAAATGTGCTGCTTGGAAAGGGATGTGTGGGTTTCTAGCGGAGGTAGAGTTGATGTTGATCCAGTGGACAGTTGGACAGTTGGATTCAGAGCTGAAACGGAGCTAGAGGCTGCGGATGCGACAGATGTAGAGAGCTAATGTGGACGACTCTCCTGCTTGACTTCTCGCCAGCGTGAGTGCGGAAATGCGTCGGTAAGCGATTGGATGGCAGATGGTTCAGCGGCATGGCAGTGCTGTTGCCTGTCAGATTGATTGACTCGTCGACTGTGCAGGGCAGACCTCTCATGGGCTTTAAAGCGGCATAATCGTCCAAACCGACGGTTACAGGGTACGCATTGCCATGGTTTTTCTCCAGCATGGTTCTTCTCATGCCTTGTCAAATCATGTCGCCGCTGAGACCCATATATACAGAATTCGAATCTGCATCGATATGGCTTGCTTCCAGTATGGATTGAGACGGTGCTGACACTATTCTCTGGTGGACTAGAGTTTGTCAATAGGAGAACTTGGCTTCTGGTCTGCGCTTCTGAGGTTGGTGTTGCTGACAGTCGTTGCAAGTCTGTGCTGGCCTCCTGTTGCGGTCTTGTGTCCTTTGCTGTATGGAGAGGGGTGCCGGATCCAGGACTAGCGCCACGATGATGCCGGCGTCTATTATGTGTCCTACTGCTGTATACATTGAAGCTCCTAGTGTGAACGCGAGAATGGCTGCCGAGGCTTGCTGCGCGCGGAAAGCCTTTCCCACATAGGGTGCAGGTGTACCATTGGGAAGGGGCCTGGAGGGAGGAATGATGATGGTTTTGCGGCGGAGACTGAGGTAGGGTGTAAGTTGATCCGACAGACAGTTGGACAGGAGATATGTACGAAGCTATGTTCAATATCAGAGATGCTCAAAATTCTGCGGATCGGGATTGACAGACTGGACAGCCGTTGCTGATAAGCAAGCGGACTCTGGATGTTGGGTTGGATACTAGTAGTGCCAGTGCTCGGAATCGAAGTTGAGCATGAATCCGATTCAGAGGCGGGACCAGGATCTGTCTTCTCTAGTATTTTGGTATCATAGAGAATTGTATTCAGGTCCATTCTGGGCAGAGGCTAGTTTGTGAAAGTTGACAAGACCTTGCAGTGGCCAGAAAATGCCCTAATACAAGATAGAGAGGGAGGCATTCTGTGCAATTTCCATGGTCAAGCCACAGACCAGCGGCGTGCGGTATTTAAAAGTGAAATAATAGGACCCTGGTACAACCGCCTAGGCTAGGCCCAATGCCCAGGTGCACAGATCGCGAGATTAGTATCTATACATAGCTTATGGAGAATGTTGATCGGCTAGGACATTGGAGGTTCCGATTAACCATGGCGGCAATCGCGTTATGAATGCTGACAGGGGTGCAATTGGTATGGATACGGCTAAAACAGATCATGACTCTCTTGAATCTTAGTTTGTAGGAAATCTAGCCAAAGTTCCAATGAAATAGTACCTAAAGCTTGACTGGTCCCACGTACAGGGAGAATCTAGAGATGCGACAAAAAACAGGCCAATAGTCCATAATTGTTGGCCCCTCCTCCCAAGCAAAAAGGGATGATAGAATGACGCTATCTTCATAGATACTGTGTTTCTGAATGTATATTAACCTACAACTACAAACAACATATTCCTGAACACCATAGAAGAAAAGAAGAACACACATAGAACATTTCCTCCAGACCCTAGTGACAACAAAACTGCTATCCACATACGTAATTGAACGGAGTCAAGTAAAGATCAGCAACATGGGCATTCAATCCGCTCAGTGGTCCCGTCTGCACGCCAATATACTTTAATGAACTTTCCATCTGCATTCCGATATTCTTTAATGAACTTTCCATCTGAATGCCAATATACTTTGCTGAGATTTCCATTCGCACCCTTGTATTGCAGAATAAGCGACTTCCGTTGAAAGAGCCGGTCGAAAGGGGGACAGAGACATGAATGCTTCGCATAACCAGAGGCTTTGGGAGCATTCGTACTATTGGCTGGCTTCCATTTCAAGGGCCGGAGAAAGGGGATGCATGAATCTGGGCCCTTCTCATCGTCGTAGCTGGAGGCTTTGATGGCGTCCGTACCGTTGGTTGGCTTCCATTTCAAGCGCCGGCGAAAGGGGAGGCATAGATATGAGCTCGTCTCATCCTGACAACCGAAAGCGTCCGTCTTGCGGCAGGGCGTGACTCGGTCTCGCAGTAGAGGGGTCAATTCATCATTGCAGTAGGAGAGTGGAGTTCGCATGGTTACTATCCTCTGTGAGCAATAAGCCTTGCATGGAGACGGGAAGGACTCTCACCGAAATGGAAGTCGGGTACGGGGTAAACGCGACTTTGACCATGTCTGAACCTGACTAGAAAAAAAAAGAGAAAGAAATGGGCAGTGACGAACTATATATCCTTGTTTGCTTACACTAAGCTAAATAATTGACGTCTATGAGACAGGTAAAGCCTGATGTAATCATACTTGCATCCGTTGGAACGAGCAAAAGATTGAAACTAATTACAGGGGAATTGGTAATAGTTCATTGTTGGTGTGCCTGACCAACATTCGGGCTTAAATTAAGCACACAGGCAAACACGTCTCCTTACAGCAAATTCTATGACCAAAATGAGAGGAAGTTTATTAGGGTGGATCTGACTATTTGGCGACTATAATTACAAAGGAAGATAGAGGCGAAGCCCGGACGAAGCCTCCCCTCGGAATCTGTTTGTTGACATATAGGTAGTTCTAGTAACACTTCAACCCAGTCAAAGAATTCCAGGCCTGTATCTGGTAAGAGCGTCTTTACCACCTTCGATGACAATCACTTCATTGTAGCTGAGGAGCTGAGATGTGTGCTTATCGGCCGTTTCAACTTTCACCCGTATCATAGCTGTTGTTATAGAAACCGGCGATCCTGTATATGAGACACTTTCCACCTTGGTGATTCTCTTATGAGGGTTCGACTATAGCTCTGTGAGTCAGAAATGTAGGAGCAACTGCAATTGTTGTAGTCTTACCTGGGGCTCCTGGATCAAGGTGCAATCATCATCATCCTCCATAGATTGAGCTCCCACGCAGCATAAAAGCCAGCCCATCAAGTTATGCATAGCTGAAGGCATCAAAAGGCAGGCCACAGTGACTGTGCCCTAGTTAGTCTGTCACTCCTGATGGGCCGCATAAAGGAAGGGTTCTCACTGGAGTTACAGTTAGGCGCAGGCTGTAGGGTGAAGGGGGCCGCAATAGTGTCTGCACATTGAGAACAAGGCTGAGAATGAGCGGTGAGGCTTTATATCCTTGCATTCTTATCTTGATGCTGGCAAAATAAGCTGCTTCTGGCAGGTGAGACTGTGGATGCACGCTATAGTTTCATTTGTAGCAGCAAATGAATTCTCAAGCAGAGGAGCGACCTTGCAGCAAAATCCAGTAGCTCATCGTCTGATTACAGACTCGAAGGTGCTAAAAAAAACCCATTGGTAATCCTTGCCGCAGAAGTCAAGGCCTTTGTTGACAGGCCACTTGGGCCTTCAAAGCGCGTCTAGCATAAGCCACCCATTTCCGTGTAGCTGGTGGCGCCGTAGGTTTGTGAGTAGGTTTGTGAGTGTGATCGGAATAGAAGTGAGGCATCTCCAAAGACCTGGACCATTCGATCCTCGGACAGGCTGTCTGTTAGGAATATGTTTTCCAGTCAAGATTGCACAGAGCTCCTTGTGCCAGGGTATGCACGGATCATAGTACTCCATCTCGGCTGGATATATTTGCAGATCTTTAAAGAAAGAGGCAACATGTGGTGAACACCTCGGAAGAGGACCTATGCACTGTGCAATCAGCGAATGTGATAGAAGGCCTAGACTGCAAGCTTGGATCTACAGAGAGGCCAACGTTGTTCCTAAGAAGAGCTCATTAGGTCGCTGCTGAGTGCCAGCTTGGCAATCACAGTCGAGTAAGGCAGAGAGATCCTGTTAGCCACCCATCTGATCACTGGGGCTTCTGTAGTAACTCAATCAGTCAAAGTTCATGAGCTAGACGGAAATGTCGGCACTTCAGCATTGATGCGGCGAATCCACCTCTCCAACACGGAAGAGTAAGAAACGAATGAACTTAAGTCTTGGCTTTGGCCAAATGGCCAAAGCCAAGAAAAGACGGTCGAGGCCCAAGCACAGGTCTGCCCCGAACCCCACATCATGTTACCGTGTATCGCTTCCAGGTAGTTCTCTCACCCAGCTCACTGTCCTTTATCAACACCTACCTACAACATGTCAGAGGATATTAAGCGGGCCATGAGAACTCTTTTGCGCGCCCCTGATGATGCTCTTTTAGCAGTGCGAACAGAAGTGCTAGGTGCTTTTATCGGATTGAAAAAGCGCCTCACCCTACCAACAGATCGGTGCATCGAAGCGCTGGATACTCTCTCAGCCCAGGAGAAGAAGATCAGGAATACTGAGGAAACCGACATAGCTGGTGTCATTGACAGAATATCATCAACGGAAACAGATGTCCGCCTTCAGCATATTTTTGCAGCACAACCTGGAGACAAGGGCTTCCAGTCCCGTGTTCGAGCGATATTTGCTTACCGTTCTTTGGGATTCGAATTTGATGAGTATGTGAGAAGATGTCATGGTACATCCCGAGTTGCAGAACTTGCTGCAGACTGTACAAAAGCCGATACGAAATGCTCAGGACACATCATCGAGTTCTTGAGGGAAAAGGGACTGGACGACAAGCCCACTCAGAAGGCAGTTCAATTTGCGATTAAGGTACTGGTTCTAGAAACGGTTTTTGGGAATTGTGGCGTCTCATTGTTGGTGTTGTTCATACTTTCAAAGATTCGAAACCTGCCTTACAATTCACTCCCCATTGTCTCTCATTTACTCTTGACAGACAGTAAATATTCAACACTTGGGAAGTTAGCTACATCGCGTTCAGCCCTTATCCAGGAAGGTCAAATGCAGTATAATGGTATGTTTCCAGATATGTATGAAGTTGTGATGCTAAGTTATTGTACAGCATTGGTTAATCAGAATCCCCATTTCGGCCGAACCGGGAGCTTGGAGCATCAGCAGACATGTGATATACCAGCTGAGACGAATAGGTTTAATGAGCAGAGCCGGGCGCCTACGGTCAATCTGGTCTCCCTGCCACAAAGTGAGATATCCGTTCCGAACTCAACGCCTCTACAGAGCTCAGACCTGGACGATCAGAGACAAAGGGCAGAGGAGACCACTACCGTCACTCAGAATTCAGATTCAAATCCTCGCACCCCTTCCTGGCACGATCAGTCCCTTGAATTTGAACTTGCAAGTGATTGCAATCAAACGAGCAAGCCGGGCCGGAGACTCAACACTGATGATGACAATGGAGCTGTGCTTCATCCGTCGAAAAGAAGGAGGGTACTGTCATCACATTCCGAGCAAGGAGGGTTGAGTGATGAAAATACTTGGCGACGCAATGTATGGTAATCGCAGTGCACTCTCACGGGATATAATGGCTGACTTCATCTCTAGCAGCCCCCCACTGCTTCCAATCACTGCAACCCGCGTTATTCTGCAATCTCACCTTCGAGCTATGGAGTGCAGCAGGTCGAGATCCAATTGTATGGCACCTCACATACTCCCCCGTTTCCTTCTACCGGTCATGACAACATGATTGAGGAGTATGGCATGCCTATGTTTCCTCCTACCGGTCATGACAACATGATTGAGGAGTATGGCATGCCTATGTTTCCTCCTACCGGTCATGACAACATGATTGAGGAGTATGGCATGCCTATGTTTCCTCCTACCGGTCATGACAACATGATTGAGGAGTATGGCATGCCTATGTTTCCTCCTACCGGTCATGACAACATGATTGAGGAGTATGGCATGCCTATGCTCCCTACCGGCCATGACATTTCCTCTTACTGGTCATGACGGAGCTCTGTACAGGTTGTTTGAGCCTCCTAGTCACGGAGGGCAAAATGTTGCTGCAAGTATGCATTTCATGAACCCTGATCATGTGCCTGTCTCATGTCCTTCATAGTTTAAAAGTTATCAATGCCTGCGATTCGGAAGTTTGGATATTTAATTATGGCTCCAACCAAGCCTCAAATTCTCAACTGCTTGCCAATCTACTGGATCTTGCCGATGGAAATTGCTTCTAGCCTACTTCCAGCCCTCAGTCTCATCACAGCCTTGCTCAATATGTGATAGTAATGGTCCTCATCCACTATTATATCTCCAAGCTCGATCTTCCCCGAAACACGAAGTGGCACAAGAATGGTGAATGACTCGAAAGTTGTATCTCCAGGGAAATACACAAAACCTGCTGCTAGGCAGGTTTTTATTTTTGCTGGCTTCTCGTCGTATAGTGCAGGGGAAGAAATGACCTGATAGCAAAGTTAGAAGTTGAAGATACTTTTCGAGAAAACTTTTTTACCTGCTGAGGGTATTCATCACGAATATAGATAATAGTGGAGCCACAGTCCGCTGTTGGTTGAAAGAACTTCATATTTGTTCCCTCCTGCGGTTCACATATTTTGTCGCAATCATCCTTAACTGAATTCCATGCAGCTTCACGCTGTTGTATGACTTTGTCAGACTTGATAGGAATAACCGCCATCTTTGTAGCGAGGCTATCGCCCTACAGGATACCTAGGCGGTAAGAGGCTGCTTGTTTAAGGACATGGTTATCATGGACGTGACTTACTTGTGGACTAGGGTAATCTGTTGATCTGCTGTCTCGTTGAAAGTATTTTTGCTGCCCCTCACACGAATCAGCAAATTTCACACTTGGTCCATAACGGCAGCTGTAACCCCGCGGATACGCATGATGTAATAGCCCATCCTTATTTTAGGCACTAACCTGCTTGTCGGACTGGCTCTCATATGCAGACAAGAGAGCAGACCTAGGGAGTAAGTAAGTTGTCGGAGGGCCTGGCAGCTAATTGGCAATTTTGATAATATGATCTACTGCTGAAATCCGTATGTACAATCAATAAGGTTAACATGCAGTTATCCTTTCCCCACGGCACCAGACTCCGGTCAGAACAAAAAGCTAGCCATCAGTTACGCAACAACTCCTGGGCTTTCATTTCCCTGGTCAATAGGGAACCCTTCGCAGCAAGGGGTGTGTAACCAAGATGAGGTGGACATTGGAAATGCTGGTCCTCCAAGCGTTAATGTGGGAGGATCTAAAAGTTAAGAGAAGCAGGTGAACTCAAAGTCTTGGCTTTGGCCAAATGGCCAAAGCCAAGACCAAGCATTCGCCTATTGGCCAATCTGAGGGATAGGGTAGCCATAGAGTTCTGAAGAGAGAAGGCTCCACCACATTGCAGCTGGGGTGTAGGGTGAGGTCCTCTGTGTGAGGGTTAGCGAGCAAGGACAGGTAACACGAGGCCGGATTGCCTACTACAGCAAGTTGTCAACAGCTTGCTGGCCTATAAATTGGTCGGGTACTTCCCTCGGTCTCTGCCCTTCTAAAGCTGTCTAATTTCAAGCTGAAATTGCAATATAGCCATGGCTGATTATTGGAGTACTGAGGTAAGATAGTACCCATTCAGCTACAAGAGTTGAACTAAAACGGCACAGGAAGATTATGATGATGCCGATACAGCTTTACGGCCACAGATACAGACTTCAGTAAGCAGGAGCCCTATAGCTATGCAGCTTGGAGTTGCTGAACTAACCAACACAGCCCTGGACCTCAATGTTAGGATATCTGAACAGTGATGAATGCCGTGAACATGTCAAACGATACTACACAGACGACTCTTCGATTCAGCTCTATACCATCAATTCCGACAAACTTCACCGAGTGCTCCAACCTCCTCGTTCCTCCTGCCAAGTGCTGACATGCGACTATGATGCCATCCATGGTGCATATGTCCTAGACTCTTTGGCAAAATATATTGGACCAGCTCGCTTCGAACCAGTGAAATCTCCAATTGGCAAATTGGTGATCCACGATGCTACAATCATATCGCAGCAGAGGCCCGAACGGAGCAATATCAGCCATGCGATGAGCTATAATAGAACAGTTCTGTTAGCTTGCATCGGCAAAGTCTGGACGGTGCCAGGCAAATGTGGCGACCGTGTGAAGGCTGTGCTTGTTTCCTATAAGATTGAGTGGATAAGTAAGACACAGGCCCAGAGGGAATGTTGGAAATTGTATTTCCGTTGCATTGAGGACCAAGATGGACGTCTCATTTCTTTTGTGCGTTCTGTCAGCGAGTTTAGCCAGCTTCATGTGTGTGGGATTGAACCTCCAGAGGATCTGCAACCAAAATTTATTCAATCTCGATCTCGAGCAATGACTAGCAAATAGCTGTCTGGATGTATACTTTCATGTCAATCTTGATGTTCCTGGGTTACAATGTGATACAATGACGGTTGGGTTGCCGCTGGTAAGGTGTCCGCAAATGTATGTGGACAATCATGTACAATGGCTACTTCTAGTTGTGCTCAAACCAGACTCCGAATCCATGGAAGATTCCCGTAGCAGCGAGGACGACCTGTCCCCCGATACAGCCCTGCAATTCCGGCCTGCTGGATGATTCTGCCTGTGCAGTCCCAAGGACCGGTGTATATATCCGGCCTGTTCCATGGGGGCTGCGTTTGGAGTTGGATGCCCGTGGATGTTGTTCTACCGCGCTGCGGAGACAACGCTGTCGGTCACTCCTGCTGCGAACGTAGAACTGCGTGAGAGGCAAGGTCGGATCAACTCCTCCGAGTCGAGTCTTCTTGGCTGTAGGGCTCGATCGGTCGTCGAAATCAAAAGGCGCCGAATTGAATGCTGGCCTGTGGAGATTGAGTTCATCGCCAGGGTCCCCTGGGCTGGAACAGAACGTCAAGCCGTACGCGTGCAACCAACTCCTAACATTGGAACGAGCGATTCCTGTCAAAGAAAATGTGAGCATGAATTTGTTCCCGGTAGAGACTAAAATGGAAAGGAAGAGCTAAAATAAGGCGTCGTAGTCATCATACCTTATAGAATGACAGTGGTCCCTCTTTAACCCAGGTATGAATTCAGCGATGGAAGTAGTCAGCTGCACACCGAAAGGTCGTCCTGGACCGGTTAATATCAGTTTACAATGTTCGCCGCAATCTTATTGATTGATATTAAGTCCCTTACCGATCAAGACCCGTGCGATGCCACCTGCTGCGCCTTCGAAAAGATCTTTCGCATCGTCTTTTCAAGCTAGCTGATGCAGTCGGGGTTGCAGCATCTTATTTCGTTGATATACGAAGACATATAGGAGTTGCCGAATAAATTGTATAGGCGGGAGAGTTAGGGTTACAGTTGGCTGGCACACCTGACAGCGGTACGTCCGAATGCAGAAAAAGACATAAAGAAAGAACTACGGCTGTGCTGCGCTTTGAATACCAGTAATTATCTAGATAAAAGGTCTCTATTGTAACAGGTGCTATCGGATGAAGGCCCGAAGATGCTACACTCGGGTCGGAAGCCGAAAGAGCTTTATTGGATACTAGTAGTCTTTTCTCCATAGCGACATAAGATGATCCCCCACTTTTAACAAGCAAACCCATGCGCTGCATACGTCACATGTGATGCCTTTTCTCCGTAATAATAGCATGCGAACCGGCAACGGCAACGGGGAGATGATAGGATGTGAGAGCACTGGATCAATCTATGACAACAATCATACGCAGTATAGTGGTGAAGGATGACATATTTATATTCTATTTGCAGTTATCTTTCTGGTGGCACCATAAATAGCTACCCCTGATCAATCTTAAGGATAACATTGGGGCATCGCTGTAGGCAACCTAGAAGCACTTCTTGACGCTCTGCTGTCTGCCTGAAAACAGACCTATAATAGCGGAAACAATATATCAACCGTGGACCAAACTATTCGACAATACGGGGCATTGGAACAATTGCAAGAAGGACACTATTTACTCTGTGATGCTTATCATAACCTTCAGAAGCTCCTCGGGTGGCCCGAGACTTCTCTTTAGGGCAAAATAAGAAGCCTTTCGGATACGCAGCTCTATCCGCCATGGTAGCGTATTTTACATATGCAAGAGTCAACTCTTAGATACCAGACTGGCCCGTACGAGCAGCTCCATTGATTTAGGGCAGGCGCAGGCGAGACCTGCGGTATCCAAAAGTGATATCTGTGACGCGCTGCAGTGCGAGCGACGACAGGGCGTATCTCGGTGGCCAGTGCAATTAGCGGCCTATGGAATATGCAGGTCAAAACATCTTCATGATGAGGAGAGCTAAGCAAGGGCCACGGCAGTCAGCCTCGACACGCTGGCGCCTTAGAGAAGAGGAAAAGGTGGGCTAACTTCCTGTCTTATCAAGTCTGTATCAAGATATTGTAGATCGTCGGCCGCTCTCCGAAATCCTACGCGTAGTCACGGCAGATAGCATAAACAGGCAAGTCTTATAGGCCGATCCCCGAGGACGATAAGACGGTTGACTATATGTAAAAGGAATGTCTCCCAACCGTCAGAGACCTCCCCTGGTGATGTAGAGATAGAGAAACTGTACCTATATTTTCTACAGCGCATGATAGTAATGGCCGACGAGAAGCTGGAAAAGGAGGTCAATGGCCGCCAGAAAGTCGAGGAGATACTCGAGGGCCAAGCCAGAACGTTCACTGCAGAAGAGGAGCGAAGGCTCCTGAAGAGAATAGACTGTTTTATTTTACCAATGGTGGGTGGATGAATCTGAGCAGAAGCCAATCCCTTGTGACGTCTGCTGACCATTTTATTTTTCCTCCTTATAGATATGTTCTGTCTTTTTCTTCCAGTGTAGGGAGCAGCATTCCAAACCGCGCCCTTCGCATATACCGGAATATAAGCTCACTTTTTACGCCCCTTCTCAGATCTGGACAAGCAGAGTCTTAGCTATGCTTCTATATTTGGCTTGATCGAGGACCTCAACATGAATCAAAGCCAATACTCGTGGTGCTCATCTATCTTTTACTTCGGTTGGAACTGGGTCTCTCTATCTGCTTGTTTCTCATGGCCTGACTGACAATATGGCTCCAGGGCAGTTGGTTTCCGAGTACCCATTCATGTATTTGATGAGCAGGCTCCCACTGGCTAAGTTTGTCGGGGCTACCATGTAAGACATCCGGAAATCATTGAGAACGGGGGCTGATGAAACGAAAGTATCCTCTGGGGAGGTGTCTGCATGTGCTTAGCGGCACCGAAAAATTTCGCTGGCTTTGCAGCGGTGCGATTCCTGCTCGGGTTCACTGAGGGCGCTGTGTCGCCTGCATTCGTCACCATCACTAGCATCTGGTATAGGAAGAAGGAACATCCTTTGCGTGTTGGGTATGCATTGCTCGCACTCCTTTCATTCCATTTGCTGTCCATGGGACACAAGCGGAGACTGATTGATACTCTACTCTACTCTACTCTACTCTATAGCACCTGGGTCACCATGAACGGGCTAGCTCAAGTGGTCGGTAGTCTTCTGATGTACGGGGTTGGCAAGAACATGACTCTGGCATTGGCGCCGTGGCGGGTCCTCTTCTTGATTACCGGAGCGCTAACTTGTGCTTGTGGTGTTGCCTTCTTCTTCCTCATGCCGTCTGGTCCGGATGATGCGTGGTTCCTCAGGGGCAGAGAGAAGGAAGTTCTCATCGAGAGAATGGCCCTGGACAGAGAGGGCGGTGATAAGACCGACTTCTCGTTCGCTCAGTTGAAGGAGGCTCTCCTTGACGTGAAGGCGTGGTTCGTCTTCGCTTTTGGCATTCTGACTACTATGAATTCTCCAGTTTTGACGGTAAGTGATAGATAGTACATTTTGTCTTGTATTCAAGCTTCCTACTGAGACAGCGCAGTTCGCATCCCTTATTATCAAAAACTTGCACTACGACAAATATCAAACCATGCTCTACACGGCTCCATCGGGAGCAGTGCAAATATGTTTTATCTGGATCGGAATACTGGGGTGCTTCTTGCTGCCTCGAAACAGATCACTTGTGATCCTCGTTCTTAGCATCCCACCACTTGTCGGAAACTGTCTGCTTTTCAAGCTCCCTTTGTCTGCAGGGTGGGGGATGATTGTGGCATCGTGGCTTGTAAGTCGGGCACATCTCTCGAATATGAGCCAAAAAGAAAAGAAAAGAAAAGAAATAATTGAAAGAGAGTGGGGCTAACTCATTGTAGGCATCTTGCATTTCAGACATCATGGCCATCCTGCTCAGTCTGTGCGCCTCCAACGTGAAAGGAAATACAAAGAGAGCCATTGTGAACACATTCTATTTCATCGGCTACTGCGTCGGTTGTATTGGCGGGCCACAATTGTGGAAGTCTGATACGGCTCCGCGGTTCTTCGAGGGTGTCGAGACCGACATTATCGTCTGGTGTCTTCTTATTCTGGCCGTATGCCTGTACTGGGTTTTGTGCGCGTTTGAGAACAAACAAAGGGATAAGCTGGAAGCTACTACTGGGACTGTGCAGGTGTATGAGAAGGGGCAGGATGTTACAGATAAGCAAGACATGCTCTTCAGGTATAGTTACTAGCATCCGACACGCATCAGTGTGTGCTTAAACTTGCAACCTTACCTACTTGAGCTCTACCGTACAAGAAAGTACATCATTTCAGTCTACTACACACCTTTCTCTTTCAAGCTCAACCTGCCATGGGACATTGTCTATCCACCTAACAAGTACTACAAGACTGCCTTAAGAATAACCCAGAAAATCTCAAACTAAGGGGTATCTCCCTGGCGTTATATACGATGCTGTCCAGACTCCTGAGTTTGTAGCCAGTCCAGTCCTGAGAGATGTGATCTTCAGCAGTTTGGGCGTTGTCGAGAAACCGGCCAGCATACAAACGTATTTGGGAGAAATACGGGAGGTGCTCGACAAAGAGTTACTTTTGTAGCCTGTCAGGAGAGAATGAAGAGGGGGAACTATACATATAGTTTTGTAGTTCGCCGTACGACTGAGCTGGAGGCGTGTCTCGAGTGAAGCAGCAAAACAGAAGAGAGCAATAAATCCTATTGGTGTGCACTAAAATAGTATTGTAATGCAAATGAAGGCCTTTCATCATGTCAGGCCACCTCCCCCTTACAAACAAAACAGTCTACAGTGGTTTCGTATTGCTTCAACAATCTGTAAAAATGGGAGGAGTCTTCCCGCATGAAGTCCCCGACGGCCCAGTCCCAGTTGCCAATATAATATACGGCATTTCTGGCTTGAGATGTCATCACATTGGTCCGGTGAGGTGATCTTAAGAAACCAGGTGATCCATAGTTCCTAGTCAACATGACAATCACGATGTCGCCTTCCCCTCCCTGGACACCATCAACTGTTTGAAAACGCGGCTTGATAGCAGCCCGAGGGTAGAGGGCTTCCCACCTCAGTGCAGTGTGAGCAACCTGTGCCTCATAGGGCGAGATAATTAAGACATTGGGAATGTGCTCAATTACAGCTGCTGCAAGCTGTATTGCGATTTCTGCCTCTCCGGGGTTCACTATTGACTGAGAGGGATCCCTCATTGTGCGTCCCACAAAACGGACAAAGGCAATTTCACTAGGGAGATACCAGGTGGTCTTGTTCCACGTAATTTTGACGGCCCCATCAACAAACCGATTGATGCTTGTTTTAAGTTCTGCATGGTCAGACCTAACACGTCCTTTGTAGAATACGACGGAAGTTGGTTCATAGAGTCGCGCATGGGACCGGTACTGCATGTTGAGTAAAGTATGCAGATAGCCAGCCTTGTAAAGCCTTTTGAACGCCGACTCATTCCACATCCTGTGCCCCTCATTGGTGAAAACCGGGGGGGAAAGCTGTTTGTGATCTCCAACCAATAGGACCCTGTTAACTCTCGACAGAACCGACAAAGCATGAAATATCCCTGGATCCCTGAAGAAGCTTGCCTCATCGAAAATTATGCCCCAAATTGCGCGGGAGCCTCAGTGGAAATCGAGCGAGGTAAAAAGCGCCCTCGAACTCTTCAAGACGGCTGAAAATCCACAGGAGCCTGACTTCATGCTGCGCTCTATGATGTGGACGACCGCGATCTCGATCCATCAAATGCGACAGAGTTCTGGGAACCCAAGCAAAGTGATTTTCGCTCCATCCCCCTTGGACACCGATTTATGTGTGCAATACGGAATTCCAAGTATTGGGCTAACTCAGGCAATAGTATGAAATTGTGCATTGCCCGTCGCTGTCTGCTACTAGTAGTGGTGGGAAACGCGAAGAGGCACCCCAAGAAGATGCTGAATACAAGATAATTGCACACGCCAGACATGGGCTGCTCATACCGGGGTTCACTAGTAGTAGGAGGACGGATGGATGTTAGTCAATCTACATAAGAGGTAGATACCGAAAAGAGGTCCATCGAAGAGAGAGGACTTGTCATGACAGAAACGGTGCACCACGTGATGCTGGCTGCCTAGACCTTTGTGCAGGCTGCTAATCTATGGCAGGTGACCGGCAGGATAAAAGGGAGGCTGACCCGGCCGAACTTAATCCTCTTCCTTCCCGCCAGAGCCCATCCAATCAAGAATTTCATGTTCATCAATCTCCAACCGAAACCCGTCTCTTCCATCCAATTAAGAACTTTATCATCGATCTCCACTCTCGTGCTCAAGGCACGGGTATCCACGCTTCAGTATATTACCTTGAGCCTTTCTCCGGCGGCTATCGCCCACCATCTGGTTAGCGCAGCAAAATAATACGACCAGTTAGCTGACCCACAATCTTCTCATTCATTCATCCAAGCATCTGACCAGATTGCGTCCTATAGTCAGTTTGTTATCTTATCTAAGCTCTGTAGGGGGCTGGCCCGATACAACCTGCAGGAAACGCATGGTCATCTCCAAGGTCATTAATAATGGACCGCGAATGGCTTCATCCACTCCCTCTGTCAGGATTGGCTACGCCTCCGGACTCACCCAGGAAGAGGAGAAACCTCCTTAGAGAATCAGAAGAAACTCATGGCATATTCTCCATTGAATCATACATTCTCCGCTGTGACTCATATCGCTCAACAACAATCAAAGATCCATGGCCCTATCCTCTGATGATTCAGCCAGCATCTTCTGAGAAAGTCAGGGAAGTTGAGAGGTATAAGCATGATATTTGTCAAATCCTTTCAGGCCATGGTTTCCCCCCCCATCACAACCTTCATTTCTGTGTTGTAAGTGTCACTAAACCGGATTATCCCTTAGGGGACTATCCAGTATGTGTACTGCAACTTTGCTACATATCTGGGGCAGCTCCAAGGCGTCTTGGCCCTGCTAAAGATGACATATGCGACTGTCTGCATCGCAATGGAGTCCACAATGTTGAGGTTGAAATTGTCTTCTTGAACAAATGCTTTCGCCCATCACTATTCACCATTTTCCCAGGCGACCCTACTGTTGCAGCATATCAAGCTGCAGAAGAATCAATCCTAGAATATATCAAGTCAGAGCTTAACGAAAACTGGCTAATGATTTCTTTATTTGACGTCGGAAATTTTAAAGATAAAACTACACCCTCAATTGTGGTACATGTCCGACCTTTTACTCAGGCAGATTGGTCAAATATTGCAACACAAATCAGAATGAGGCTCCCAGTTGACCATCCTGCCTCTGCTAGGATAAATGTGGAATTTATTCCTGGGGCGCTTGACCCATTGGCTCCCCCACAGCCGCAGCACAATGGTGTGAGCATGCGACTAGCAATGAGAGAGGATGGGATTCCTGTACCTGGGCATTCCATTGGGGTTCCGGGAGAGCTTGGGGGTGGCACTTTGGGGCCATTTGTCTCGCTTCGTACGGATAATCAAGTCTGGATAGGGGCTCTTTCCAGCTACCATGTTGTCCAGCCAGCCCATTCAGCTGCTTACGACACAATCCAGAAGGCAGACAGGTTTGGATCTTCACTGAGCATGACTGATTCGACCAATTGTGATATTCAATATTTCTCGGTTAAAGACGTTGAAGTAACAAAGTGGGAGCTTGATCGTGAAATAGAGGTTGCCCGATGTTCTATTGAGAAAGCTGAAAATGAAAGGGAAGCTCGAGAAGCAGCTGGTGCTTCTGTACCGCCAAGGATAACTAACATTATTGAACAATCCCACAGTCAGATTCGGGAGTGTCAGAAAAAGCTGCAAGCTGTCCAGTCTATGCCACTGCATCTTGGAAACGTTCTCGTCTCATCCGGAAGACGACTTGCGGATAATCGCATTGCGGATTGGGCGTTAATTAACCTGGATAACACAGTATTCAGGGATAACCCGTCATGCCATCACAACTTCATGCCTCAAGTCCCGTTATCTAATTATCCGAATGATTCAGTCCTAATTTCGGAGGGTGTCCCAATTGATGAATTCGGTGCGCTTACAGGAGGTCAATGGTACTGCAAGGTCGGCAGGACCACTGGACTCACTGCTGGCCGATGTAATGGGCTGCAATCATACTGCAACTGGTCACAGGAGCAAAGAATTCGGTATGACAGTAATGGCCAGGAGGTAATGGTAACCGATGGCATCACGAAAGAGTGGGTTATAACCTCAGAAGGTAGTGGCATAACCTCGGAAGATAGTGGTCGTTTAGGAAGGACAGTGCAGATAGAGTTCTGCGAGCCCGGAGACTCAGGCGCTGGAATTATCAGTGCAGACGGCTTGATCTGTGGCATTTTATATGGGGCTGCCTCGGGACTATGTGGTCACCATCCACAGACCCGGTTTGCGTTGTGCATGACGATGCCCGACATTCGAAGATGGATTGAGGACAAGGCTGGCGGCGTGCTTGAGCTACCATGACGTAGGGGCCTCATGTCATAGAGGGAAATATATTGCCCTGTTACGATCTTTTCGTCCTACCCTGAACTGCGCTCACGGAAGATGAGTCATTACCCAGATGTTGCTTTCACTATTACTCTCGCTCCTAGCTTATGCTATTCTGTCCTCATTCTTATCCGTGAGTTGTGCATTGTTCGCGGCAGCGATGTTTCAGATGCAACTTTGTTTAGCAGTTAAGGCAGTCGCTTGAATTAATTTCTTACCTAGCTTCAGCAACAGACCCCTGATGGTTCCTCCATTAGACTCTTGAGCCAATGTTCATATCGCCTCGTCTTAGACTAGGTAGGAAATTAATAGAGACACAATCATATTCAATTCCTTTTCCAAAAGTAAAAATATAAAGATTAAAAAAAAATAAAGAAAAGTAAATAAACTACACTTGTCTCTGACAGAGCCACTCCAGAGGAGTGCCGGGAGCGCATCCCGGGTAGAAGTTGATCGTACATGCATGTGCATGCGCCTGATGTCACACATCACTGTGTCTGGGAAGCCGCTATTGGCGAAAGTCAGTTGCCTTCCTTGCTTCCCTGCGTCCGAAGAGGGCTTTGGCAGACCGGCGGTGAACAGCGGGCGGGCACAGACGACGTGGAGAGCGCAAGAGAGGGCTTGGCGGACGCGGAATAAGTGGCGTAGATCTGTAGACAATAAATAATAATCGGCATTAGTTATTAGTTACGCTGCCTCATTGTTATTATCGTAGCTGGTACAGCTGCCATAGCTGCTCTCTCTCCTCTCTGCCATCTTACCCATCCAAATTGCAATGCCAAGGCCTGCGAACTGCAGCGGCACTTGCATCCACCCCTGCAGCGCCCTGGAGGCCGTCCGATGAGTGGCCGGTGCCTGCATCTTGTGGTGTTGTGTTGTCCACTGTCCACTGTCCACTGTCCACAGCTCCATTCAGCGCACCCACGCTAGTCCAGCTGTTGCGTCCAGCCATCCCATCACTATTACTGCTCGCTGCTCGACATCGTAGATCCCGGGCTCGCTCCATGTAGCAGATACATCACTGGCTCTCGGTTCATGAGCACAGAGCCACTGCTTTCCTGCTGGATCCTAGTCCATTCGTACCGAAACGAGGAAGGCGGAGAAAAAGGAAGTGAAAAAAAAAAGGGTAAGAAAGAAAGCCGGAATCCACGCGATATTAATTATTTTTCTCACCCTCCACTGGGCTTTTCTGGTCATTGCTTTCGTTTTTCTTTTTTCCTTAGATTTTTTATTTTTATATATTTTTTTCTTTTATTCTTTTATCCCATTTCCCTTTTCAATAGTCCTCACGTCCACGAGCGCCTCCATGGACTCCTGTTCCTTCAATTGTCCGTGCTGATTGGTCCTCCTCCTCCTCCGGCTCAGTCACAGCTCTTTGTGGTGTCTGCAAGGTTCAAGTTCGAAACAAGACTCCCGTCCTTTGTGTTGCACTGTGTCACAAGGCCTCAGGTACGCTCGACCACGCGCATCGTTTCCACCGTGGTTGTTGCTTTGTCCTGTTCTGTTCCTAATTCTCATCCTTTATTTATCCCCCCCTTTTTCTCTTTGTCTCTGTCTTCCAATTTTGCTCTCCTGCGCAATCTACGCAGTACGCGTCCTGCCCGGCTGGTTAGTATGTTCAGTCGGCCTCTCGTATCTCCTCCTTGTCCAATGCCTCTAGAAAGTCGGACCCCTCTGCAATCAGTCCGTTTTTGTTGTCGAGAGGAACCAGCAGTATGGATGCCGTGTGCTTGCCCCATCACGGCGCTCTCGCCTCTCTCTTAGATGATTCTCCGTTGGCTCTCGCGATGTCCGTACACATCGGCGACGATGAATGCGATAAGGTTTGCGACAGGCCTGCGAAGCCGCGCGACATGACACCACAGATGTCGCACACGGGACAAATCCACTACAAAAGAGATGGCTTCGGGATTCAACAGCAGAGGTGTGCAAATACGGTACGCGTCGCTTTCATCCAGTTCTTTAAGACTATCCAAGCTCCCACAGTTTTCTTCACTCATTAGCTGGCTTGTTTTGTCCCGGATGAGATGTGTGAAGCAACTTGAGATCCCTGCGCTCTTCATCAGCTGCGTCGACTCCATTAATTCGGGTGTGATGCTTTATCTTACTTCAGTGCGTATCCGCCTAACAATCTTGCTCGCAGTTCCCTTGGAACCACCAGACTCAAACCGCGGTTCACCATAAGGCTTTTTGCCCCGCCATAACTCTACACGAACCGCCAACAATTGCCCAATTCTTGGACTTCGCTACATCCTCCCGTTTCCCTCCTCCTCCGCCGTACCACGAGGTCCTCGACGATCAGCCACCCGAATACCCTGCTCTACCTCCATTAGCGCAAGTCAAGATCCCGATCGAGGACCCGCCAGCACCGGCGAAACCTTCAAGAAACCCGACACGAACTGAATCGTCGCCGCTGTTACTAGTGGAACCGGCGCTGGACGTCTTCCACGTCTCCATAGATTGGGAGAGACCGTTTGGAATCCGAGAAGCAAAAGGTGGTAAGAATAAGAAGAAGAAGGCAACGCAACCTACAAGGCAGGCGAATAATTCGGACGATGGTGACAAACAAGGTCAAGGATCAGATGATGGTGCCAATGGCGGCGATCCCGGGAATGGTGGAGATGGTGCTGGGGATGGGAACAATGATGGAGGCGGTGGTGACGATGGTGGTGGTGGTGGAGGAGACGATGGCAATTGGGATCCTTGGAACACCATAGGAAACAAGAAGGACAAGAAGAAAAAGAAAAAGCAGCAGCAGGAGGAGGAGGAGGAAAATGAAAAGAAGGACGCTGCTGAGGAAGCAGAAGCTGCGGCGGCTTCTACAGCGAAAGGAAAGAATGATCTCAGTTGGGCGGATCGTGTCGACGACGAGGATAATGACGATAATGCGTGGGGCGGATTCGAGACTGTTGGCAGCAAAAAGAGCAAAAAGAAAACAACGGTACGTTTTGCAGCTGCAACTGTGGCTCTACATGAGATTGTGGCTCCTAACGATTTCTTGTCGCGAATTTTCAGGGCACCGACCCAACCCCACTGGCTGATGCGACTACGAACAATAAAGGTGCATTCCACGATATCAGCTTAGACGACGGTCCGCCGCAGCTGGACCTGAATTTCGACTCCAATGAGGCAAAGGGGGATTCTGCGTCTACTGTCTTTGGAGGCTTTGGCGGCTGGGGCAAGAGTTGGAACACAGGTAGTAGCAAAAATTGGGGACTTGGCTCCTTAGGCGGCGGATCCAATGAGGGCACCAAGAACACCAACGACGCCACTCCCAACGACACCAGCAACAATCCCTGGTCAACGGCTTCTGCTGGAAAGAAGGACAAAAAGAACACGACCGCGTTTAGTTTCGGCGCAGGTACCAACAAGGCTACCAGTGCAGCTGCTGAAAAGGAAGATCCTGCCGAGACACCGATAGAGAAGAGCGACGAATGGGGTGGTTTTGCGGTAGTCGGCAAGAGCAAGAACTTGAAGAAGACTAAGAAGGGCGTGCCGGTCGCAGAGGAACCTCCAAAAGAATCTACTAAAGTTGAAACCGGCAACGAGGGCACATCAAAAGACCCGGAGACGTCGACGGCTGGCGATATTTGGGCGTCCGTCCCGGCGAAGAAGGATAAGAAGAAAAAGACGAAGTCGGCCCTTGATGACCTCCTTTCAGCAGAGCCAGATCCCCCACCACAACCGGATCCGGAACCGACACCTCCAGCTGCCGCGACAGAACCTGACAATCCCTGGGCGGGACTATCCAAGAAGGAGCAACGGAAGGCTAAGAAAGCAGCACAGGCAAAGAAGCTGGAACCCGAAGCCGACCCGCCGCCGCCAGCTAAGTCGGTTACCGCCGATAAAGGAGCGAAAGAAGAAATTACCTGGTCGGCTGTCGATCTGTCAAATGACAAGCCTGCTACTAACGGGAATGACGATGACGAGCTGTGGGGCCTTTCATCCAAGAAGAAAAAGAAGGATCTGGGTGATCTCCTCGGTGAAGATCCTGCTTCTCCCGACACTGGAGGGAACAGTTGGTTGAACGGCTTCCTGTCAAATGGCAAGAAGAAAGGTAAAAATGGCAAGGCTGTTGAGGATAAGCCGCCGGAACCCGAGCCAGAGAAAGAACCAGACGATGACCCGACAACTTGGGCCCAGACTTCGTCCAAAGGCAAAAAAGGGAAGAAGGGTAAAGTTGTTGAGCCCGAACCTGAGCCGGAGCCTGAGCCTGAGCCGGAGCTTGAACCTGAGCCGCAGCCTGAACCTGAACAGGAGCCGGAGCCAGAGCCGGAGCCGGAGCCGGAGCCAGAAGAGGAAACGATACCCGCTCTGCCGGCCGATCCCCTGTACAACAACTGGACTGCGCTTGCACCTAGGGAGAGAAGGAAACGGGAGAAATCACTGAAAAAGAAAGGTCTCCCCGTGCCCGATGCCAGCGGACGGTTACCTTCTGATGCTGTTGTAAAAGACGCTGCTCCAAAAGCGGAAGAGCCAGTCGAGCCACCAGCCCCACCCGCTCCTGAACCAGAGCCAGAGCCAGAACCAGAACCAGAACCCGCCCGAGAAGAACCACAGGAGCCGGCCTCTAAACACGAAGAGGCGGCCGATGAAAAGACGGCCGAGACAGAGTACAACGATGAGGCTTGGGGAATATGGAACCCTTTCAAGGAGAAGAAGACCAAAAAAGGCAAGGTAGTCGAAGAGCATGGGCGCCGACTACCCCCGCCTGCGCCGACACCACCTCCTGCCATGTATGAATCTCATCACGTCCCGGCCGACAACAATGTAGACCAGCAGTCGGTATGGGACGCCTTTGACGATACGGCAAATACAAAAAGCTCTAGGAAAGTGTCTACGAAATCAAAGACCACTTCGAGCAAACTGAAAGAGGTCGAAGAGAAAAGAGTGGAGCCGATCCCAGAAGAAGCTCCAGCTAAGGCCGTGCGCGGATTCTGGTCGACCTTTGGAGCACCTCCGACGACGAAGTCTAAGACTACAAAGTCCAAGGCGACGGAGAAGCCGAAGGGTTTTGATGAGAAGGCTCAAGCTAATGGTACGGAGAACCCGGACGACGACCTCCTCATTGATGTGGGCGATGAAGGCGTCGAAGAGACAGAGCCACCTCCCCCTCCCCCTGAAGAGCCTGCTAAGACGAAGTCTAAGGCAAATGGTAAGCTTTCAGTGGTCGAACGCGTCCGAGCTCTAGAGGAAGCCAAAAAAGAAAGAGAGAGAGAGAAAGAAAAAGCAAAGGAGAAAGAGAGGAAGGAAAAGGAGGAAAAGGAGGAAGAACAGAGGAAGGAAAAGGAAGAGAAGGAGAGGGAGGAGAAAGAGAAGGAGAGAAAGGAGAAGGAAGAGAAAGAGAAGGAAAAGGAAAGAAGGGCAAGGGAAAAGACAAAGGTGGTTCCAGTGGAACCTGTTTCATCGAAGAAAGAATCAAAATCCAAAAGCGCAAGCAAGAGTGCTACGTCGAAGAAGGCGTCCGGCGCGGAACCCTTGCCTATGCCTAGTGAAGAGAAACGGCCCTCTGCAGATACCCTACCGGGGAGTTTCCCAGACGACATTTTGGAGCCATCTAGTCCCCCGGTTGCGAAATCTTTGAAAAGGACCAAGAAGGTGGTTACTACTTCTACGAAAGCTCCGAAGGCCGATGCAACTGCGGAACCAACGTTGCTCCAAAAGAGCAAGGACACTCCCGAGAAAGCCGATGCTACAAGTACTACGAAAGAATCACCACGAGATTCAGGTTCGGTCGAGGAAGATTCACCTAAGAACGCAACAGCTGGCAAATCTGAGATCAAGACCAAGGATCGTGCTCGCACTCAACGCACACAAGTTCACTCATCTTGGGCCTTGTTAGGAGCAGCAGCAGCAGCACCAAAGAAGACTCCAAAGAAGGGCAGCAAACCAGAGGACGATCCTACCGCCAAGACAAGGGAATCGGTGCGGAAGGAAGGCAAGTCATCTGGTTCTGACAGGGACTCTCCTGGGGAGAGACGGCCAGCAGCGGCGGCCCCTGGGATAAGCTTTAACAGTTTCATCTTTGGCGTGCCTCCGCCTCCAAAGACAAAGCCATCTCACAAGACAGAGGCGCCTACCTCTAACTCCAGGCCCGTTTCGAGGCACCAGCCGGTTGATGGGGCGGATATCGAGACACCTTCGAAGTCTCCGAGTCAAAGGCGGCAAGTGACGTCGAATAAAGTAAACTTGTTACTTGGAGTGAACGGGACGACGAAATCGCAGTCGCGGAGGACAAGAAGAACTGGTAAGAATAATGCCCCCCAGCAGGTGTAACTTTGCGCACGCGACAACTTGCATCTGACAACTAAACGTCAAGGCCCGGTGGACCCTTATCCAATTGACAGCGAGAAGGAGGGATCAGGGGCGGATCGCGATGGGGCAGAAGGTGAAGCTCCGCCCGCGAAGGACGAACCTAAGGAAAGCAGGGACGCCAAGCGCAAGGCCCGCAGAGAAGTGAGACAACGTGGCCCCTTTCTATTGGTTCGCTGCAATGCTAATGGTCCGTGTCCCGCCTTAGTCGAAAGCCAGATATTACGACGATGCAGATGCTCTGGACGCAGGTCCCACCCGCAACGTTCCAAGAGCATTCTCCGGCCCCGACGACTCCGCAGAAATGTCAGCGAAACGCCCGTCCGTGAAGCGTTCGAACACCGTGCCGAAGCGACCAGAATCTGGTGGTTTCATGGGCCTCTTCGGTTCCATCCGGAGAGCCGCGCGTACTCAGGTATCCAGCAAGGGGGATGACCGCGACGAGGACCGGAGGTATATGACGGATCCCGAGCGTGACGAGGCTCGAGACAGACGCAGAAGAAGAAGCAGAAGACCCGACCCAGAGGTTGAAGGGGACGCCACGGATGTTCCTCCTCCCGCTGGAGCTCCCCCTGAGGATGCGGAAGATGAGGAGGAGGCCCGGAGAGCCGCGCGCAGAGCCAAGCGCGCTTCACGACATGCCACACCTGAGCAGAGTCGAGAGGATGAGATCCGAGATGCCGAAGAAAGGAGAAGACGTAGAAGGAAAGAAAGGGCACTCGAAGCCCGTGAACGCGAGGCTCAAGAGGAGTATGAGAGGGAGGAACGACATCGAGCAGAGAAAAGGGCTCGTCGCGCAGCGCGCGAGGAACGCCGTGCTAGGGAAGAACAAGAAGCACGAGAGGCAGCGGCGCGAGCTGAAGCCAAGGAGGCAGAACGACGCGAGCGCATTCGCGAACGCGAACGCGACAGAGCGCGGGACCGGGACCGGGAGCGCAGACGACTCATGGAAGAGGAGCAACGCGAAGTAACCCGACGCGCGTCAGCGAAGTCGAAACGACATTCTTCCCGAATGGACAGGGACCGGAATGACCGTGACTACGCCGCTGATGATAATTACGATCTCGCGCGTCGTCAACGCTCCCACCGATCCGGTGATGAACGCACCAAGTCTCAGCGTCGAAGGTCCCATATCCCAGACGACATCAGAGGACCACCACCGCCAGTACATCCCGCGGGTGGCAGACGCGGAGATAAAATTTCATCATGGGTTTATTCCCAAGCCGATGAACCCCCTGAACCTCCGCCGGTGGTTGGGACCGTTCTCGACGATCCACCCTCGACGCCAACTCCTCACTCGCACTCCCTTTCCTCGGATGAAGAAGCCCGACGACGCATGCACCGTCAAGCGCGCAGACGGCCCAAGCACCCCGGTCTCACGGACGCAGAGATCGACGAGACACGCGCCCGACGCCGTGCGAGCCGTCGAGTCGAACGCGAACGCGATGCTGTCCGCACCAGCTCTAGCGGGGACTACGACCGAGACGGAGATCGTCGGGGATCGAGACTCCTCGACGGTCGTTTCGGGTACCCTGCTATCCCGCCGGTGTCGAATTGGTTTAAAAAGCTTACTGGATGATTGCAGTCACTGGGAAATAGGGCGTACAATCGGCTAGCATCAAGGCGTGGTATTGTGGTATGCCATATTTTGGTGCTAGATAACTACTAGCCTTTGAGGGCAGTGTAACAGCTATTAGCACCTTACGATGAGATGACTTTTCTATTGATAGGATGATGAATGATGATGATCATGACGCACTTGTTCTGGTTGTGCTTGGTCCGATATGGTAAAATCAGTAATAGATGAAATCATGCTACGAAACATACCCCTAATAGGTAACTAGGTAGGCTGCTGATTGGGCAGCTCCTGGTATTTATGCAGTTGACTTCAACTCTTTGACTCTTTTCTTTCTTCCTTTCTTTCCTCATTTTTCTTTTTTTGAGCAAGTAGCATACAGTGAAGCCAGAAACAGGGTCCAGATTTGCCTACAGCGTTATCTGCAGTAGCTTGGCCCTAACCAGAGGCAGAGGCGGGTGGAGAAGGACAGTGGACACAACAGGGAATCTCATAATGCAACCAATTCAGCTGTGGTGAATCGTGAGAAGAAAGATCCAAATGAAAGGCTTCGTATGCGTTCATTGGGCTTTAGCATCTAGGCTTATTCTAATATCTTCAATGCAGATCTATGATCAACGACGCTGCGAAGTCTCAAAATCCCTGTCCATGTCAATTGAGACCAGGCTATGATTGATTTGTCTCTTTTTTTTTTTTTTTTTCTTCTTTCTTCCCCCCGTAGGCCCCTGGCTTTTACACCAGCCTTATATCCCTGTTCGAACGTGTCCCTGACCTTTCGTCTCTGCATGCTTCTCGTTCCGTCGGTTCTCCAGAAAAAAGCGCATCCCCTCGTACATGCCCAGGTACAAGCTGAGCGAAATAGCCGTCCAGCCTGCCCTGACGGCGCCACCACGGAAGAGGCCATGTACGCCTTCATTCCGGAAGACATCCCTGCCGACGGCCAAGGCACCCCGGGACCTGCTGCGTTGACCGCCGTCGTCCTGGCTGCTCCCCTCACTCGCCGCTAACATCATCCGCGTCTTGACGACGTCAATCGGCGTCGTAACCAGCGACACAACCGTCCCTGACATCCCCGCCGATATCCCCGTGAACAGAGCCCGCTCCACAAGCGCATCCCTCGTAGTATCAGAGATGTTCGCGTCCGCGGGGGTGTGCGCCACCGTCGTCGTCGTCGTCGTCGTCGCTAACGCCTCCTCCTCCTTCCGTCGTCTCCTCCACTCGATCAGTCTTGCCCGGATAGACTCGAAGATCGGATAATTCAGCCCCGTAAACGGCAGGTTCCTGCCCACCAGCGCCGTGTACCCGCTCCACAATCTCCAGGGCCTCTCGCGAAACCGCGAGAGAGCCTGAATAGTCGCGTTCCGGCCGACGCGGCTCATCGTCTCCTTCCCGTCCGCGGCGCCGCCCTGAGCCGTCGCCGCCGCCGCCTGCACGACCTGCGCGTTCTGCTTGATCACCTCCGCGGGCGTCAGGAGGAAACACGCGACCATTTCGCCAGAGCAGGACGCAATGCTGTGAATTACCGGTTGAGGCAGCGAGTGGGTGAATGGTAATCGGTTCCTTTCCGGGTGCGGAGATGTTGAGGATGAATTGGTGAGTGTCGACTTTATCGCTTCGTATGTCGTGAAAAAAGCTCCTGCTATCGGGGGCGCAGGGCACCATTCATCAGTCAATCAATCAATCAAACACACCAAAATTCCCTTGTGAAATCCAGGAAAAAGGAAGAGAAGACATTGAGCACTTCCCTCGGGGGCCGGGGCAGAAGGTCCTTACAGGAAGGGATCGTTGCAAAAACCACACTCCACACCCCCTGGTACACTCCCCGGAATAAGAGATGGCGCTTCACGCGCCCCGTCCGCGCATCCTTGTATATCTGCTCATATTTGGGAGACTGGATGCGTGTCTTGACGGTGTCGAACGGGTAGACGAGGAAGTCTACGAAGACTGCTGCGAAGGCCCCTGCCTGTTACGGTGCGTTGTTAGCTATCCTATCCGGCTCTTGCTTTGCACCTGTCATACACCCCTTACCGTGAGATGGGCGGTGCGGCAATTGCGTATACAAGACGGGACGTCACGCGACAACTCACAATCCAGATGTCAGAGTTACTATTATTCATAGGTGAAGTGATGCGAGAGGTAGAGATGGGTTGTACAAGGGGGGTATGTCGGCCTCAAGCAGGGACAATCCAGGTGCGCCGTAGCTAGCAAGGGTCCAAGAAGCAGGGACAATTTCTGCAGGGATGAGAAGGAGATGATCTTATCTAATCTCTACGAACCTCTACGTCATGTACGATCGCGTGATCTTATAACCCTGCCCTAGCTTATCCATCCACCCAAGCAACAGGAGGAGAATCAAGAAGGGAAATAAAATAAAATGGTTGGAATAGACTAGAATTTTTTCATCCCTACGCCGTAAGATCATGACACGCGTGCAATCCCAGAGTCAACTTCTAAAGACAGCGAGAAAAAAAAAAAAAAAGGAGCCACGGCATTCATTCATTCAGCTAGCCGTCTCTCCTGGCAAGAGGTTGCCCTTCACGGCAAACATCTTACCCGTCGTAGCGGAAACAAAGCTATCAATCTGGCGCGAATACTGCTCTACCTGTCGGCTGTTCAGCATGCTCTCTAGTCGACTGGGCTCCTGCGGGAGCTTGAAGAGACGCTGCCACTCGTCTTCAGGCAGCAGTGGCTGCTTGAGGGCCGCGCGGCTGGCGTTCTCCTGCTTCCGCTTCGATACCCAAGCGTTGATCTTGTTCTGCTCCCGAGCTAGTGATCGCTGGTAGTACTGAAAGTTGTTGGTCTCGGTGTGGTGCGTCTCGATGCTGTCGAGGAGCAGATCGCAGTTCTTTTCCAGGAACGGGTCGATGCTAAGCGACAAGTTGTCCAGGTTGGGTGTGAGAGGGACCGATTTGGCGTGCGGTCCCTTTTCCAGCGCAGCCAAGGATGCAGGAAGCTCGGCAGGCGCCGACGTGTCAGGGCTTTGATACTGGTGGATGAGCGAGGTGATCAGGTGAGAGTTGTGGATCTCGACAGGAAGTTCGACGAAGATATCCTGGTATCTCAAGTTGGACTTTTGTAGCCTGCACGCGGTAATAAGCACATTTAAGTTCCCACGGGAAAAAAAAAAGGGGGAAAGGAAACATACTCCTCAGTAGTAAACTTGTTCTCCCTAAAGACAGTCATGAACTTAGGCGAGAGCCGGAAAGCCCTCAAACTCAGGCTCCCCTGCGCACTGCGACTAACATCATGCACCAGCGCGACGGTCCTCTCATTCATCTCCCGCTGATAAAAGAACTGGTTCTCAATGACATTGAGGTTGACGAAATTGCCCATATTCGCACTCGTGTACCAGCCGACATTGTTCGCATCGATGTTCACTTCGCGCAGCATCTTCACCATGTCAGACTGGTAGACCGTGTTCGCCTTTGCGCGAGGAGCCGCGGCAGCCGGATTCGGTGCAGCGCCGTCAAAATGCGAGTCCGCGGGCACCTCGACCACGGGAAAGGGGAAACAGTTTGTGATCTCCAGGACGCCACCGACGTCCATACCCACGATCGAGCCGGTTGCTGTTGTCGGGAAGGCTTGGGTTGAGTGTTTGATAATTTTCATGACGACCTAATGGATAATCAGTACTTCTCCTTTTGCTTTCCTTCTCTCTTTTTTTTTTTCCCTTTAACATGACGGAGACGTACCAAGGCCTCGACCTTGACAGCCGTGAGGGGCAGTTCTTTCCTGTAAAAGAAGTCCGTTAGCATGCAAAATATGCCAGAGACGGCGAAAATAAGCAAAACGCATACTCAGCCATATTGGGTATAAACAGCCCCGGAGTTGACGCAGGGGAAGCGAGGAGTTCGTGCTGGATCAGTCGGTCGGTCTGATTATCGCGGTTTGTGTGTCTTTGGACTTGCTGAACATTTTCCCACCGCCTAGCGCCAGAAGGGGACTAGCGTGCCCAAGCCCCACGACAAAGTCGGGCAGAAACGATAGAGTACCATCGGGAATAGCTTCAGAAGAACCACAGCATTTGCAAAAAATGGGCGAAAATCTCCCTCTGAAGAAGGAGACCTTTCACTACGCGCAGGACCATGACCTTCAAACTGTCTCCGTAACAACGTGGCCTTCCGCCAACGAAGCAGGCTACTGGGTGATGTACCTACATCCCACGCCAACCTGACTCTCTTAATAACAAGACAAAGAAAATTAGAGAGATAAGTCTCCATGTAACTAACCAAGCACGCTCATGTTTCCCCTAAACAGCTATATCCACGGCGGCGCCTGGCGCGATCCCACGGAGACATCCTCCTCATTCGACCTCGCTTCGTCCATCCTCCTATCCAATCCAGAGCTCAATGACCATGGACGACCACCGACATTAGCACCCCTCAAGGCGCTCGCGTCAATCTCCTACCGGCTCACCGCGCACCCGAACTTCCCTCAAGACCCCGCCAGCACCCCTGCGCACGAATTTCGAAATGCCAAACACCCCGATCACGTCTCCGATGTGGCGGCGGCAGTCTCATTCTTGCAAGACAAATACGGGTTCGGGAACAGGTATGTGCTCGTCGGGCATAGTTGCGGTGCGACGATGGCGTTTCAGTCTGTCATGCCTGCCGTTGCGAAGCCGCTCGTTACTGCGGGCGAACCGACTGCTATCCTGGGCGTGGCGGGGATATACGACTTGTTGTTACTGCGGGATAAACATAGACAGATCTCGGCTTATCAGGAGTTTATCGAGGGGGCGTTTGGGGAGGAGGGTACGGGGGTGTGGAGTGCTGTGTCGCCGGCTTGTGTGAAAGGGGACGGCGGTGTAAGGGCTGGATGGGAAGGTGGGAGGCTTGCTGTCTTGGCTAGGTCTGTTGATGATGAGCTGGTGGATGCGAGTCAAGTAGAGGCCATGAAAGAGTCATTGGCGCCGTGGGAAGCGGAAAGAGACCGTTCCTCGGGCAAAGACGAGAGAAAGGTTGTCCAACTTCCACTCCGTGGCGCCCATGATGATGCCTGGAAGAAGGGCGAAGAGCTCTCCCGGGCTATCACCATTACGCTGCGGGAGTTGCAGAGTATGGGGCTCGGTTCGCCCTCTTGATATTACGTCGCGTTACCAACATGGAAGAACACGAGATGCGAGTTTCATGAGACTATGACAGTCTATAACACGATAACGCGTTTTACTGGTTGAAGCCCGGATGTAAATAGACCTGCTCAGTCATATTATTTCAGAAGTTGAAGGGACAAGTCCCCAGTGGAACTGGTGACAGACTTTCAACGTATGGAATAATTAAGAGTACATGGTACGCATCAGAGTAAATCAAAGAAAAGCACCCGCCTTCTTCCAGCTCGCCAACGCCGAACAATGTGCGCCGTGGTAAATTTCAGATTCGAGGCCCTCCCGAACAGAAAAGGAAGACCTTTTAGTACGCCGAGTGAAATTTCGATGAAATCGTAAAACATGGTGAAGAAAGAGAAGTAGGTATCAGATGCAGGGAAGCCAATATGGTGGCAGCAAGAGAACGATTCACGGATACCTCGCCCAAGTCGCCGATCCTTAATTGCCAACGTCCATGCGAGTGGACGGACCCTCACCTGCGACCTCGGCTGCAGCCTGGGGCTGTTTGGAGGCGACGCTGTCGTCTTCCTCGTCAGTCTCCTCGACATCGTCCTCCTCACCATCGCTGTCTTCTGCAAATCTCGCCTCCAGGCCAGCCGACCTCAGACGATCCTGCATTTCCTCACGGAAGCGATCTTGCCAACGCGCAAGCGCCGCAGCCGCGTGAATGCGGAATCCAAAGACGCGGGGCTCGTAACGACGGATACTTTTCTCCGGAATAATGGTGGGATAGACCTGGAACAGAATATTGTGAAATGAAGTTCCAAAGTAGGCCCCGTCGATCGCCGCATGGCGAGAAGACTTTGGATTGTAACTATCCTCACACTTGGGGCAGTAGAGCTTGACAGTGTCGACGTGGGGGATGTCAGAAGAGCCCATGGGAAGGAGCGGGTGCGCGTCACAGTAAACGCGGGGACATTTTCCGAAGTCGCCTTTCTTATACTTCTCAACCTACAGATATACGTGAGCACTGGAATCCGACAGGTGGGTGTCCGGTGTGACTTACCATCTTAGCCAGACCGCGAGTCGTCACGATGTATCTAGCATGGATGAGTCCGTAGAGATGACGAGCCGATTTTTCAATTTGCTCGCGTAGCTCGTCATCAGCATCCAGGTCGAAAACGTCGGTGATCAGATCAAGCGCATACTGGTAGTAAGGGACCTCCGTGTTCAAACCCGTAAGGTTGAAACGATCAGTAAGGTATTCCTCGTCGATTTCGCAGAAATACTCATTTCCACGCGAGGAGATAAACTGCGCGAGGAAAGTCGGAGTCAGCTCATGCTGTGTAAGAGAAGTCTCATCGTCTCCAAGTTGACTAGAAGCTTGAAAATAGACCTCATCAGACGAGGAAGCCTGATCGAGGGAAGAGTCCTCTGCAGGAGAAGTCTCCTCTTCCGGATCTCTGGAGGTCGTGTCTTCTTCCAAAGACTCCTCCCGAGAGAAACCATCTCCCGCAGACAGATCGTAGCTCTCAAAAGAGGCATTCTCTTCAGAGGAGGACAACTTGTCTCCTGCGGACGAGGAAGCCGAAGTGTAATCCGAAGTCTCCATGGTTTGTGATTGGTGGGGTGTAAGAGAAGGAGGTAGACACACAGCGTCCGCGTCGTCCAAACAATGAGAGCGAGGGATTCCCAAGTAGATAAGTGGATACTCAGGACACCTCGTTTGCGCGAGACACTCCTTCCCCCGACTGCAATCGAGCCTGACGTTGCCCCGCAGGACTCATAGCAACCCATTCCACTTCATCTCCAAATACCACAGTTCTCAGGGAAAGAAGAAAAGAGGAACAAAAGAAAAAAGAAACTTAAAAATTCAACAAAGTAGAAAGAAAGTAACTCAAACTCACCCAATCTCTCCAGTAACTGGTGTAGTCACTATCAGTTTCACTATTGAAATCCTCCATCTTGTCGATTCTCCTTTATTCTTGTCTATCAATATCCAGACAACAAGGCCCTATCTTCAGCAAGACAAGGAGATACTACAGCAGCCAGAGTCTCCAGCGCGTAGCAATCGCTGTGAGGAAAGAGCAGAAGCACTCCACGCAGCCCCACCAAGCTATACAGCCAGGGAAGACTTCCTGAGGAGCACCTTTGTCACAGTCCTGGTAGAGGAGTGAGCAGGACTAGAGGGAGCTTAAAAGAGTGAGAAGAGACAGGTGAGACGTCAGAAGCCAGACTGCAGGTGGGAGTGCAGCATGTTCACGTGTGCCTGTAGAGACTGATGCCATCTGTGAAGGGCCACTTTTGTGGTTAGCGCGGGGTTGGCGGTGAAGGAACTACTGGCTTTTTCACACCGCCTTTTGGCTTCACATGTATCTTCCTAAGAGTGGTACAGGTACAGGTACAGGTGCTGCTACTGCTGCTATGACACTCTTTGAGTGCTATAGATATTGCGTAATGCTTCTATTCTGTGGCATTTGGACTTCAAGTCCATATTCTGGTCAAGGTCGTGCAGCAAGTGTCTCTGCTCTGATAAGCTAACCTGTCCCCATGGTCAACCTGTGAGCTAATAGTGGTATGACGTTAAACTATACGAGCTACGACCTGGCACAGGGTGGCATCCATTCGTATATAACCCATGTGGGTTGACAGCTAAAGGACGAATGCCCTCTTCTCGAGCGTATACTGCAAGGGGGTATCGGGCCACTTTCGTATTGTAATGGGGGGTTGGCATATTACTAATGCAACGATGTATCTCCATTGAACTAAAAGAATATGCATGAGTGGAGTGTCATTCTCAAGCTAATCTGTGAACGAGACGAGCATCTACGTAGATGACTCACAGGCGCACGGTTTGCATTTCAGTCTTACCACAAAGATCAAGCCGTTTCAAGGCTCGGTGGCATGCCCTGCGGTGGCAAGGGACAGTGGAAAGGATATATTACAAAGGAAATAAAAAGGCAACATAGGAAAAAGCGGCTGTCAAAGCCTGTAGGCATCGAAAAAAAAAATACATGTCCATTAAAGGCGTCGTCGCGCAGCCTCGTCACATTCCGCCAAGAACCTGTATACTCCTTGCGAACCGTCATGCTCGGAACTACTGTCTGGAACACTGTTGCTTGACAGTTCTGGGAAAAAGGTGCGATCGCCAAGTTCGCTGACGTTGATGCTCGAATACCCCGATGGCGACGAGACCCAGGGATTGTCACCAAAGAGCTCACGGTCCACGAAACTCGGGGCGTTAGTGGAGTTGGGCGGATAGTTCGACGACTTGGTTCGATCCTCTGAAGACAGCATGGCTCGCCAGTCCACTTCGTCTGGCATCTGTGGCTGCAAGGCCTCGTCGAGGGTATAATAATCCGCTTCGGGAGAAGCAACAACACTAGGAGCGAAGGGAAACAGAAGCGCGATATCTGCACCGGTCCGAATCTCGAAATCCTCGTCCTGCGAAATCCGTCCGCGCTCAACGCCAACCTCATCACACAGCCGTTCAACGGTTTCTGCGTCGCATCCGGGGAATCGCACGCGAATAGTTGACTTATCGTGCAGGACGATTGGGAGGTCCCCCAAAGTTGCCAAGCGCTTCAGGTCGTTGAGAACAGCAGCGAGATCCTTCAGGGCACGGGCGAAGTCGATAGAAAGCAAGTCCATCAGGCCCTCCGAGTTCAGCGTCTTCGTCTCGCGGGTGTCGACTGAGGTGAATTTCAGGCCACCCAGGGAGCCGAAAGCGGTGATAGTCGGGGAGATTTGGAAGTCGATCGAGGAGCCAGAGGCGGTCCGGGGCAACGACTGCAAATGATGTTCTGCCTCGCTTTGCAGACGGGTCAAAGTGGTGTAACGCTTATTCCCAGTCTTCGGGTCCATTCCATCAAATCGAATCTTGCTTCCGGAGAGGAAGAAGGCCCGCATACCAGCGGATACATTGTTGATGACCTGCGCGGGCGCAGCGGCACCATGACAGAAATATCTCGCTCCTCCGATACGTCCGGCACCAATGGCATAGCCGCCTGCGGTTCTGCATAGGGTACCGCCGGTCAAACAGGGACGGAGTGTGGACGCGAATGGAGCACGGCTGGTGAAGCGATTGACATTGGAGGCAACACGAGATGTAGCCTTGGAGACAGCGCGATCAGGATTCAATCCAGACCGGATTGCGTCGACGAAAGAGCGTGTAGAGAAGTGACGGCTGCGAGCCTGACGGATGGCAGCAGCTCGGCTGATGGGCTGTCGTGGGAGGAGTCGTGCATACGCTGGCTGAAGGGAGACCGAGGCGTGTGAGACTGGCAATACCAGTTTACATTTTGCAACCTTAAGGGTCTTCGCATAGGCGAACCTGGAAAGCTGACGGTCAGAAACAGGCCCTCAACAGATGACGTTGCCAGTAAGGGGGAAGGGAGCGCTTACTTGGCTGCTCGCCATAGCTTTGGTAGCAGCAGGTGGCCTTGCGAAGGCGCCATACTGCCGGATTTGAGAGCGGAGGGCAGATAGAGCCTTCAATGCATCGAAGAACGATGAAGAAGAACGAGAAAGAGGATGGCAAGGATATCTAGGTGCCTGATGATGGGGGACGCGAACAGCGACTCCGCACTTTTGTGGCGGTGCCCCCTTCGCGCACTTCCACTTCCTTGCTGTTCCGAGCGCCGGGCGGACCGGCCAGCAAATCGCGTCGCCGCTTCACCAGATAATCCAATCAGTTCGATCTGCGGATTCTTCCGAGTCTCGGTGATAGATAATAATAATATACCTGGACAGAGTCCGTTGCTTTCGGACATAATCACGGGTTTCGGGGATAATGACGGTGATGTGGTAGCTCGTTCGGCCATTGCGGTCCTTGAATACTAATAATATATCTACAGTCGCGGCCAAGTTCAGTGTTCTATGATTTTACACACTCTTATTTTACTCTTGTACTACCGTCGAAATTATTGAGATACATGTATTGTTCATACGGTACTCACTCCGAACAAGACAAGCGAGAGTCTGAGAGGGCATGAACTCCCCCCCATTTGCCATGTACTTGGTACCTTGCATATTCAGCCATGGAAGCGTCAACCTACCCACGATATGCTTATGCTACTGAAATCATCATTCGCTATAGACAAGATAGGTAATGCTGCTGAATGTGACCTAAGCACCGTTAGCCGCATCCAGTTCAAGACGCTGGCCCACCGCGAAGGATCCAACCGTTCAATGTTAGATGCTCCTTGCAATCATCGACAACGTCCGTCCTATACAGAACGAGATACCTTTCTATGGCGGAAATTTAATGTGCTCGTGTCACCTCGAACTATCGGCAGAGAGCTTCGTCGTAGAGGCTGGTCTAACTAAGGAGTCATACGACCAGTGTCGAATCAACGAAATGCTGACTTGCGAGATTTCTCTCTTCAGGAACTCTCCCAATTTCGCTCATATCATCTGGTTTACGTGGATGAGTTGGGATCCCAACCCACATACAGGGTGATTGATGAATGTTTGAGTCTGGGTTGTAAAAACTAGCAAGTTAATTAACGATGAGCAAGAAGTTATCGACAGATCACAACAGCCACCGCTGGGATGGCCACGTTGAGACCAGCATCCCAAGTCGCTATAGAATTACAAAATGGTGCACGCTTCGAACGGGTCAATCTCGCTATATGTAGGCATTCCAGATATGTTCACTCCTGAGAGACATTGACATCTTCTAAAGCTTCCCGAAGGACTCGTTTCATCCGTGTATACAGTCCTTTATCTTCCCGCCGCCAGTGCTTACCGTCAGGAAACACCACCCTCCAAAGCTTGATCAGCCAAGGAACAAATGGCCTATAGTAGTCAGAGATTAATCTGTACAATGCCCTTTCCAGTTCGTCTTCAAGGGACACAAGCCCAGCCTTTTTGTACGCCAAATCAGTAGGATCGTCATAATTCCATTGTTCCAGCTCATAAACAGTACTCTCCTCTTGACCGGGCCCCGTACAATGCGCACAAAACCAAAACAAAGCCCAAAATACCGACTCAAGATCATCCATGAAGCTGTGGCTGGAGCCCAGCAACACCCCAATGGACATAAACACCTTGGTGCCAGTCTTCGTTGGGGCTCCGGATGCCTGGTTGCGCCGGATTAGTGTTGCTACATCCAGATCAATCAGGAATCCGTCATGTTCATCTTCGTAGAGCATCATGTTGCCAATCGAGATATCACAATGCATAACACCAGCATCGACACATTGCTGAAGACCTAACGGAATCAGTAGAGGGGAGGCAAAAATGGAGACTTTAGCATACCTGAAATAGAACCAATCACCCCCTGAATCAGTGCCACACGGCTGCTTGCCTTCCGGATGTCCTTGCCCACATCCAATGTGATTAGCCGCCGATGCTCTCGGTTACATACATCATCTTTGAGTTGAAGGAGAGACCGTTTCTTAGTGGGATGCGGACTATTAAGAGAATCCCGAGAATCACGAGACCGCTTACGAGAGGAAGAGGATGCGGTACTTTGCAGTCTTTCCGCTGGGGATGCGCTCCTAGCTTCAGACTGGAAGATATTCCTTCCAATGGCATCACCAAACCAACTTCGCAGATTCTCATGGATTCCTTCGATAGTTTCATGGTGATAGTATCGAGCCACATTTCGAGCACCGCCCTTCGTCACAAGCTTCAGAAGATCTCCTTCCTCTGGCCGCTCCGGATACTGCCATGAGTCCTTCACGCAGACAGAGATCCCATTGAGCAGCCCCTCCCAGCAGGTGGTTGCTCGACCGACAATGCCAGATTGTCGTTTGATCAGTCGAATCAGGTCAACACGTTCTTTGCGAGCATCTCGGGTGATTGTAATAAAGGAGCCATGTTCATCAGCCATGATGGACGGGTCATAGCCGAATTGTCCTTCATCCATGGCTAGGAAACCAAATAACACAGAGACAAACATCTGGCCATCCTTGTTGATGTTGAATGATGGTGAGGCGACACCACCCACGCGGTCAAAATACCACAGTCGCATCTGAGGCCCACACAGCGTAAACCCAAGCACAAACCGACGAACGTCTTGCTCCTTGAAGACGACGCGTGCGTATCGGCTTAGATCGAGCCACGTGCCTTCACTGGTATCCATTTTGGGATTTTGTTTCAATTCGCCCACCACTAAGATTTGTGACCAGTCGTAACGTTCCGACACTTCGAATGGAGGTTTATCATGATTTGGATGGCATCCTGTTCGCATCTGGGCACTATGTACGAGGCCGAGATCGAGCTTCCGTTGCGCAATATGACCGTTGAGGGGGGTGTGGGGAGCAGCAAGAATGTGCCGATCTCCCGGTACGATTAATCCATTCTCGGTAGCCAGTCGACGGATGTGTCTGAATATCTCCTGAAACCAATTAAGAACCCCAGGTTCATTCGCTGTCTGCGGCCAGTTGATCCATCCCGTGTTGTCCTGGAAGAGAGATTGCTCACCCTGCTGGCACGCTTCGAAAATTGCGATTGCTGAATCTGTTGTGGGAAAAAAATTAGATATTAATTTCGGATGATCTAGTATTAGACTGTTCCGAAGCTCAGCTTTCAGCGCATCATCGATCTGTTTTCTGGCTTCGGACGTATTATAAAGGTTGCCCGTGCTATGAGAACGAGGTGTCTGTTTGAGAGGATCTAGCGCTGAGCGGTTTGGAGAAGGGGTACGCCGGCTTCGGCGTTCTTGCTGAAGAACCTTCTCGATATATTCGAAGGCTCTTTCTCGCTCTTCTTCACGAGCTCTCTGTTCACGTTCTGTCGCTTCTTCACGAGCTTTCTGTTCACGTTCTGCCGCTTCTTCACGAGCTTTCTGTTCACGTTCTGCCGCTTCTTCACGAGCTTTCTGTTCACGTTCTGCCGCTTCTTCACGAGCTTTCTGTTCACGTTCTGCCGCTTCTTCACGAGCTTTCTGTTCACGTTCTGCCGCTTCTTCACGAGCTTTCTGTTCACGTTCTGCTGCTTCTTCGCGAGCTCTCCTTTCGCTTTCACGGGCCTCCTGTAGTTGCTTGCGAAGAGCCTCAATTTCAAGAGCCGAATGATCCGCCATCAAGAAGAAGTTGAGTAGAACACCCTTGTGAGAAAATGAGGGATAATGAGAGATCCAGAAGGAAGGGAATCTGAAACTTGGCTCTTGTGTCGGCGACTGAGACGCGACTGAGACGCGACTGAGACGCGCAAGCACACTGCTTGCCTAAAGTAGTGAAGCTTGCCAGAATACCAAGCACCTATCCATTGGCCGAAAAGGTATTTAATGTTCTGCTTATGAACGGTCTTGGCAGTCACGTGCTTTGAGAATGACTCATGTGACGCGAGACTTCCCATGAGCTTGCGCGAGTAATCTGACGCTGCTGTCAAGCCCAGGCCAATGCACCGTGAAGCAAGTGAAGCAAAGCAATCGTTCCAGAGAGGGCGTTAGTCTTTCACATTGAACTAGAACTTATACCCTTGTTAAGAAATTGGTACAAGCAGGGGCTACTAGATGATTATATTCTAGCAGTTGCCAATAGAGGCTACAGATAGCATTTGTATGAACAGTACAGGTATTTTACGACTTCTATACGCATGTAAAATACGGACTAAAGGGCTAATTCAGATATTGATGTCAGTGGCGCTGAGAGAGAGAGCACAGAGTGTAGAATCATAGGACGCCGAACTTGGCCGCCACTGTATCTATATTGCTTGTCTATACATTGAAGTAGGTTTACCTACTGCCAGTAGGAAGGTTCGGAACAAAAGGGCGTTCTACTCGTCGTCGCCGAAAAAGACGCGGATCGGCAGCCAGCTGTCGCCGTAGACCTTGAAGCGGCCTTTCAGACCATCCAGCTCCTTGATCTCATCCGCTGTCAACTCCCATCCATCTAACTCAAAGTTTCCATCGATGCGTTCTTTGTTGGTGGATTTGGGGATGACACTCCAGCCCTTCTGAATGCCCCACTGGAGCAGAACCTGTTGGGGTGTCTTGCCCTTCTTCTCAGCCAGCTGCAAGAGGGTCTGGTCCTCGTAGAGCGAGGAGTTGGTAGCTCCCAGGCAAGTGTAACCTGTAGAGTGGATGCCCTTCGATGTATTATAGGCGACCAGCTTGGGTGAGGGGTTATTCGGATGCAGCTCGATCTGATTCACAGCTGGGACGATCTTGCAGCTAGGGTCGTTGAGTAGCTTCTCGAGGTTCCGGATTCCGAAGTTGGAAACGCCAATATTCCTAACCTTGCCAGTGGCCGGAAGCTTTTGCAACTCTTGCCTGCGACAGTATATCAGTATATCGTATTATCCCCGTTTCTGGAGACCATGGGCTGAAGAGAGGGAAGGAGAGAAAGAATGGGAGCGCACCAGGTCTTGATGAAGTCCCAGTCCGGTAGGACTTTCTTGGGGTCCTCAGGATCGAGCGAGCAGGGCCAATGCATCAGATACAGGTCAACATAGTCGACTCCGAGGCTCTTGAGGGAGCTATCGATCCCTTCCGCAACGCGATGGTGCCAGGCGTTGTCGAGCTTAGTGGTAATCCAGATCTCGCTGCGAGGAACGCCAGAATCCTTGATTCCCTGACCGACTTCGGCTTCATTGGCGTATATGAAAGCACTAAGCGATTGTTTGTCAATTGGATCCGTAACAGGAGGGGTAAGTGCTTCAGGTCGCCTCAGAGCTGCCACTCACGTATCGATATGACGGTAGCCCTTCAGAAGAGCGTGCTTCACGGCCTCGCGGGCCTCATTTCGCCGGGACTGCCAGGTACCCAGACCGACGGCGGGGATCTTGTCGCCCGTGTTCAGAGTGAAGACTTTCCTGCGCAGTGGGAGTTAATACTTCTTTGCGCGTTTCTTCTTTGGTCTTTCCTCTCAACATTCGGTTTCGCACACGTGTGAGACGTAAGACGTAAAACTTATACGTACTTGGAATTCTCGAGGGTTGACATCTTGGACCGGCCTCGAGAGAGATGGCGGACGACGGCAGACACTCTTTTAGCGGCTAACATGAGAGAAGGCTACAAGGATTACCAATATATAGCAGTATTTTGTCCCGGAGGGGTAGCACTGGCGCACTCTTTATTATTATACCTTGGTACTTATACTCGGCTATCGACCCCAAACTAGCGTGCTCAGCCTAAATTCCTTGTCAAGAGAAATCCCGGAAGAGGTCGGTAAAACGCGAGCAGGTGCATCCGCGACCGTTCCTAGTCGTCTAAGTTGACGTGGGGCACTCGACTCCATCAGTAATAACACTCCGCATACCTACGTAGCAAACACCTCAGATACTCTTTGCTAAGAGCTGCGGTATTGGGAATCTTGGCGATACGCCCTGCACAAGACATAGTTGAGGTCGACGAATATATCCGGGCCCAGCATTGTCCTCCGCCCGCCTTAGTATTCTGCCGGACTTGGTCCGAAACAAGAAGGTCGGTGCGTCTCGGGAGCGCAGCGCAGAACCATCAAGGGTGTCCTCCGTCGCAAGTTGTACACTTGGTACTGGACACTAACTACTGATTCGTCCATCATTCTCATCCGGCTTCGTCCGACTCAGTGGATGGCTTATCCAGAAACCTAGGTCCCATTCCGAGCGGTGGAGCTCTACGATATCCGCCATGTCTTCAGGATTTGTGTCTGCCGGGACCAACGAGGAGCCGGTAGAACGCGATGATGAATGGCACAAAGCACAGCAGGAGCTGGAGGAAGAGCGAAGAAGAAAAGCGGAATATGGCCAGCAGCAGGATGGGAAGAGCCTGTACGAGATCTTGCAGCAAAATAAAAGTAAGTAGCGCTTAGCTTCTGCTGGCCATTGTGGAAGAATGCTTCACCGAACCTCTTTTTTTTTTTTAAAAAAAAAAAAAGGAAACCCGTTATCAATGCGTTGCCAATGCTGGAAACGGTCCCAGGCTTCGAGCTGACATGTTAGGTTGATCCTCTCTGCGCATTACAGTGGCGAAACAGGAAGCTTTCGAAGAGAAGATTCGACTGAAGAACCAATTCCGTTCCCTGGACGAAGACGAGGTCGAATTCCTCGATTCTCTTCTGGAGTCGACGCGTGCCCAGGAAGCCAACATAAAAAGGGAGACCGCCGAACAGCTTGAGGTTTTCCGCCGGCAGCGAGAACAGGCCGAGAGAGCCTTGCTAGAAGGGCCAGCTACGGAGAACGGACCGCCCGCGGAGGAAGAAGACTGGAAAATTTCGGCACGTAAAAGACGGCGTGAGAAGAGCAACAAGGACCTACTTCTCCCTGGCAAGAAACGCCGGTCGTCGGCCGGGGAGACCGTTGGTAGCAATTTACCTCGAAAACAACAACAACAACAGGAAGCCAGTTCCAAGGCAAAACCTCCAAGCGAGAAGAAGGTTGAATCAACCTCTGGCTCTGGCCCTGTTCCAACACCTACAGCGGGTGAGGCCAAAGAGGCCGCGGATCCCGTCGTTAAACCTCCTGCGAATATTGGCAAGAAAGAATCGGTAGACAACCTTACTCCCGAGAAGAACCCCCCGGTAAAGACTACACCCTTGTCTCTCGGACTAGCCGGCTACAGTTCAGATTCAGAGTAGTGGCGCTTCGTTATTCGTTTCAACTACTTAATAGTCGACTACTGGTAGCTGGCTCGCACTGCTCGCTCGTAAAAGGTTCCAGGGATCCATAACTCGTTTAGCAAAAGTATACAGCTAGCTCTCTCTGATACAATCGGAATTCCGATTTCCAATTCCACTGGTCTAATAAAACCCAACATCGTGAACATAATTGTTGTCGTCCAACTTGACATTCAGTCTGCGATCCGAGTCGTACGCATCAGTTTACCTGAGCAAAAAGACAAAAGAGAGACAACAGAGAAGGGTTCAGCCAAGACATACCGGTCATCTCTAAAATCCATAGTCATCATCGAGTCGGGCTTGAGAACTCGGCAGTTGTCAGGGAGATCCTTTCTCGAGAACGACTATACATCAAACAAAGTGAGCATCAGCAAAGTAACCGGTAACACCACCAGGCGCAGACAATGGAGGGCAAAAAAAAAAGGGGAAATATATAAGTACATTAGAATCTTTTACTGATTCCTCGGACTCGACAAATTTCTTGCCCTTGAGTCTTCCAAGCCATTCCTCCTTCAGGTTCACTGGGGAGTTGATTCCGGGGACGACGAGAGGCATTGTGATCACGGATGGATAAAGGAGGAAATGAAATGCAGAGACTAGAGTTTAGATATATACTAGCAATTCTGTCTTATGTATCCGTCGACTAGAATATCAAAGAGTGAAAATCAATCAACGATTTGGAGGGGCAAAGTCGCTGGTATTTGTAGATCGCAAAGTAGGCAGCCATATAAATGATGATGTCATGAATCTGTCCAGCTTTGTTCCACGGCAGACGCTGCTCCTTATCTTCCTGTTCGCCAATTATATCTCAAATGCAACAGGTACTGTACCGAAAGCGATAATCTGGGTTGCTTGATTTGCCAACTGGAAGATCTATACTGGATTCGTCTCCACAGAAAATGCCGAATCTCGAAGGTCGTTCCCCGAACCCGAGCCCTAAAAGGGCCGCAGTCAAGTATGGTCACACAGCCAAAGAGTAATGTTGTTGCTAAAGACCTTTCATGTAAGACTCATCCTGTTTATGTCTGCTTAGATATATTCCTCACCTGAACTAGTATGCCTGGTTTTCGCTCAAGGGATTGTTGGTAGGTAGTACTAGTAGCCATGTCCCTCGTCGCGCTTTCCACTGGCAGGCCTACGCAGTCCGATTGCCTCCAGGAAGCTGCAATGGAGGTACCTGTTTGCTTTCTAAGAAACCCGATCATGGCGGACGTTGAGTATCTTGGACTGCTCGCCATTCCTCTCAGAATTCGTGCGCCACTCAGTCTCTCTTATGATAGGTACCTTCGTTGACTTTGCGCCGGGTGGACTCGTGTACAGCATATCGGTATACCGTTCATCATTTTGCCAGTTCTAAGGCTATTATTTCCGCTTCGATGCAGAAGCTCATCTTTTACTTCATTGGAGCGTTATCCATTGCAACGGCTCCTACGGGTTGTCTGTCGCTACCAACTCTGGAACTCCCAGTGCCGTCACACTCAATTGTCCCTTTCGCCGTACGAGACGATCTGGTCACTTCACGACTAAGCCCAGTGGGAGGAGAAAGGGCGTATGATATTCCAATTGACATACTACTTGACAAGCGCCGCCGATTCGAAGGCATTAACGAAGCTCACCAGGAGGGGACGGATCATAACCACCACGAGCCAACTCAAGCAGATGTGCTTGAAAGAAATCGTGAAACAAAAGGCATGACCAGGGGGGCCGATGTGATCACCTTCTCGCACCCTTTGGGTCTTACCGGGACGACCAGCAGCTCCTCAGAGGTTTCTCCAACTACGTCTCCGTCTGCGAGCAGCTCAGTAACGCCAGCTTCATCGATACTAGTATCAGACTGGCGTCATGACAAAAGCTCCGTTGCCGCTGCGTCCTTCCTAATAGTTGTCTTTGCGGCCGCGTGTGTTTTCCTTGGGACCGTGTATTTCAAGAGGATGCGCAGACACCGGATTCGGCACAAACGGAAGCGACTGGAGGGCTCTTCTCCTATTCCCGTGGTAGACAAAGGCATGGAATTAAGGTTGGTGTCGTCTTCGAAATCGCCATATCTAGGCCCTGGGACATCCGGCTGTACGTACCCACCACCGGTATCACCTGTTCATGAAGACGTAAATACAAATGATAGAAGTCCGGCGACTCAAGTGTACCAAGGAGGTGACAAGAAATCCTTCGAGGTGGCTGAGAGAATAGAGGCTTTGATGCGCACCCCGCTCGACGAACGCAGAGCTGGCGCGGTGGATACAGCTCTTCCAGAGGAAGCAGTGCCTCCAGAGAGCGTGGAAGTTTCTCGCCTCTCGGTTGATTTGGGCAGTTCTCGGAGCTTCACTCGACATGACAGTGTGGCCGCCAGCAGCGGACAGGCAGACGCTGACGACTCTCCACAACTACCGGTGCTGGAGCTGCCAACAACGATGAATCTTGGCTTCAAAGACTAGCTCAATGCCTTCATATATCTTCAATTTGGTAACCATGGAGTTATTACTGCCAAGGGACAAATCCCTCGTTGATACGACCCGGTTGAATTTGAAACCGATTCTCGCTAGAATTGCCATTGAGCAGCATCACTGGAGAGGAACAAAGCAATCATAAAGGAGGTCGTATGGAGTCATTCTTATTCTATCCTGTTCATTCAGATAGCAGTAGGTGGTATAATACAGGAAATGAAGAAGACATAAAAAAAAGCATGGGAAAGAAAAGTAAGAAGACTACCACATTGCTCTGCTAGTAGTCCTAAACAGGTTTCATTATTAGCTTTATTCAACTCCGGCTCTGACACTCCTTAAGCATCGTTCTAGTCTCTTCCCCCTCTCCCTTTCTCTGACCAGGGTATCCTTCACAAACGCCCGAATAGCTTCCTTGCCAGCATTCTCTCTCCATGTCGTCCAACCAGCAAGTTCGCTAACGACTACATCCTTATTCCACGTGATCTCGTGAGCCAGACGAGAAGACTCAAGTTCCGAGTCGTGGATCTTCTGTTCAAGATCCCTTACAGACTTCTGACGAGACTCCTCGAGGCCGGGGAAAGTGAGATTGAACTTCCGCGGAAGGGAGGAAGAAAGAAGGGATGATCTGTTCCGGGAAAGACTCCTGTTCGTCGAGTTCAGGTCGGATATGAGGGTTGGGGGTCTGGAGAGGGAAGTGAGGATGGCGGAGGTCGTGCTGTCGATGGACGACAAAGACGCAATGTACTGAAGAAGAGGGGACGAGTCTGACGAGGCTGTTGACAGGGAGGCGGCGTAGCGGTTTAAGGCGTCTATGTGGGACTTCGGGAGCGAAGCGACAGTACCGGAGTCTTGCAGGGTTGAGAAGGCGGCTGCGCAGAGCGTCACGGCTTCTGCTACGTCCGCCGTGGCGTTTTGCAGAGCGTGACCTCGCCGGATAAGAGAGCGGGAGCTGGCATGGACGGGGCGAACCATGTCTTGTGCGTGCATAACAAATTGTTCAGTATCGCGTATCCCGTCGGGAGTGGCTGCTCCATAGTCTTCTGAAATGGACTCAGAGAGGGATATGGCCTTCCGCTGAGACCGATCTGCCAGCATCTCGGGCTGCAGTTCGGGCACCAGAAAGAACTCCCACAGCATCTCGTGGGTAGCAAATGTAGGATGCGTAAGTAGGATCTTCAGGAATCGGTCCAGTTTCTCTTGCATGTTGTGGAGCACCGATCGAGACGGTTTAGAGTGGATTTGAAACGGGTTGCGGAATCCAGAGAGAGAGGGCATGTATGATGCTGGATGCTCAACGGCGAGCCACCTGGCGAGGTTCTCGAAGTCCGAGAGAGTGCGACGGCATGTAGTGACTGTGTATGTTGTTTTCCCGGTTGCGGCAGAGTCAGATGTTGGATTCGGGGCGCCTGACTTGAGAACAAAGCGAACGGTGGCATCTTCAACGAAGAAGGACCGCACGACGGTAGTGATGCGACCAGACGGGTCGCTAGACGATTGGGAGCTGGAAAGAAGAATTAGATCGTCAATGCGGTTTCGGACTTCGTCATCTTTCGCTAGCTCAACTGCCGTTAAGCCACGGGCCTCTTTGAGATGGACGTCCACCCTTGGGTCCATAAAGAGTATCCGAACTAGATCCACGCGTCCGTATTTGCTCGCCACCATCAGGGGCGTGAATCTTTTGTCATTTGTTGCATTCGGGTCGCAATTGCTCTCTCGAAGAATCCGAACTGTGATCTCCGGATCACTGACAATGTGCAACAGTGTGTTCCCCTTGGAGTCCACGTGGTCTTCAAGCCGAAGAGCTTTCCCATCACCCTGAGCCTCTTGGGCTGTTGCCAAAGCTTCCTTCAACATCGCTTTATAATCAGGATGGTCGTAAGATCTGCAGAGTGCGAATAGTGGCGTCTGCCCATGTTTGTCACGCTGCCGCCAAGGTAGTAGCTTCCCAAGTCTGCGCATGAGAGAGGGCATGCTGAAAAGATAGTGGGCTACAGTGCGTCCGCGAATGTCCGACTTCGTCAGGTACGAAGCAATCGTGCCTTCGTCTGCCATGGTGAGGAGAAAGTCAAGGAGTATATCCACTATCTCTGTGTGGGCGAGCTGGACCGCAGCACTCAGCAGCGTCGTTCCATCGGTGTTGGTGTCCTCAAGAATATCCTCCAACGGGTAATATTCTTCCAGACTCAGAAGGTATTTCAAGGCTCCCGGTTGACAACTTTCGACCGCCATCATAGGGATCGAGTCACCGGCGGGATCTTGCGTCTTTGCCAACGTCTCAATTGAGCTATCCCCCTCAATCCCACTTGTGGTCGATCCAATCGTATTGGTCCGTGAGAGAATTGAGACGCCCGACGATTCTGACAGGCTGCGGATGTTCATGGACACCTTCTTCTTTGTTGGGCGGCTAGCGTCTCCATTAGGAGAGTCGTCATCCCACGTCTGGAAGGGGAATACATGCGCCAGTCGTGGTGTGCCAGGTGGCGATTCAATCGCCGACTCATCGCTCACGCTCGCTGGCACACTGTACAGCGACGAAAATCCGTTCGGAGACCCATCCCGCCGTTCATCGTCATCCGTGTGGAAGTACACAGATCTTCCAGGCAGCTCGAAAGGGACATCATCCGGCGAGCCATGATCGAGATGGGGTTCGAGAACAGCCTTCATTTCAGAAACACGGCCCGATTTCGTAGCGTTCCAAAGGCGTTTGTTGCGTGAACTGGCTCTTCTAAGACCTGCCGAGTCCGCCACTAAGTAGGTGAGGACCGCTTCAAAGGTGCTCAAGGCGTAGCCCATTTCTCCACTATCGACATCGTCGATGTAAATAAAATGCTGCATATACAAGAGCCTGGCCTGCAGGTGTCGGATCTGAGATCTGATTACCACAATCAAAAGCAGCGAGACCAAAATGTCTGCGTTAATCGTCAGAGGATCGAACCTTTTTTCGGAAGCGAGTGCGTCAGCTCGGCTGTATTTCCCGGGAGAAGATACCACTTTCACGGTTTCGAGAAGTGTGTTCAGCATGTCTTGAGGCCCACGAGCGTCTGCCATCTTTCTGAATTCGTCGACGCCTCTTCCCAGTCGTCGGAGTAATTCCCGTTTTCCTTCATGCCCGCCTTCAACTACGATGCCAACTTGAGAGACATCAATATTCTCCATGCGGCGAATCCTGGAATCCAATTCCGTATCTTCTTCCTGGCGAAAGCTACATAAGCGAGGAAAGAGAAGTGAACCATGTACCTGCTCTGCAACGTAGCGCTCAATAAGCCTCTCAACCATAGGTCCCGTAAGATCTGTTGAGGCACCAAGAAGAGAGAGTTGTTGTTTGTCCACCAGCCGGAAAAGATCAATCGCGGCAGTAACAGCAGTCTCCAGACTGCGGCGCATCAAATCCTCATCATCTTCAAAATATTCTTCAGAATTGAATGGGAGTCGTACTCTCCCATTCGACGAGTGACTGCTGACTGAAGGCTTGTCGTCCGTTGGGGATTCGCTACGTAGCGCTTTACGTTCGTTTTGCTCGGACGGAGACGGAGAAACTGAAGGCGGAGGAGGCAGTGGTTTTCCCAATTCTTTACCAAATTCCCTGAACAACCTTTCTAACCCGGGCTGCATTTGCTTCGCAATCATGGGGAAGTTGGACAATAACTCCCCGAAAGTTCTGATTTCCTTTTTTGGCGGCGATAGGGCCTGTTCTTCAGCTTCTCTGCCATCCTTCCTCGACGCAGTTCCGGGGGCCAGCGCCGGAACGATCTTCGCGGGTTCGAACGATCCGATGAGGGGCCGAGAGATGTAGTAGATAAGCCAAGACTGGGACTCATTACCCGAGGAGTAATATAGAACATCTGACAGAAGTTGGGTTTGGCAGAGAGATTTGAAGCCTAGACATTCTGTTCAGCGCATGCAAACGACCAGCGCGAGCGCTTTCCCTCACCTTTATTGCTGTAGACTGAGTTCTCCCTAATTATCACAGTCCGCCCATTGATCGTCGTCAACTGTTTCGCCTTTCCCCTGCTGTCCCGGACATTTGTATCGTCTTTTCCCCCAGCGGACCCGGTTGAGACTGGAATACGCAAGACATGGCTCCCAAGAAATTCTTCCGAAGAGACTAAATCATAATAGTGAAGGTTCGTTTCTCGATCGCGACCCCAAATCAAGGATTCAGTTATAGGGACCAGTAGCACCTAGAAGCATAGCGGCGTTAGAGAATTGGCGGCCGTATGAAAGGGTCCAGACTGTGACGCACATGATTCTCAATGGGTATACATTGTCCGGGGACAGTGCTTCGAAAGAAGGCACGGAGGAAAGGGTTTAGAGGGTGCATCCAAACGGTTTTGGACGGCCTAGGGGAATGCTTTGGCACTCATCAAGCCGTCCGTACCAGTTGGGCTCTAAGGAGTCGTGTGCTGTTCAGTCGTTGTTGCAGGGATGGAGGAGACGCTTTGGCGCATTCGTTCACGGGTGTGGGTGGGACGAGCTCCACGGTCAAGACGCTAGTACTCAACCTAACAAGGAAAACAAAAAAAAAAAGACGTAATGATAACAATTTCAATAAAACTCCAAAAGGTGCAGCAGAAAAGATATGACAATACGGATGGAGAAATAGAGTTGAGAGTATTAACCTCGAACGACTTTTTGCATTGCCTGGAGGAGTCCTGAAGCTCATCAGACCCACTATTCCCGTTTTGGATATTCTGCCATCACTTCCAAGGTTGTCTCGAGCGCAGGTTTTCGAATACAACCAGGCGAATACACATAATAGTAGGATTAGAAGCAGCTAAGCTATTGGAAGTCGCTAAAACGGATGTCAATAGCCTCAGTGAAATATATATATATATAATATAATAATAATAACTGGAAAGACGAAAAGCGAAATCAGAATATAGAGTACATACGCGTATACACGTTGGACGCTAGTGTACAATGATGGGGAACAAGGCTCTAACAGCTGCCCTCCACTATAGCAATCAGATTTAGCCAGAGCTAGGAGCCCTACAAGAGGAGTGTTGATCGACACCTTTCTGCATGAGTGTTGACCTTGTGCAACTCTGGAAAACCCAGCCGGCCCCTCAGCGGTGTCAATCTAAACCACGATACCCCATTGAATAATACCTGCTCCGCGACAATATCCCTGAGCTGGCACATTGATCCGACACAATAAGCTCGGTCAACCCAATCTGCGGACCTTCCTGCTTCTGGTACCCCCGAATTTGATTCTCGTAGAGTCTGTTACCCTGCAGACCAAGCCTCGTATATTCTTCCCCTCGTTGCCTAATAGCACCTTGGTAAAGGCCTCACGTCCAGGACCAAAGCCCCGATAGACGAGCTCCAACCGTTGTATATCCAAGAGCCAACCTTTCTCTTGAATCTGTGCAAACACGTGCGAGGCCAATTGATACGCCGGGTCGTAGCCAGCCCGACCACCCTTGCGAAAACCTAGGCGCCCACAGCCCATAGACAACATCGGATCTCCAGTTGGTCGGGTTAGCGTCAGAACGGTATTATGCTTGTGCGAAAACACATGAAGATGGTGCGGCGGGCCCTTGTCAGAGTAAGGGCTCCTAATCATTTCAGCTTCCAAACTCTCAGCCATTCGAAAATAATCTCGATTTACGGACGGAGTCGCCGATCTCGGTTTGTTTTCCTGCACTGTTTTCAACATCGCGGAGAGCGGCGATGGAGTCCCCTTTGCTGGTTGCTGAGTGTTCGTACCGAGGAGCTCTTTCTCCATCTCGCGAGTGGTGGAAAGGACATTTGGTGATGACGAGAAACATCGCTTGGCGTTCGGTGATGGAATCAGAAAATTATATCGCCGGGAAGCAGATGGGAGTAAAGCACTCGCTGCCGAATTCAGAAATCGAGGATTCATTTTTTATTGCGGGCGTCGGAAGAAGGCCAACCTCAGGCCAATGCGTGACGGATGGATCGATGCCCAGCGGGAGTTACAAGACCATTCGAACATCAAAACCAATTGGAAGAAAGAAATTCTATTCAACACGGAACTAGAAAGCGACGGGGATAGATAGTGGGAAGCTCTTGAGAAGTCGAAGGTGGCCGAGCATTTGCGAAGCCGACGTCCAATGGGAGTTTCGCTGTCTTGGCGTTTTTTTTTTTCTGCGGTCTTCCTTTTTCTGCTTGGACTCGACCGGTTCCTTCGACACCACCGCAGTTGTTGCCGCAGTTCCTGTCCCTCAGGCAGGCTTGCTTTTACTCCTTTAATTCTTATTCATTTGGCCTTACGTCTTCTCTCTCTTTCTGAACTTCTTTCTTTCAATCCATGCTTGGAGCATGATTTCGGCAACTAGAGTAATTCCGTCTGCGGCGGCGCGGAGATTGGTCTTGCAGCCGCATACGCCCTGGACGACGACCGGACATAGCGGTGCTGTTGTACGTCGGCATCTATTGGCACAGAACAAATCTTTCTCGACACTGTACTCATCGGGTCTCACGCTCCCGGTGAGCAGCAAGAGAACATTTCTCGAACCTGCCAACCTTCCTGTGTCTCAACTTAGTTCCCCGTGGACGGTCCTTCCACTTGTCAGATCGTTCCATGTAGCCACATCGCGCTGGCAGCAGCAGCAGCAGCGACAACAACAACAACAACAACAACAACAGAAGCAAGCGGAAAAAGATAGTGACCAGAATGAGGAGCGCAAGGAGAAAACTGAGGAGGGTGACGGAAAGAAGGAGGCACCTCCACCCCCGCCACCGCATGGGAATAAGACTCCTTGGCAGGTTTTCAGAGACACTCTTCAAGCAGAATTCAAAGCGTCAAAGGAATGGAACGAGTCAACCAAGGCTCTTGCCTCTTCAGCGCATCAGTTTACTGAGAACGAATCTATTAAGCGTGCTCGTGCCGCCTATGAAGCAGCTTCTGGCGCTGCGACCTCGGGAACGTCTTCTGCATTAAAGACAACCGGTCGAGCTATCGGGAAAGGTGCTGCGTGGACATGGAATACTCCTGTTGTTAAAGGTGTCCGGAAAAGTGTGGCCGCCACCGGAAGTGGCATTGAAAAGATCACACGTCCCGTGAGGGAGACGGAGGCTTACAAGACAGCTATGGGAGGTGTGAAGAGTGCTATCGACGATGGCAGTAGCTCGCGCTATGGTGGATGGCTTGAAAAGGAAGAGAGACGCAAACAAAGGCAACTACGAGAACAGATGGAGGCCCAATCAGGACGCTCACGTAAGGTCGAACAAATGGTTGAGGACCCGAAGTAAGGCTCTCTCTCTCTCTCTTACCCCATTTTAAGATCATTATTTGTGTCTTCCTCTCGAAGCTGACGTTCTACTTGCTTTTCCAGTGCGGGAACGAACCTTACCCTCCACAAAGATGCGGCATGGAAGGAATCGTGGCGCGATTTCCGGGACTCGAATCCTATGATGCAGAAGCTCTTCTCGTTGAAGGAGACCTACAACGAATCAGAAAATCCTCTTATTAGTACAGCACGAAGCATTTCTGACCGAGTTGCAGGATTCTTCGCTGAGAATGAAACCGCCACGGTTATCAAGAAGATCAAAGAAATTGACCCGAATTTCCAAATGGAATCGTTCTTGAGAGAAATGCGGGAATATATCCTACCTGAAGTTTTGGATGCATATGTTAAAGGAGACATTGAGACCCTTAGACTATGGTTGTCAGATGCTCAGTTCCATGTCTACGAGGCGCTCTCCAAGCAGTATACCACTGCCGGCCTCAAGTCAGATGGCCGCATTCTCGACATCCGCGGCGTCGATGTTTCCCATGCCCGCATGCTTGAACCGGGTGACATTCCAGTGTTTGTTGTGACGTGCCGCACCCAAGAAGTTCATGTGTACAGGAATGTGAAGACCAATGAGCTTGCCGCTGGTATGGAGGACAAGGTCCAGTTGGTCACGTATGCTATTGGTCTTACCAGGATACCCGAGGATGTCAACAACCCGGAGACCAGAGGATGGAGATTGATCGAACTTCAGAAAGCTGCTCGGGATTACATCTAAAGCGGGGAATGCAGGTTTTTCGCGAACATCCAATCTCGCCACTTCCTCTCCAACTAACTTCCCACGACGTGTCCATTCCAGCAGTGGCCCCTCGCATCCTGGATCCATTTCGAACTTCGCTTCTCGGTCGTCTTACTTATTCATTGTACTATATCGGCTGTTTCATGTTGGGTCAGGCGGAATGGGCTCATCTTGTCTGTGTCTTTCATGGTGGCCTTAAACCTGCGTCATCGAATAATCTGATACCTATCACCCTTCATGTATTTCATGGTCTCTTCCCATTCTCCCTAAGCGGTTGTGGTCACTCATGACCGGTCTTTTGCGCGAGGGCGGAAACGTCCCTCGAAAAGAACTGTTGTCTCCAAACATAGAAAGGACTTCTCTATCCACGGGTATATTTAGATTGGTTCTATTGGGGCTTCATGTTGTCTGGCGTCCTGATGGTATATATGGATTTCTGTTTCTTTCCTTTTCAGCTCAAAACGCGAACTTTTTCGATCTCCCCTCATATTTGAATGACTCGCATCCGGACGCAAGTCCAGCGTTCTCTCCAGCATTGATCTCCGGTCTATCTCAAAGCGTGAAAGTTTCTGCTAGTAACTAGGTTCGACTCAAGTCGACCTTCTATTTCAGAGGCAATACATGACATGTGAACAAAAACAAATATGACGTTCCTTTTACATCAGTGCGTAGACTTCGTTGACAACTGGCTTCTTGAATTTGAGATTCTAGTCTATCTCTAGGTTTACTGGGGCTTAACTCATTATTATCGAAGATCTGCCATAGGCATCAAAAGAAAAGCTATAGAAAAAGAATGAGAAGTAAGAGATAGGGTCAAGGTCATGGCACAACAGCTCGACAACATATGATAGACTTCTTGTAAAATCTCTCATATTCTACGGTAGCTCTGGTTGACTTCCTATCATCTTCCTTGCCCGCCGCCGCCCCCCATCATGTTCCTAGCCCTATTATTGATAGGAGCGTCGTTAGCGTTTTAAACAGCAAGGAGGAAGGAGAAGCCATGGTGTAAATGGTGATGTACTCACATCTCAGCAATATTGGGATCATTCATCAAGGCAGACATATCAGGCAAACCGCCACCACCACCGCCACCGAAATTTTCGGCCATCTGCCTCAGTCGCGGGTTATTCATGATGTTGTTCATCATGTCCGGGTTACTCATTAGATTCTGAGCCATATTTGCGAACATCGGGTTATTCATAATGGAACTGAGATCAGGCATACCGCCCCCACCAGCACCTCCTTGGCCACCGCCGAGCATGCTGGCCAAGGAAGACAAGTCAGGCATGCCTCCGGCACCTCCACCACCACGAGGTGCTTCAGGGCCGGAGGCGTCTGATTCAGCTAGCTTCGCTTTGGACGTCTCGAGACCTCTCTTCATGGCATCACTGCCACCGCTACCTTCTGCTTCAATCCCTTTCTCGTAAGCCTCTACCGCTCCCTGATAGTCTCCTGCATCAAATCTGGCAAGTCCCAGTCGACTCCATGCTTTGGAGTACTTGGGATCCACAGTCACGGCGAGTTCAGCATCCTCTGCCGCCTTGCTGTGCTGTCCAGAAGCGGAATAAGCAGCAGCTCGGTTGGAAAGGTAAATGGCATTTGAGGGAGAAATCGACAAAGCCTGGGTATAAAGGTCGATAGCAGCCGTATATTCCTTGCGGCCCATAGCAGCATTTCCAGCGGACTTGAGCTTATCGGACTCGGGAGTGGGAACACCTGGTTTACTCTTTGAATCTTCTTCCTTCTTTGCCTGCGACGTTCCAGCAGAGGTAGATGCCGTCGACGGAGTTGAAGACTTCCCCCGCAGCTTCTCGTAGACACTGTAGATGCTGGCTAGATTCTGCCCGCCGACAGCATCCTTCACAGCAGCTTCGTCGCTCGCATCAACCTTGAAAGTGTCCGCGATACAGGTCTGAGCAATCTCAATGGATTCAGCGTCATCAGCAGTCAGGGTGCCATCTTTTAAGCTGGTTCCTAGGAAGTCAATAATAGCGAGAGCTAGGCGTTTTTTGGATTCGGTGGGGGCCTAGAAAAGAGATGGTCAGCTTTCGCCTCATCCAGAAAGGTCGACGGAGGATAGTCCGAGTGACAGCGATCCTCACCATTGTGACAACGGCAGGTATATGATACGTGAAAAGGAGCGGGTTATCTTCTCGATCGTGGAGAAGACAGAAGATTGGCGGCCTTTGTATGCGACTCAGCGTGGTCCAGATGCTCCCGGGCATGTGACCGCCAAGTCTCCGGCCGGTCGTCCAGTTGAGTACTCTGTATTCCTCCCCTCCGCATCTCTATCCCCTGGCGTCTTCAAGCGGCCGTCCAATGGCCATGGTCGGTGAATCTGGAATTTCAACCGTCCCGCTTCCGACGGCTTAGCTACTTCTTGCTCACGAAAATGACTCAATGTGAGCTCCCTATCTTAACTTTTGCGACTATCGTACCCGTGTCGAGCCATGTACTGGCCCAACGGAGTCCCTCGGGTCTATGCAGTCAATGGCCCTGGGATTCCCCTTGCCCTATTCGATGAAAGCCCCGAAGCTGGTGATGAGAGCTCTCAAGAACAACAGACACTGGTGGGCAACGATCATGAGGGGGAAAAGTCATTCAGTGCAGAAGAACATGGACAATGGGCCGAGGAAGCTATCAGCGGCCTGTGTGCCTCCAGAAGCGGACATATGTTTGCGACGATGACTGAATCTTCAATAGCGATTTGGCAAACGAGGGTATGTAGCCTGGCTTGCATTGAGTGCAATTATTGACTGATTACTAGCCCACAGCAGTTGTTGCTGCTATCGCTCGATCCCAGTCGTCTTTGGAGACATACGGGTCCAACACAGCCCTTCTCATGCACCCGGACTCGACAATACTTGTTGTCCAAACATCCAATGGCTATCTTCTAACGTATATGATCGCCTCGGATCCTACGAGTCGTGTCTACCAGCATCATTTTGATTCTTCCCAACCTCGTCGTCAGCACCATGCCCGTTTCTCGGCTGGAGAGGATACTACCGGCATCCGAGATGTTACCGTTCGGTTTAGAATGGCGATCAAGATTGAGTCCGGCATTGTCAAGGCGCTTGCTCTGGACAACGAACTTATCGTGGCTACTGTGAAGCCAGCTGCAATTCAATGTATTCGCTGGATGCCTGATGCAAGCGGAACGCAAACCACGTCAGACCTCCTGAGCCGCCTCCTCGGAGTATCGAAGAAGATTTCGGTCGTGGAAATGGTTTATGATCGTGCAATGAATCTTCTGATATGGGTCACGAGTAGTGGACATGCATATGCGGTGCAACGAGTTTCAGAGAAAGCACGTGAGGAAGACCCCTCCAGAAAACTCTTCCACGGGTATTGTTTCCACGAACCAAAAGACGACGGGGAGAAGGCAGTGAAGGTCGCCGTCAATGCGCGATTCTCGTTGCTAACTGTCAGTTGTGCTCACGGAGACATATTGGTCTACACAGCTAAGGACTATGTTGGGAATATCCCACTCTCGCACACGCTCCAGCCCCCTGCGTCCGTGGCAACTACAGGCCAATTAACGTTCATGAGTTATTCTCCCGATGGTTACTGTCTATTTGCCGGTTATGAGAACGGCTGGACCACTTGGAGTGTCTTCGGCAAGCCCGGTGGAAACAGCTTCTCCGCGGATCGGTCTCTTGCCACGGCAAATTCCGAGGATTGGTTGACGGGGGTCTCTAGTGGCTGCTGGATAGGTGGAGGTTCTGATATTATACTTTCGAAACAAGATGATCGTCGCTTGTGGATATTAGAGACTGCACGCAGTGCTCTGACCGGCTGCTTCTCGTCAGCAAATCTCGCGAGAGGCCTGTTGCAAACTGGAACCGAGATTATCCTCTATCGTGGACACGATTTGCCGGATCTGATTACCATCTCTGGCAAGGATTCCTTGTGGCACCATGCACAGTACCCTCCAACGTACCTGCACGCGCAATGGCCTATCCGCTCTAGCATTGTCTCACAAGATGGGAAATACGTCGCCATCGCAGGTAGACGAGGACTTGCGCACTACAGTGTCAGTAGCGGACGTTGGAAGGAGTTCGATGATCCAAAGATGGAGGACTCATTTGCAGTTCGAGGGGGCATGTGCTGGTATGGACATATTCTGATCGCCGCTATCGAGAGCGACGGGTCGTACGAGGTATTTTCTATTCTACGTCGAAGGCAGAGGGAAGCTAACTTTTGCTTAAGCTCCGTTTATATTCTCGAGAGGCGCCTCTGAGCAATCACTCCATCATGCATATTGAATTCCTCCCTTCGCCGGTGGTTTTCATCGGACCTTCCGGAGAAGACTCCCTTCTCGTCTACACATATGATAACATACTATATCATTATATCATAAACTCTATGCAGCCGAGGGTGACCCTGGTCCCAGTTGGTCAGATAGCTTTCAACGGTATCGTCAGGGCGCCGACTAGAGTTCGGGCTATAAGCTGGGTTTTGCCTGAGGACCAGCTGCGTAAGTCTAGCATCTGTAATGGAGTTGTGTTTATCTCTAACGGCGAACAGGAAGTGGGGATCCTTCCCAGGACGTGAAAGTAGCGTCTGTCCTTCTTTTGGTAGATGGAAACTTGGTCCTGTTGCAACCATCTGTCTCCGATACTGGTGAGCTGAAATACGACATGCGGATAATCTCACATGATGTCGAGTATTATGTTCTGATGCGTGACCAACTATCCTTTAACTTTTCACCCCCTGCGGATGAGTCTTTGCCCCCTAGTCCTTCGGCCGAAATGGCCTTGGGCATTTCACAAGGCAACCAGTCGTTAAGAGACTCTCTTTGGATTTTCTGCGGGAAAGACCTGCAGGTTTGGAGCGATGTGCACGAGGTGCTGCACGGAGAGGAAATCCCTGCGCCACTTCAGATCCCATTAGATTTCTACCCTCTCTCGGTGCTCCTGAACAAGGGAATTGCGCTCGGCGTTGAATCCGAGATGATCCAGCGACGGGACGTCTCCTTCACTGTTTTGAAGTTCGCTATTCGGGTATGAAGCACTTCGCTAGGCTCCGCTGGAAGACGTGACGCTAATAGGGACTGCAGACTCATTTATTTCTCCCATACTTCCTCCAACACGATCTCGACCACCAGGACATGCCGGCGGCTCTCTCACTTTGCAACCACTACTCACATCTTTCTTACTTCCCACATGCTCTTGAGATTCTGCTACATCACGTCCTTGACGAGGAGGTCGAGAAGGAAAGCAGAGACAACAAAATGAACGTACCATCGCAAGACCGCAAACCGTTGCTCCCGTCTGTGATATCTTTCCTGCAGGCCTCGCTCCCAGGAGATGTGTATCTTGACACCATAGTTCAGTGTACAAGAAAGACAGAGCTTCGTTCGTGGCGGACACTATTCGGTTATCTACCCCCAGCCAAGGAGCTCTTTGAGCAGGCCCTGAAATACAACTCTCTGAAAACAGCCGTCGGCTACCTTCTTGTTCTGCAGGCATTTGATGATGGAGAAGGTCACGATGCTCGGATGGAGGATTACGTCGTCCGTCTGTTCATGCTTGCATCACGAAAAGGCGACTGGGAGCTCTGCGCGGAACTAGCACGGTTCCTCATTGCTCTAGATGCTTCGGGTGATATGCTACGACGGGCAGTTTCTCGAATGGGTCTGAAAAATGGAGGAAATCCACCTGCCACTGCGAACTCGCACGGATCAGGTACCAGTCTGAGAGGTTTGGGACTCACGGTGCCAACACAACCAGGACCCGGGTCGTTGTCATCTTTGTCTCCACGTTCCAGCCACGTCGACAGGGATGATGCGTCGGCTAGCAGCGGCGGAAACGATGAAATCAGCGTCAACAGTGGCGGGATCAGCGACTCTGCCTCACTTTCGCCAGGTAGCTGAATGGCAACAGGTATATATATGCTAAGAGCACCTTCTATGAGACCCCGTTAGGTCAACTGTATAAGGGCTACTATTTGGGAATATTTCCCGTGATTTTAGACTATGGTTCTTTGGTGTAAATAATAATAATTGTTGATTGGTCGACTTCACATTGTTGTGAAAACCACATTTCAAGCCGTGACGCCGATGTTGTCTTTGAACCTCGAACAGCGTATTCCACGTGGAACACGAGCCCTAGCCCTTTCCCCGCGTGAACGGCGAAGGCGGCGGACCAAAGACGCAGTTCGGCGGAAGCCCTCGTGAAGCTCAGAGCTGCTGTCGACCTCGTTTGCCAACTCAAGATTATTAGATTTTTTTTTCAGGAGCTTCTAGTGTCGTGAGTACTTGCTCGGTCCCAGGTAAAAAAAGGGAAAGCAAGCCACAATGTTCAAGAAAGAGTCAGTATAAACAGTTGATTTCACTGATCTGTCTGTTGTTCTATTTCATCGGAGACTCCCCGCACCTGGTTTTCTTGCTTTCCTGCTCTTGGTACTTGTATAAGATGGCGCGGCATGCGCAATGGGAGAAGAGCGATAGTCTGATACGAGCAATCGATTGACCATTCTTGTTGAACTATACGTGGAAACCCAACTACTCACTGATTCTCCTCAACAGCATCCCACCGACAGGCAAGTCAAAAGTGAAGTCCTCCGTGCAACGAACGCTGCGCCAGAAATTCGTCGAGACATACCCCGGCTTCGAGCCGTATATCGACGAGATCCTTCCTAAGAAGTCCCAGCTGGATGTCGCGAAATTGTTCGTTTCCATCAGTTTTTTTTTATATTATACATGCTACCTACTAAGGAGTGACATGTCCATATCCATGGATCAGCTCAGCACGGCAGTCTGCATCTTATAAGCTAATGAATGATATTATTATGCGTGAATGAACAACCAGACCCGACAAGTCAACCCTATACCTCGTGGACTCCCACCCTCTCTTCTTCCAACCCTCCGACCCCGCCATATCCTCTTCCGCGCCCCTTATCCCGCACCTGAAACTCGTCCATGCCTTCCCCTCTGCCCTACCGACGGTGCAGATCGATCGCGGCGCAATCCGCTTCGTTCTCTCCGGCGCAGCGCTGATGGCGCCCGGTCTCACGTCGCCGGGCGGCAGATTACCGGATGCAGAGCACAAGGTGGACAAGGGACAGTTGGTTGCTGTTAAGGCAGAGGGGAAGGAGGAGGTTTGTCTCCTTGGTGTGCTGAAGATGGACACGGAGGAGATCAAGAGTAAGGCTAAGGGAGTCGTCATTGATGAGGGGCATTACTTGGGGGATGGCCTGTGGAAGATCAGGGTTGCTGACTGAACTGATATTGTTGTCGATATCACGTTTATGTCCTTTTTTGGGGGGAGGGGGGGGGTTTAGGCTATATGAAAATGAGATGAAAAACGAACCAGACAGATGAACTGAATGAAATAGACTGTCGTCAAGGAGACGCGTGAACACATGCCGGACTCAGCATTGAACTACATAGGTAGCAGCGGAATACCACGAATTTACCTGTCCTGCATTCGTCAAAACAGATAATGTACACAGTGAACTTGTCTCATTCATTAGCCACATTATTATCTGATATTCGCTATTTCCTCAAAACAACTAAACTAGTGCTTCGCTGCTCCTGCCTTGATCAACAGAATATCGCCATCTTCAACCACATAATCCTTGCCCTTAGTCATGACTTTTCCAGCAGATTTGACAGCGGGTTCGTCCCCGTACTCTCTGAGGACGCTGTAGTTGTAGACGATGGCTTGGATAAAGGTCTTCTCGAAGTCTGTAGCAGAATGAACATATTAGCTTCATGATAAATCATAGTTACTACTCCAATTCCCCTCAGGACAACGTACCGGTGTGGATAACACCAGCTGCTGCAGGTGCCTTGGTTCCCTTTCGGATGGTCCATTGCCTGACCTCGTCGGGACCCGTGGTGAAAAAACTGGCCAAGTTCAATACTTGGCGCATGGTAACGATGACCTTCGGAAGGGCAGACTTGGTGGACAGCTTCTTGCACTCTTCCTCAGCAGCGGCCTCGTCCCCGAGTCGGGTCAGGCGCTCCTCGAACGAGACAGAAATAGGGATGATAGGATCACCTGGGGATTTCGACTTGATGAATTCAGCGAGCTTGGGAAGATGCTTGTTCTTTTGGCGGATATAGTCTCTCTCGCTGAGGTTAATCAGGTGCACAACTGGCTTAGCAGTGAGGAGGAAGAGAGGGTTGATAACCTCCACCTAGAGCAGCCGAAAACACTGTTAGCGTGATCAAACTCCCTTCATAGCACGAGGCAAAAAGAGGAGAAAACTGGGGTTTGCTTAAATATCAGGAGGGACGTGATCTCAATATGGCCTCAACGTGAGTAATTAAACGAGGCCATTCGACGAGCTGGGATTGATTCGAGCAAAAGCTCTTATTCATCATGCAAACAGACGAGGGTAAAGTGAAGGGGAAAAAAAAAAAAAATTAATGCATACCTCCTTGGGGCTCCAATCGCCATGTCGAACGTCATGACCATCCTGCAACCACTGAAGAATTTTGTTAACCGTCGCCTCTTCCTCTTTTAACTTCTTCATCTCCAAAGACTGTCCACCACGTCGCGTTTGCTTCGAGAGGTTCTCGAGAGCCTTCGTCACGAATTCAATATCCTTGATACGCAACTCCTCATTGATGATGGTGAGATCTCGAATAGGGTCCACATCTCCCTCGACGTGGATGATCTCGGCATCGTCAAAGCAGCGAACGACCTGGAAGATGGCATCGACAGCACGAATATGAGAAAGGAAAGCATTGCCCAGGCCTGCACCCGTGGAAGCGCCGCGGGTCAGACCGGCAATATCGTATACCGTCAGGTTAGCAGGAACCTGCGACTTGGGCTTGTAGTGTTCACAAAGCCAGTCGAAGCGGTCGTCGGGGACGATGACACGGGCTTCTTCGGGGTCGATGGTGGCATACGGGAAGTTGGCGGGGTTACCGAGTGTCGACTTGGTAATGGCCTGGAAGAGAGTTGACTTGCCGACGTTCGCAAGACCAACCTATGAAAAAAAAAAATCGTTTCGTCAGGAGAAGAGCACACAAGGTTGTCAAAAATAAGGCAGGGTCATGCTCACATACGATGCCACTCTTCAAGTTATTCCCTGGGCGACCCAAAAGGATTTTCTCCTGCACGGCGGCCTTCTTGGGAGGCATTTTCTTATTCTTTTTCTTGCTAGAGTAGGCGCGGTAGAACGAAAGGGAATGGAAAGTAGACGGGGCGGTGGTAGTTGAGAAGCTAGGAGTAACTCGTTTGCTGCAGTGAACAAGTCTCAAAGCAAACGCAGGGCCAGCTGCAGATGATGACTGTAAACGGAAGAGAGAGAAGAAGAGAAGAGAAGTCGGGTTGCGTGAGGAAGACGTGGTTACGACGCCCACCTATCGTGGGGAAGAGGAGGAGCAAGGAAAAGTGGACAAGAGGAGGGGTGGAGGGGTACGGTGACCGCTGCAGGAGAACACCAGTAAGAAAGAGAGGGCTTGACTTCAAAAGAAACTGCGTGTGATTGATGCCTTTTTTTCCCCCTCTCTTTTTTCTTCGATTTCGATTCTTTTTTTAATTCGTTTTCGTTTCGGCGGCAGAGTTTTTGTTAGTCGAGCACGTGACGGCACTTGGCCCTACATGCCCGTTTTGAGAACCCCCGCGAAAGCCCTAAACAGCTGCAATCTGACGACAGGCAGATATCATCCCGTATCCGAAGGTACATACGCTATAGATGGGTAGATAGGCAGATAGATGAAAAAAAATGAAGCAAATAAACAAAGCAAAGGCCGCCCCAAGCGGTATCCAGCGGACTTGACCGCTGTACTCGTAGAAAGAAAAGCTGATCGAAAGATCAAGCTGAAACGAAACGCAAAGCACCACGCCTTCGAACGCCATCCTGCCACCATGATGGAGTACCTCGCAAACGCCAGACACATCGCAGGGAGGAGCACCGTCCAACCATCGCCTATGTCTCCATAGCATCACCCTGTCCCGCCTCTTCGTCGACAACACCAAGCAACTTGGCATATGGAACAGTCACCCGTTGGAGATCGCGGTGTTTGCCTGTTCGAAAGAAAGAATTGTCAACAGCCCGGTCTCAAGAAAAGGGGAGGTAACACGGTATATACGGGGGTTCAGGTAGTAGGGCAGCCTTACCAAGAGCTAAGATGACCTCCTTTAGTAGCACCTCCCGTGGCCATCCACAAAGAGTCTCCGAGCCATCCCACCAGCTCCTACCTTCCTTCTCATTCGGCTGTCGTCTCCGTAGGAACCCTGTCTCATCATCTTCCTCAAAGAGGCCCCCAATGAGTCCCTTCAGCAGTTCCTCAACTTTCATCCTAAGTCCCTCAGCTCCGATACGTTTGGCATACATGGATAGGTACAGTCGGAACTCTTCCTTGGCGCCGAGGGAAAGTGCAGCAGCTAGTCTGTTCTCCAAATGCGCAATGGACACGCTCGATTCAAAACCCTCGTAGCCTTCGCGGGACAAGAGAGCTTTGATCAAGCGCTGCAAGAAATAGGCACGGCCGCGAAGCAAGGTCTCGTTTGTCGTGTTCCGTTCCAGGAATGGAATGATACCGGCCGAAACTGCTGCCTTGGCTTCTGCATCTCCTCGCCCAACTCTCGTAGATTGAACGTTACCCACAGGAGCGTCAGTGGTATTCCAGTACTGGCTGCCAACTGCCCACCAGGCTTCCGAGATTCGCTGCCATGTATACAGCGATTGCGAGTATGAATATCCTTCGCCATTAGAGAGAGTCACGACGATTCTGCCCTCAGAGTTGACACGAGCATTCGTGACGGCGGGCGCTGGTGTCGGGTGTGCACCAAGTGCGTGGACGGCTGCATCCAAAACAGGTTGAAGGGAAACAGGTGGGTGTGGTGAAGAAAGATGCTCGACGTTCCAAACATAACACATTCCCACCGCTGATATGCAAAGAATCCATGGGCCATTGCACTCAAGGATCACAGGCTGCGCCTCTAGCAATAGTGCACTGACAAGACGGCGGCCCGCCGGCGTCCAAATATAAACTGACCCATCTTCGCACGCGGCAGCCCAGAGCCTCTGACTCCCGGTTACGAGAAGTACGGTCCTTGGAAGGAAATCCTGCCATAACGGCTGCTCGCCTCGAAACAGACCTAGACGGGCCGGTTCTCGATCAATGGCTCTTCCGGTTAAGCTGGCTGGAGATGGATTTCGCGCCTCAAAGACCACGTCAACCGTCGACTTCGTCGGCTCTCCAGACGAACTCGGTGGTGGCGGTTCGGTGGGCTTTCCGCTGGAATCAACAGCCCGTAAGATGTGGCTACGGACCTTAGGCACCGCCAACCGAAGTTGGCTAATCGCCATGCAGGGGTTTGTGACGGCAGGCCGGATATATTCGGGTGTTGGCTGTTGTCCAGAGACCGGAGATCGCGGTTGGGCTGGGAGAAGCCCATCGGGAGCATTGGCAAGAATGGGAGTCGCACCGTTCCGGCTGGCCAAGGACACACGTTTCTCTACTTCACCATCCTCGTCGCCTTCGAGATGCGCAAGTTTCCGCTTATTGCCAAGAAGTAGTGCGGAAAGGCCACCTCGTGGTAAACCATCGAATGGCTTAGAGAGATCAACAACCGACTGTGGAGCATCTGTTTTGACCTGGTTGCTGATCGAGGTCATCAGTCGAGCTTGCGGTAAAGACGATTCACCAGCGCCAGCGCCGGAAACGAGAAGCGGCGCAATGCGCTTTTTACCATCCTTTGTGTACGTAGGGCGCTGTTTCAACCGCTCCAGCTTGGCTTGATACGGGTCGGGCTTTTCTGGTTCTGGCGCCGCCGTTGCTGGCGCTGTTGTGGTCCCATTAGTCGGAGCCTTGGAGGCCTCAGGCCCAGGAGATGGTCCTCGAGCAGGAGTTGTGCCATTCGATACCAGAGGTCCCGGAGTTCCATTGGCCATATTATCGGCACCGATATGCCCGTCGCCCATCAAGGCGCCCATTCTGCCTTCCACGCCCTTGATCTCCCCCGCCTTGCTCTTCTCCTCGAGAAGAAGTCCATCTGTAGTTTCTGCAATTCCAGCACCTTTCCTGTTCGCCCCAAACTTGCTGAGCGATCTTTCATTTTCCTCCAGCTCCATGGGATAACCGAGCTCCCCCTGCTCAAACCTGACAGCGAGAATTGTGCCATCCAATGCAGTCGCAAAAAGACATGTTCCATCGGGGTTCCATGCAAGGTCCGAAATGGATTTAACAGCCAGGTCTTGAGCAACCACGATCGGTCGAGGGTTGGATGTGATCCAGACACTAAGTGATTTGTCCCCACCAGCACACGCAATCACAGTTACAGCGCCGGGACTCACGGCGTGGCCTTGGTTATCAAGAGTTTTCTGACTGCTGACCGGCTGACGAGAATAGAGTCGAGGCGAGAACGCGCAGACCTCCACGGGTGCCTCGTGCCCGATAAGATTGATGTCCCCATCCCAAGAACCACGGTTGATGATGGCCACCGAACTCACAGGGCCATTGACTGCATTCGCGGCGGCAATGTGACTGCCATCGGGGGACCAGGAGCACCGCCGAAAGTATGCTGTTAAGGGGGAATTATTGAAGGGCGCAGATATGGTACGTTCGAGGACAAAGTTGTTTATTTGGTCATGAGCGGTAGAATTGGGAGACGGGGGAGTGAAGCGGAAGATTCGAACGGTACGATCGTCGCTTGCGGTAGCAAAGTACTTGTTCGCCGGATCGAAAGTGATCCCCTTGACATGACTCTGATGAATCGATAGAGTCTTCAGCTTCTCGAAAGTGTGACCTGACCAAACCACTGCCTTGGAATCCAGACCAACAGACACCAGGATCGAAGAGTCGTAGGACCACCCTAAGTCCTGCACATCATTGTCGTGACCTATTAATCGTCGGATCGTACGCCAATTCTCGACAGGCGGTGCCTCGTTTGTCCCTGGGCGAGCTCGCAATCAGCCAGAGTCCCTTTTCCAACAGTTTCTCTCCTCACCTACCAAACGTCGAAGCGTGAGAAGGAGGATTAGCCTCCAGCGCATATATACAGACAATCTTATCATCAGCCCCCGAAGCCAGGTATCTCCCATTCGGCGAAAAGCGAACAGTATGGATGGTGCCGGAGTGGTTGCTCATCGACGCCAGCTGTTTCGGTTTGTTGGCGTATTCTGGATTAAGGGCATTATAAATAGACTCCGTAGACCAGATTCGGACATATCCATCTAGATAATTATCCCCCAAACGAGAGAAAGGGAAACTCTCAGCAACCAGTTCTCAAAGAGACGCTGCCCAAACTCGAAGGACAAACTCCAACTCACCTCCAGCGGCAGTAACAAGCCTTTTTCCGTCGGGAGAAACATCACAGCTGTAAACCTCGAAATCTTTCCTCTCGCCTACAGTAAAACATCGGACGAATGGTCAGCTAAATCAGGGACAACACCTCGCAGACAGACAGACGCGACGAAGAGGCTGGGTCAGATCGGTACCTCCATGCGTTAGCCACACTGGTTTGATGATATGCATCGCGACGGTATCCGCTTGTATATCTGATGCAGGCTTAGACCGCCTCTTTCAGGCGCGGACCTGAGCGGCCAGGTCAGTCGCTAGCAATGAAGCTCGCGTGAAGAAGTTAAGGATCGAAGAATCGTGGCGAGGTGATTCGGAACATCGCAGGGTGGATGCTGGTCGCAATCGAAAGCCGGGGTGGAGAAATATGAGTAACGAAGAAAGAAAGAACAAAAGAAAGGTACCGTTAGCAGGTTGGAGTGATTCTATACTGCGACTAGTCAAGGCTAGAGAAGAATGAGGGATTGGTCGAGATGGTCGACGTGAACGAAGGGCGGCCGACGCCCAACTTCGCATCCAAACTTGAAAGTCGCGATCTCCAGGTTTCCGCAGGTGGTCCGAGCTCCCTGCGAAGCTGCTTGCAACTGATGTTAGAGAAATCTGCGTACACTACCTAGGTAAGCATACCAAATCTGCTCGATGATTGTGCTGGAAGACTCTCATAGAGTTACTCAACATACATCTCAATGGCATCCTCGTTTGCCCGGAATCGTGTCTGACTTGCTCACATCACGAGCACATACAGCTCATGCAAGCATCACTGCAGGACATGAGCCTAGACACCGTCAACGGTCGACTACATGGCCTACCCCAACGAGTATGCAAATATACAGGGAAACAGATGAATCTTTATTACACCTGGGCCGGAAAATTCCTATTGATACATGCGCGTTCTTGCTCCTATTTTTGCCCCTTCTTCGATATCTCCATGTATGTACACACAGGTGCCATACACGCCTAAAGCACCCCGCCGACTTTTGTAGGTACGAGGAAAGATGTTCAAGAGCCGTGTTCGCTCTGACCGACCATTTTAATACTCTGTGTTCCCGAGAGAGGAATGCGAAAAGAAAGCAGTGACAATCGTAGGTGTTGAAAAGCATTCACAAAGTGAACATCACCTGGAAGGAAAACCAGAGAGAGCATACCATATAAATGGATTTATTGCCAAGGAAGGGAAATAATGAGGATGATCGGGAACACTAAGTGGAAACAAAAATCCTATGTCCCCTGCTGTCTGGTTTGATCAAATCCATCCAGCATGCTCTGAGTCACTTCATTTTTGTGGGGCTCCGCGGGAAATTCGGGCTCTTTCTCGTCCTCCACCTCTGAATGGGACTCGCTAGCCGCTTCCGCCTCATGTGCTGGCTCAACTCCGAGAGTTTTCGCTGCAATAGATCTTGCCTGAGACTCATTGATCTTCCCGTAAACGGCCATCGCACTTGCAATCATCCCGCCGAGGTCACCGACGTTGCCAGGCACGACAACTGCAGTACCCTCCCGTGCTAACTTGGAGAAGGCATCAACGTATTTCTCGGCAACCGTAAGGCTGACGGCACTATGGGCATTTTGCTGGCCCCTCTCGATCGCTTTGGCAACCGCATCGATTCCCCGTGCGGTGGCATCTGCTCTCAGCTGGATAGCCTCCGCTTCACCAGAGGCGCGATTGATCTGTTCAGCTCGCATAGCTTCCGATGCAAGAATGACTGATTGTTTTCGGCCTTCGGCGATGTTGATTGCGCTTTGCCGGTGACCCTCGGAGTCGAGAATCTCCGCACGCTTCGAGCGCTCCGCAGTCACTTGGCGATGCATGGCAGCAACGACTCCCTCTGGAGCATGGATGTCTCGAATCTCGTATCGTAAGCAGACGACACCCCAATCCTGAGCCGCTTCGTTGATAGCCTGTGTGATATTTGTGTTGAGTGTTGCACGTTCCTTCAAGACGTGGTCGAGAGTAAGCTGACCAATCTCGGATCGCATGGTCGTCTGTGCAAGTTGCGAGATGGCGTATTCTGCATCTTCGACTCCGTAGCTAGCGAAAGACAAAAGTCAGCCTAGGCGTTCTGGCGAAGGGAGCACAGAGTCGCGATGTTGAGCAGTAGCGAAGAGGATCCAGCGCATATCATAGACAGAATAAACACCAGTCCGCAACAAGGTGATACGTGTAAGAAACATAAACAGAAAGACAGCACCCACCTAGCTTTATAAGCATCAAAGACCCTCGTATAAAGCACCCCATCGAGCTCCAACGTAACATTATCCGCGGTAATAGCATTCTGCGACGGAATCTCAATCGCACTCTCCTTCAAGCTCTTCACATAGGCGATCCGATCAAGAAACGGAATCAAAATAGCCAACCCCGGCTCCAAGATCCGGTGGAACTTGCCCATTCGCTCCACGATCCACGCAGTCTGTTGGGGCACGAACCGGATGATCGTGTTTGCAGGTAGGGAAGGCCGAGAAGCGAAATACGTAGTTGGTAGGCCGGAGGGACCTGACGAGGATGAAGCGGATGAGAAGTTCATGAACGAGGATTCCGGGGCGAGGGACCGCGAGGAAGTCGAGACATGTCGTTGTCGGATTCGGCCTAGGGTGCTGGTGTTCGCGATGCCGGGGAGTAGTCGAGGGTGGTGTTGGTGGGTGCGGCGCAGGAGCTTGACGGCATGGCCGGTAGAGGGGGGAGTACGGAACAGCCTTGAGGAATGTCTGGCAGCTACCTCCATTGCGAATCCAAGGAGGAACAGATGGGCAGCAGACAAGAAGAGACGAGGAGGGAATGCTGGGAGGAAAGCTGAGATGCAAGTCGGATGTCGGACAAATTGTCGGTGTCTCAACTAAACATAATCGGACTTTTCCGCCTCAGGCATCGAGGCAACGCCGGGCGTGTCCTTGGAGCCTCCCCGAGGTCCAGCTACGAAGATGGATTTCCACATTGGACTCCGACAAGTCTCCATTGATTTACATACGCCAGTACACAAGTCAAAGAAAACACAACTGATTACCCCTCCCCCCCAGCGATATGCACATTGGGACCCCCAGAATTCACGGTCAAATGTTTTTTTTTATGCCAAAAGTAGCCCAAGTGAGGAACATGGAGACAGGGAAAAGAAAGGGCGCTTCAAGAGACTTTGCCCAACATGCTGCAAGGGAAAGAGAAGATGATAATAATAATTGTAATAATAATAAAGGGTCCATCAGACACCTCTGATGAACAGCATCTAGAGGGGAAAAGAAGCCAAGGTGGACAGGATAGTTCCACACAATAGTTCCTCAGACAAAGCAGTACGGACCATATCGCGAAGAATCCTGTTTGATCGGAAACCGGTCGCCATGTGTCTGTATTCAGACTTTCCTTTTTCCATTTCTTTATGACCTTTTTTTGATCTTTTCTTTCGAAGATATTCAAATCGAACAGGGGAATAAAAATTCTATGGTCGTGCGAAACGAAAAAGATTTTTTTGTGTTTTGGCCCGGCGCATCGCAGAAGTACCAAAGGTGATACTCTGCCCAGTAAATCTTGTCCGGACTCCAGGAACTTTTAAGAAAACCCTGCCATGACTGACGCGAAACGGAAGAAGTAAAGAAAATCAAAGCTCCAGATGTGCATACACCACAATCCGCTTCGCGGCGAGAATGGTCGATTCCACGACCCAGTAAAGGCAGATGCAAAACGACCAGGGAATAAATGCAAGTCATGGTAAATAACAGTCGAACGGTGAACGGAATGTAACAGGATAGAAGGGAAGAAAAAGAAAACACGAAACAAAATCACTTTTCCAGCTCGACTCTGAGATTAGCATCGAGAACTCTGCCAATCCTTTCTCGATTCCTCGAGTTGACAGAACCATCGCGCCAAGCTGAACGAAGAGTGTCAATTGCGACGCTCCGAGCCTGGCTATTAGGTTCATTTCTTGCGAGATCAACCAGGTCTCGAGCGACTTCATCAGGCATAGATTGATTGCCACGCAAAGAGGAATCGTAAAAATCCATAAGCCTGTTGAATCCATTGCTGGCATTTCGTTCACAAAAGTCGTCAAGCGCCAGACATCTAAATTCGTTGTACATTTGTGCGTTGAAATTGGAAACCAAGAAATGCGACCAGAAATGGTACAGAACATCCATGTCAGAGTCGCCACCCTGGATCAACGTGAAATATCGTTTCTCAAGAATTCGTTGTCGAAGATCACTGTAATATTCATAGACAAAGTCGGACGGTAGCATTTCATGCGGGATATCGCGCTCCTGCGCCCAGAACATCGGCATAGCATCGTCGGCTCCGTCAGCTCCAGTGGTGACGTCAGGACGATCTGGACTAACAGAGCGCCGTTCATCGTCAATATCAGAACTATTCGGCCAGTCAGTCATAAGAATAAACCGGCCAACGAGTCCCTAAACGTACCTATGGGAACACACCGACATTCTAGCGCGACAGAGAGTAGGGTTCTCCGAGGACACGGCTAATCCGCCCGCTGTATCAAAAGGGTCAACAAATCCGTTGAAGCAAGAATGGGGTAAATGAAAAAGGCTGTGTGGTTGAGGTTGCCAGGGACCACGAAGCTCCCCAACCACAACTACCAAGTCCTCAATCAGATCATCGGGGAAGGGAGGGAAATCAGTGGGAGTCCATACATGTTCACTTTCATTTTGAGACGCAACAGGTTTGGAGGGCAAAAACTCGGGGGCAGTGGAGGACAATGGGGATTCCGTCGTATGATATCCACTTGTACCATTGGGCAGAGGCTTGCCGGTGCCATTTGAGACCGATCCGTTCGTCGTCGCATAAACACCAGGATCTTCATCAACGTGGTTCGATGGTGGTGCAACATTTTCATCCGAAACCGTAGCAGTACTGGCTGGAGGAGGGGGGCCTTGGCTCTGGGCCGAGGGATCACGCTGCTCAAGAGGGAGTACCCACTGTTCCCATTTTTCTCTCGGCCTCAATCTATCTACTCCGTCATTACCGAAGTAGTGCTCAACATTCCTAAGTTGACGGCTGACATGGCGGAGAAGATCAAAATCCTCGGTTAAATGCCTTATCCGCTTGAAGCTGGCAATGAAGCTCAGGGCGACGAATCCTTGGGAGTCCATGTGTTTCCGGAGGAACAAGTCTTTACACAAATTGTCTACTGAGAAGTAGTATTCCCTAATACTTGTCAGCTACTGCCATCGAAGTTTTTTGGTGGATTGCAAAGTAAAACTTACAGCTGCATTGAAACCATACTCACGAGCGAAAATGGTTCCAGGTACTGCTGATAAGGAATAGCGCTCATCGGAGCTGCTTGCATGAAGGGATAGCCATATATGCCATTGACATCCTGCGGGAATGGATAGACACCATAGACAGCGGCAGGCGTTGTAGGCAAAGAAGGAGATCTCAAGGATAATCCGTGGTTCCGCTGCGAGCCATTTGAAGGCCCGTAATGAGACCTCTGGCGATCATTGAAACCGAATGACTTCTGTGGGCCAAACGATTGATGAGGGGGTATCTGTGCATTGGGGAATTGCGAGTTGTGATGGACAGGGAAGGTGGAATGTCCTCCCCGACCCCTGTGACCGCCTCTACCTCTCTCGGAGCGCGGCTCACCACGTTCCCTAGGGTGGTCCTTGTCCCTGTGGAAATCTCTCCCATGAGAATCTATCTGGGCGTAGTCACGATTCTGGAAGTCTGCTGCTTGGGCAGCGTTCCCCTGGCGACGCTCCTGGCTCAAGCCAGTGCGCGGCCCTGGCTGTGAGTCACCACGGAGGTGAGAATTGCCTTTACCATGGTCTGTACCTTTTTGGAACCCAGAGTCATGGTTCCTCGAGAGAGTCTTCTGGTGTCGTGGGAAGTTCTCGCCATTATTGAAATGTCGACCGACCGCTCCGGCATGTGAATCCTCACTGCCCTTAGCTCGACCTTCGGCGCGACTGCGATCTACCGGTTGAGGCACTTTACGCGACTCTGACTGAGACGCAGCATCGGCACTGTTAGAGCGGCGGGACTGGCCGGTGAAGGTATTTGTCCGTAATCCATTTGGTTCATTCCTTCCCCTGTCGACAGGAGGTGTGTGCTTCGCGGTAGGGCCCTGGGCTATTTGTCCAGAAGCAGTCTTGTCACCAGCTGCACCAGAGCCGTGAGCTCCACCGCGACCACCATCCCTCCCACCTCGAGCAGGTCGTGGACCTCTACGAGCAGCAGATGGTAAGGGAGTATTGAACACAGCGGATGGCACATAATGGACAGGAGTCCATTTCTCCTTTCCATGTGGCCTAATGACGGGGCTCTTTTCCAATTTCTCGGTTTTATCCGTCTTTTCCTGCACTTTCTTCTTCTCCTCGCCGAGTGCTACCTGTGGAGTAGGCCATGAAGAAGCATCTCCCACGGGTGGAATTGACGACACTGTAGATTCCAAGTCAGCTTGCAATCGTCGACTACAGCGAGTCTCGGACTTCTTGGGGCCTGCAGCAGCCATTTTCAGACGGACAGGCCAGGGGAAAGCAAAAGAAAAGAACAGAAAATTCGTAGCCAGGGATAGACTCTTACCGTCGTCACGACCTTTTCCTCCATCAGTCTTCTTGCGATCTCTGGATCCCGCGTTGCTTCCTTCAGTATCTGCTCCCTTTTTCTTCGGAGACTGTTTGGGTTGATCGTGCGGGCCGTCTCCAGTCTGCGATGACGCAGACGATGTGGCCCTTGGTGATTTCGAAGCGAGGACAGTAGGAGCAACGAGCTTCAGTGCTGCCAGAGCTTTCGCCTTCGCATTTTGTGCCTCTCTCCTCTGTTGCCAAACGTTCACAGCCGGAATAGGAGCCACCTTAAGCTCTTTGGGAGGAGCACCCTTCTCGCCAACCTCACCAGGCTTCTCTGTAGAATCTTCTGCGCGACTGGACGGCTTCTCGGTCCCTGAAGTCTGGGACTGCTTATCCCACGTCGATTCTGAAGTGCCGTTAGGAAGGGAAGAAGTATCATCATCCTTAGCCGTGGAGGTCGTGCCAACACTTGGGGAATACGTCCCCGAGACAGAGGGTTTGGCATTAGGATATTGACCAGCAGAGTCTGCTTCTTTATCCATATTGTTGGTTGCCTTCTCTACTTCGCCCGTTGTCTCCGTATCAGAGGACCTGACCGGTTTCGTTTCGCGGGTGGAGGCTTCATCCGATTCATCGATTACGGAAGCTACCTTGCTCCGGTCTGCGGAATATGCTTTTGTCGAAGACTGTCCTGAAGATAAGCCCTTGGCGGCCTGGGCATACGAAAAGACAGGCATCTCGGATTTAGCGCTCACGGCAGCCATTCTAACCGTATCGAATTCCCGATGACGGATTCAGAATAAGAATGGAGGGAAGGAAGACTAAAAGAAAAACGTTCTGCCAGAGAACGAGCCCTGTTTGGCAATCCCCAGGTGGGGAAGAAGCAGAAGAGCCAAGAAAAAGAGGGCGTCGATTCAGGGCGAAACTGCACCCGCACAAAGGGGAGAAATCGGACAAACCAACTTCCACCCTTTCACAACCCCGCCGCGACCGTGAATACTACCCAGGTCGTTTCTCGAGCAGGCAACTGGCGTGGTAACAAGGGAGACGAAAGAGATCAGAAAAGAGACGATGTCTTGCCCTTTCTGTATAACCACGTGATCTAAGTACTTCACGATGAGACAGAATGTGGCTTAGTACAGGTTCGCATCGATATGGTCGTCAGACTGTTCCTTGGCTGAGAGTAGGATGCCCAAGTCGATGTTTTCGCAGGTGTTGCTCGATCGCCGTAGAAGGTTTCTAGACGATGAAGATCTGACGCTAGGCCGCAACAGCCCACTTCCGAAGAGATGAAACACTCAGGATCACAGTCTCCGTAGAGCTCGACAATTCGGGACAACCACCTGCGCTGTAGAAGACGTCCGCAGACCACCCAATATCCAGGACACGGGGGAGTCGTGCACACTAAGCGAGAACACTCTATCCGGAGTTATTCGGTAGGTAGATGCAAACGAAGTCTTGGGTTCGTTGTGGTGGTAGCTATCAACCGAGAGACGAAGTCGCGTTGTTTCCCAAAAGGCGCGAGAAAGTGAAGGCTGCAAAAAAAGGCGAAAAAATTATTGGTCGAAACGACGACTGGGTGCAGGTGAAGAGTTGAGAAAAGATCAGAGAAATTTGACCGATTCGTGCAACTCTTGCTTCAAGGAGAAGAAGGAGGCCCTGCAGCAGAGGTTGGAAAGAGAAAGGAACAAAAAAAAGCGACGCCGCGAGGACCGCCCGGTTGGGAGACAAGACGGCGTTGGGAAGCTGGACCGAACAAAGTCAAAACCTCAGGCAGAGACGCACACACGCACACACGAATGCCAGGAATGGCAACCGGGACGAGTGAGGAGAGATAGGCGGGGAGCTAAAGAAAAGGACCAGGATTGAAGACGGACAACAAGAGGTAGGAGGGGTAGCAAGAGGGAGGGAGAGAGAGAAAGGAGGAAAAAAGAAGACAAGATAGTGGAGAGAGAGGGACGAGCAGTGGGAGGGGAGTCGAGGAAGTGAAAGAGCGAGCAAAGTATTTTCGTGGAAAATAATCACGGAGCGTAATTTAAAAAATAAAAAGGGCAAAAAACGAAGGGGAAGGAAAAAAAAAAAAGAGGGTCAGGCTGAAGGGGTCTTCCGATGGGTGTATTCGTATTACCCAGCATTGTTACCTGCCATTAGGTCCCTTCCTCAGCCCGGAGCTACTACGGGATACCACGGAGGACGTGGAGGACAAGCATGCTATTATCCCACGCACTCCCTTTCGATTGCTGTATTCGCGCTGTATTAAACCTCAAGATTTCCTCCAGGAATGTGTACATCATGAAAGCTAACATGCAAATGGCCTTTGGGTAAGGGAATTGGGACGGAGAGTGCCTCCGGAAAATGGAATTCACAGTTCCATGAGCTGAGCCAATCCCCGGCACAGATTTCCCTGGAGCATGGAGCGTTGGAGCATCTGGTATGGCGACGTTGTTCTGCCCTGCAGGTCTAAGGGCACTTGAAGATTATTATTGTCGATCATTTGGGTGTGGCTTTGATCACCTTAAATAGCCGTTGCTGCTTATAGCTCTGATGGCTGTGCTGACCTTGCCCGGGACGACTCTTGCTGCAGAAAATAATAATGCCAGTGGCCAGTGATGTACAAGGGGGCCAGGGGCACTGTTTCTAGTTTCATCGAGTTTAAGAATAGATCCTCAGCTGTCTTAATTCTCCATATCACTCAAAGGTAAGGCCCAAGCATGTGTCTGGTAGCTCCCAGGTAGGCCATCTCAGTTACCTTGCATGTATAGATCTCAGATGTGGTTGACTCAGTAAGACGCAGTCAAGAGATCCAGGAGCATTTTGTTGAGTTAAGACGATCCCTGCTACTGTCGTGTTTTACAGATAGCTAGCTAATACGTAGAGAGACAGATCCAAACTGGCCTGATCCTCAAGAGATAAATATAGGAAGCCATCTCAGGAGCACAGCCGGCGATCTGCAGTACAGGTTCCCCTATCGAACTGGGCAACTGGCATATCACCCAGTGGAGCAGTTGCACATGAAGAGGCTGAAACTGCCACCATAACCACCCGTTTACCGTGCGAGAACTCCCCTTGTAAATAAATCAATACCTCTCTAACCATTGGCCCAGTGACACGATATAAACGCATGCACGTCAAGTGCCAAGCAGCGTTGCAACGCCTTTCCCAAGTCGGTTGCCGACTCCAAGCACTGAACACCGGCGGTACGGCGGGTACACGGAGCAGTGGACGTATGCGAATTCAGCAAAGTAACAGCGCTATACAGCCGTAACAACATTACCATGCGCTGCGGGCCATTTCCGGCGAGCCGTCGAATAGTAGAGTCGGAGCGCTGTCCTGCAGACATCTATGCCACTACCTACGTAGGTACTTACTACCTAGGTAAGTAGGTAGGTATCCCATGAGGTATTCTTCACACGTTCCATTGTTGAAATTTCGGAAGAGGCTACATCCTTGTCAAAGGGAAGGTCGGGTCCGTACATTATATTACCTATCATAAAGCACACGATATTGTCATGGAGCTAGCAGAGCTAACTGATACAGGACGGTAACTCTCGCTTCCGGAGGCCAGAATGAAGCTGTACCCACAGTGAAAACTCTCTATGTACCTATCTAACCTATGTGTCCGGACATGGAGTATGAGAGAATCGTTGCACATTGTGCGTGACAAGCAAGACGACGTACAGAGTAGTAATAACAGTTGAATGTCTTGTCTATGCCAGTCTTCGATGGCCATTATCACTTGTGAGTCATTACGAATATGCAAGCCCCGCACACAGCTGCGGACAGCTCAAAGCATAACAAACAATCCCACGCAGACAGACGGGCATTTGCAGACCTGCAGTTGCGTCCGGTCTCTTCCATTAGGCTCCCTTTTCCCTTGTCCCAGCGGAGTTGCATTGGCATCGATGAGTGAAATAGTCTTGCTGGTGGATATCATTACCTGCAGCACCTGGCTACATGGAGGAAAGAGGCATGCGGACCACCTCCCGAGGTCCGTCTTCGACCGCACATTATTATTATCGCTGCCACAAGGTTTGTACGGCCCGCATGCACGATCTAAAATAACAGTACTAATATGACGACCTTTCCGTACTAGGAACCTTCTGAGCTGGCTTCTTGCGCTCTCCTTGCCGACTCCCGACCCCGAATCTTCTCTGGCCCCGAGTTGGTAATTTTCTAGCTGGCGCTGCCTGCATAAGTGCTTCCGCTGCGAACCGGGAACTCCCCGTGCACGTGGTCCCACCCAAACGGTAATAAATGATAATTACCGCGCGTAAGATCGATTTAGGGCTGGAACAACCACAGGCAACTCGTCCACCATGCAGACGCCCAACCGTCACCGATCTCGGATCTCGGACCAATTGTCAATATTCGACCTACTCTCACTCTGTACGCCCGACATGGGCTCCGTAGTTGAACAGAGCTCCCCCAGTTTACCAGCTTCTCAAGCTGCAGGTCACGTGGGTCGGGATATTAAAGTTGCGGGTCACAGAGCCCTAATACGAACCAGGTACACCTATGGCTGCTGTCATATAGTGATAATGTGTGTGCCTAGGTACCTATATGTCCACCATCACACTACCAATGCCGAACACCCACCAGCACCTGCTCCCTAGGATCCGCCTCAGTGGAACCAGCCTGCCCCATCACCATTCCCAGTCGCGTGAGAATCTGCCACACAGTCTTCCGCGACAGTCCCTCTCGCACGGGAATCTTCTCGTGCGCATCCGTGCCGTTGAAATATTTCGTGAGCATTGGCCAATACGTCTTGAGGGAATTGTGAAGCCCAGCATCCTCTCCATCAGCTGCGTCGCCGGCGTTTGACGAGCCCGGGTGGTCTGGGAAGCGAGACATGATCTCATCGAGCCATCGAGATTCTAGCGGTGTTGCCCGCTGTGGGCAAGGAATTAATGAGGATACATTCAGAAGGACGTTCTTGTCCAGTAGGGAATGGGCTGGTTTGCGTCCAACGCCCACCTCATCGTCGGACTCGTGTCCCTGGTTGTCCGACACGGAGGCATCGTAGTCACTACCGTGGCTAGCGAGAGACGAAGAAGAGGAAGAGTTGGTTTCATCATGAGCGCCATCTTCACCGTCGTTATCATCATCATCATCATCATCAAAATGATCATCACCACCACGGCCGTCTGAGGACAACTGTTCGCCCTTGGTCAGGTACTTCTCGGCCTCTTCTCGTCTCAGCGCCCTTTCCACCGCCATCTTGATCTCAGGAGATACTTTGATCCTAGCGAAGCTTCGAAGCTGAGTAACCCATCCGCCTCTCAATAACCATGCTAGCACGCTGAAGTATATTTCTTTGTGGTCCTTGCTGGGAATGAAACTGCCATACGCCCTAGGCGTTCCACTGAGCGCCGACAACATCTTCGGTAAGCTAGGAAGCGTTGGGAAGGCGAATCCATATGCAACTGTGGCAGCTTCCAATTTGCTGAGGTCGCAGTTTGGTGAGACAATGTAAGTGTCGCGTTGACGAAGCGGAGGGATGGCGCGTGCACGACGCCAGTAAACGAGGTGGCTTGCCAGCATTTGTATATTTGGTAGCGGTATCCCTGAAGATGCAGAGATTTGCGCAAAAGATTTGGTTGGTCTCGAGCTTCGAATGTAATGTGCTAGAGCGGGTGCAAGAGCGCCGTCGGAAGCTTCAATATCTTTCAGGATGGTTGCTTCGTTATCTAGGAGAAGGAGGGCAAAGTTTTTTGCTACCACATTATGTGGCACAGCATTCATATCAGGACCCAGTTCGTCAGAGGGAGAAATGCTGTCGGCGGTCGTGAGCCAAAGACCGGGATAAGCCTTGTCTGTGGGACCGGGGAGGTACGGTGTCGAGGTTAGAGGGGGAATCTGAAGAGAGATGGACACGTGTTGGCTGAGAGAAACAGAGGCAATCTTTGAAGCTGAGATACTGGAGAAGACAGTATAGATAGCTCGGGCCAAAGACGACCGGGCAGTGAGCTCTGAATAAAGCTGATTTATAGACACCTCTAGCCGAACACCAGTAAATTAGCCAGTACTCGGCCACGTAAAAGACAGAAGACGTAGAGGTAAACCAGCTTACTGTTCTCTTTCGCACTCTCCTTGATATGCAGAATCTGCTGCGTCTCTGTCCAGACATAGTTCGTGCGGGCCTGCTCCCATTTCAACGCCTTCACGAATTTCTTGATGATATTGTCGTATATCTCTCGAACGCGAATCGAGTATTCCAGCAATGGAGGGTCCAGAACAAAGACAACGTTGAACATGGTCATGGAATCCGTTTCGTCGTCCGGAGGCTCGGCTGATGGTTTGGCGGTCGATTTACTATCACTTTTCTCGGAAGTATGGTGGCTACCACGATTTGGTTCCGTAGTTGTCGCCGTTTGCGTATCGGTGTCTGAGGACTCGGGAAATTCCGTCGGCTTCGCCATCTCACCATCACCACTGTCATTGTCCTCGTCATCGTCCTGGGCATTCTCAGCACCGGCGTTCTCGTTATGGCCAAGCTCTCCTCCTTCCCATTCAGCCTGGCGTTTCTTTGTCCTCCTCCGCCTCTGTTTCCGCCATGTACCATCATCACGGACGAAGACAGGCCATCCAATAAAAGCGAGATCGTTAATCCCAACCTCAAACCGCCGCTTATGCCAGGCCCTGGGCGGGCTCAGCAATTTCTCCCAAATATCGGCCGGTAACCCCAGAAGCGTCTCCCACGGTGGACGACTGCCCTCTCCGGATTTGTCTGACAGCGCATCCTTCGTCTCCGAATTGGTGCCTTTCTTTTTCAGGGATCCGCGACCAGACCCTGATGATCCTGCGCGCTGCGAATCGGCACCCCCGGACGATGAAGACGCGGGGACCACCTTTTCCCGCTCGTCGTGGCCTTCGTCATAATCATCATCGGAACTGGAACTGCTCTCGCTGCTGGAACTCGAATCAGAGCCCACCGGCCCTTGTCCGGCCTTGGGACGTGAAGTGCGCCGACTTCTGCGCGAGGTCTTCAGAGCATTCTCGTTCAGCGGGTTCGGTGGGTAATGGAAGACAAAATGTGGCCTTCCGCGTGAACGCACAACTAGGATTATGGCGACTAAACTGGGATCTGGAGGTCGCGCGATCGAAGACATTTGAGAGTTGGGTGCGTCGACCTCGAGAAGAGAAGGTTGACGATTTAGAGTTGCGAGCGGGACAACTTCCCCGCACGGAGCTCCTGGCTGACTATAGGGAATCTTGCAGGGAGAAGCAAGCTAACACACAGGTGAAATATTCAACGCAATATCTAATGAGCCCCATTCTGAAGTTATCATAGAAATATCTAGGAGAGTATACATTTTCCAGCATAATTACATGTTCCTATTCCGAGGATGCGACACAACCCACCAATTCCAACGCCGTAACATGATGGATATATATACGAAAGGCGAAAGTGGTCAGAAATCGAGGTATCCCTCATATAAATCGTACAATCAGAGTCCGACCAGATCTTCTCCATAATCCGTATCAAGCATTTGTCCTGGATTTTCCATTCGAAGTCGTCGCCGTCGCCGTCGTGCCCCCCGTTGCATCAGCGCTTTGATTCCGCTTATCTTCCTGAAATTCTAAACCAAGATTCTTGAATTCATCGGGAGCCATCAGGTTTCTGTTCCATAAAGACAAAATAGACCATCAGTACGACTGCAAGTATGAGGTAGACCAACCCGAACGACTAACCTATCCATCCGGCAACTCAAGTACCCCTTCGCTAACTTGCGACATGCCTCGTCATTCATACCCTTGCGCAGTTTTAAACATTTGAGGTAGTCTGAGATGAGGTGTTTGCATTCACCTGTTGGAGTTGGGGAAAAGAGTAATCAGTTCTGGTGTTCCTGCAAGGATATTCAAGCACACTCTCTTGTGCTCATTGAGGCTGTAATTTGGGAAAAGGGGGCCTGAATACCATCATGATCTAGAGGAAAACTGCCACGCTCGGGTCTATGTTAAAGCAGAGTGGTTAGTTTCACAGTGGCAGAGGAAAACTTGATTTACTATCAAGCAGGCAAGCTCACGGAGTCGGCTTGTAGGTGGCTGTATTACCACCAGGGGATCCGAAGCTCATGGTGTGTAGGTCAGTGGAGAAGGGAACGGAAAGCAAAATGGACTCTCGGGCCAGACTCTTGTCACCGACGAAACAACGTGTCGAGTCCTGTTACGTACGCATCTAATACCGTGCGGCGTACATCAAAATGCAATAATAAATCCCCATGGATTGGAGTTTAGCAATGACAAACAAGGCAAACAAGACAAAACACAGGTCCGCTGATAAGCGGGCCGTCGGTAACAGTACTTCATCGTCCTAACGCCGAACCGCGAGCAGATGCAAACACTGTGCTCTGATTTTCAACCTGCATTGGATGCAATTGCTCCTCGTATTTCGGATTATACGTATCCGGACAAAGTGTCTGAGCGCTTATCGTCTCAGATTGGAGAGTATGAGGCACTACCCCTCCGTAATCCACGTAGGCCTTACCTGGTGAGGCAATGTGACCATCATACCCCCGCTGGGACGGGAATACTCCGTACAAAGATATAAATAAGTCCAGGGCAGCTCTGCTTGAAGGACTGTGGCTTATTGTTATCTGTTACCCGAAGTCTCTTGATAGCTGCTCTTCCGCGGACATAGTGCTTATACAGCCACGTATAGGACAAAAATACCTCCCTCGACACCATGCCGATGTCAGTATTGCCAACCATCTCTTTAAACTGCAGAGGCTGCCTCGGTAACTTACAGAATCTGTACTTTCCAGGAAACTTGAAGGCAGCTGCCAATGTGGAGGTGTAGAGTTCGAACTCGAATCCTCCACTCCTGTGCCGTACCAGCTCTGCGCATGCAGTATTTGCCGCAAGGTCGGCGGGTATAGTGGCAGCGTTAATTTGGGCGGTATTGCGGACACTCTGAAGGTGATCAAGGGACAAGATTTAATCAAGTACGTCTAGAATCTACGGTTCTTTGGGATGGAAGGGTGGGAGTTGCCTTGACGTTGCCGGAGTTGGCCCTGTCTCTCATATACAGGCCTAAGAGTCAGAACAGATGCTGATATTGGAACTCGAGCGGAAGGAAATATACTGCCATCCGTCGGCCTGAGCTGACACGCTGCTCGTCCGAGAGAAACTTCTGTTCTAATTGTAGCACCATGCTTTGGCTTTGGGATTATCATTGGCCAGAGCTGATTCACCCGTTCGCTTCCGCAATCGATACTGAGCTCCCGGTACCGGATCAGCTGGTTTGCGTCATGGCCAGTTCCAAGCCATCGTGGGTACGCTGGCCCGAGGGGAAAAAGACGGTGCATGAGAAATACGGGGAGGACAGTCTTGAGGGGTGGCACAAGAAGCACGGCTTGTTTATCCCATAAAGAATCTGTAGTATGCGGCCCAATGACTACGCTGGTGAAGTTGACTGACGCGAGCCCTTTGGAAGTGGAAAGCCTACGGACGAGATGTAAACAGAAAGATTTAACTCAGATTGGAATCTCATTGCTCTTTGCCTCATCTATTTTGAACTACCCATCTATATAGGCCGTTAGTCGTGCACCGTTTAGATTAAAGGAGCATGTATCAAGGAAAGGTGCGAAACATCAGTTCTCCAAGGTGAAAAATTTTTTCTTCAATATGTATTCAGTAAGAACACAGCGATTAAAGAAATCATCAGGGAATGAAAGGACAACCAAAAAAAACCCGGGTAGTACTCACATCAAGTCTATATGGTTGTTTACTATCTTTAGGTAAATCTGTTTATATTCTCACGGTCAGCTCGATACCCGAAGAGTGGCATGAAGTTTCAAAAGCCCATGAAAATGTTGTCATCTAAAAGTCAGGCTGTCAGCCATTCAGTCAGCCAAGGATCTTGAAGTACAAAGAACATAATAGCTCACCTCATTAAATCAGATTTTTTTAGAGAATGTTCATGACCAAGATGCATAGGCATCCCGTTCAAACAGTGTGAATAACGTTCATCATGCAAGTTGACCAACGAGGTAAAGAATAATGGGCAAAAGCATCCGGGTCATTCATGTACCTGCAGGGCAATCTTATCAGCAATAGTCCCATAGAACCATACTGCGACACTGAGGGCAAGTTTGAAGATCGGATAATTTTCAGGTGACGAGTTCTCAACAAATAATACACGTCCCCACACCCGCAGAGTTGTACGCTCTACTTTTGATGGATGTGGGTAAGTGCACATGTTCTGCCCGCCTGTTCGTTCAAAGCTTCTTCATGCAGGGCGACGTGTATAACTGTGTTGGAGAAAGGAACCAGAGGACTCAATACCTGAATAAAAGACCGTTAGTTTAAGTCACAGAATCCAAGCTGAATGATTAAGATCGAGGACAATATGAGGTATATCAGACAAGGCTGAAACTTGGAAAAAGACAAGATTCCACATGGTAATTAAGTTTGAGGAATGCCTTTGCATGTCATAGGGTCATCATAAGAGAGGGGAATAAATCGAATAAAGAGGAACTCATGATACATACCTTTTAATAGCAATAGAAAGGAGGTGTTCTAAGATGAATTGACACTAATTCATCTTAATCCAAATACCTAAACAAATGTTCGTCAGTGATCCATCCAACAAGTAGCTCTTAGCAAACAGAGTGGAAGAATTCGCTTCAGAGTAATTCTAGAGCTTTGAAATTGTCTATCCTTCATGTCCAGTCGGATTTTGAAAAGAGAAAGTGTAATTCATCCTGTGATGGATAGCATGGTGGGTGAAATAAAGAAGGCAGCTTACTGGAAAGTCTCCAAGAAGATATAAGACGTTGGGTATAGTACGCCTCTAAACTAAAATGCAAAAGAAACCAGACAAAATATCGACGTGGTTCGCTTGGAATCGCACGCGTCAAAAATTCGAGGAATGTTGAAGGGGAACGAGGAAGAGAAAAAAATTGTTGTGGGACCTGGTTTTATGCGGAGCTCTGCTCTCGGGAGAGCCAATAAGACCAGGAGCGAAGGCAAGGCACTTCCCGCACTGTTCATCATTCCCGTCGCATTGGATCCAGGTCAATGAGTGTAGTTTCTGCTTTGTCTTTCATTACTTCGTTCCTGCCTCCCAGAGTCATGAGTGTCTCATTACCATACTAGTTTGGAGAGTCCCTGTTGCGTGCCCTACCCGAGTCGGACATGATTAATGCCTAAAATCTGTGTGCTACTATACAGCCATTGACAGCATCGAATACATCCTACTTGGCTAAGCCGAACTTCTCTCTGAAATGGAGAAGTTATTGTATAGCTTGTTCGATAAATAGTAAAAGCAGATACTGTATTTGATCATATTTGATCACCAACGTGTAAACCGAAAGAGAGAAATTGAAGCTCAATACATAGACGCATAATAGGACACGCTTTACGACGTATACCTACTGCTATTAGTTTATAGAGCAACCCTCTTAAACTGAACACTCGTTTCGATACCGGAAACTTTCAACTTCGCATTAAACGTTGTTACAGCGGCAGACGCGTACGGTGCAGCCGCCCGTGTCTTGTCAATTGATAGATTAAGACGTCATCTTCCGATTTGTGGTCCATCATTGTCCCCAAGTTCGGGACAACCACAGAGGTGGAGCGTCAAGTTGACGTGACGTCTTGTCATAAGCAGTGTCATAGTTGTAACACACAAGTAATATTTCGTGGAGCAGTCGTCAGCAAGAGTTCTTGTAGCACTAGCAACAGCCTCCTCCTCATTATTGCTGCAAATTTCACAGAAGCTTGCTTGCAGGTATCGTCTTAATCAAAATGACCCAGTTCAAACTCAATACCGGTGCAGCCATCCCCGCTGTTGGTTTCGGCACCTGGCAAGACGAAGGAGAGCAAAAGCAGGCGGTTGTGGAGGCTCTTAAGGCGGGCTACCGTCACATAGATACAGCGCGCGTGTAGGTCCGAGGAAACAAGAATGGCGAGAGTTTTACCTCCACGAAGGCTGATATATTGGGCAGGTACGGAACCGAAAAGGCCGTCGGCGACGGCATAAGGGAGAGTGGCGTGCCTCGCAACCAGATCTTTTTGACAACGAAGCTCTGGAACAATAAGCATCACCCAGATGATGTCCCCAAAGCTTTCGATGACTCGCTAAGGGATCTGCAAACGGATTACGTGGACCTATACTTGATGCATTATCCCGTAGCTTCGAAACGAGGAGACGTCGAAATTCCAAAAGAGAATGGTAAACCAGTCACCGAGGACATTGACTATGTCGATGTAAGTTTTTTGGTGACTGTTTCATTCCTCTGAGTGCATTCTGTCTGCTGCCGAGGGGCCAAGTCGATAAGAGAGATAAAGCACAAGTACTGACTGACTCTCAAAAATTAGACATACAAAGCGATGGAGAAATTGCTGAGAGCCGGAAAGGCGAAAGCGATCGGCGTCTCAAACTTTGGCAAGGCTCAATTGGAGCGTCTGATTCAGAACGCCTCGATTGTCCCCGCGGTGCATCAAATGGAGGGCCACCCGTGGCTGCAACAGAAAGAGTTTATGAAGTGGCACACGCCGAAGGGAATCCATGTCACCCACTATTCCCCGTTTGGAAATTTGAACGAAATTTATTCGGCACGCCATCTTGGAAAGCTGATAGACGAGCCTGTCCTTGTCGAGATTGGAAAGAAATATGGCAAGGAAGCATCGCAAGTCTGTATCGGTGAGTCTGGACCAATGCCCTCCTTTTAATAAGGAGGAAGAACTGGAGGCAAACAAAGTCAGCAGTGAAGAGATACTGACTGAGATTAATTGTCTGTCGTGAAGCCTGGGCCGTTACGATGGGCCACTCGGCGCTCTCCAAGTCAAAGACACCACACCGGATCAAACAGAACCTTGGAGGTGATTTCAAGCTGAGTAGAGATGACATGGATGCGATCGCAACGCTTGACAGGAAGATCCGCTTTAACGACAGTAGCGCAGACATGGGAATGGTGTTCTTTGAGGATCTGGAGGGAAAGGGAACCAACATTATTACATAGCAATGAATCTTCCGGCACTTATGGGAAAGAAGACGCTGGTTCAGCAGGTCCACGTGGAGTATAAGACAGATTGAATTTATTTTCGAAAGAACGAAACGGGTGTTGAATGAGTCGGCGATATTCAACTGAGGCCGACAGTGCGTATTTTAAGGAAGGCTCGTATTGCGTATGTAGGTTTGAATCGGTACGCGACCCGACGTAGACTATACAATTCATCGAGCCATTCTTGCAAGACTTGCGTGCTATGCAGCCAAACTGACAAGCTGAATTTAAGCTGTCTGCAATGTGCAACGCGCCTGAATGGAGGAGCAAGACACTTCTGGCCACGAAGATTAGAAGATTCTAAATCGCTTGATACATGCCAATCGTACCTCTTTTATTATCTCCACCCTCCGACTCGCCCTTCATCCCATCTAGCCTTCGCTTCCCTTCTAGCTGCTAGTTTAGCAGACTCAACCCTAACGCGTCTCACCCAATCTGTGACTTCCTTCTCCGTCGCTCGCCCATGATGGTCCCCTTCAAGGAAGCTTTCCTCCACTGCCTGACATATGGCTTCCTGTTCTGTAATAGCCGCGCTTAGTCTCTGATATAGTGCCTTTGGCGACCAGGGTGCCAGGGCGGTATCCATTTCTGTCTGCTTCTTGCGCCAAGAAACTTCGAGCGATTGGTGAGTAAGAAGGAGGGATTCAGTGGAGCCACGAAGCTCAGTTATGCGAGCTTGAAGATCAAGGAGACGAGTGGCCAGCTCCTCGTTGAACTTCAGAAGCGAATGAAGATAAAGCTGGTTGGCGTCATACGAAGGGTGGAGGCTTGCGAGAGAGGAAATAAGACTGGTGCTAGATAGGATAGATTGTAGGTCGGTCGTCCTGTAACAGCAACATCAAAATCGATTAGTATGATAATCTCGTCACATTTCTTATTTAGGCTTGGCCGCACTGAGGTGAGGTCACGCGTACGACTTATCCTTGACTATCTCTGGCAACCAGCCTTCTTCCACTATTGGCGGATTAGGAAAAGGTTGGGCGCTGGTGTTGTCGCCGAGGCCGGGCACATTGTCTCCGGTCGCTCCTAGAGAACTCCGATAAGTCTCCCCTGATTGTTGCTGGTACACAGGGGTCGGATGTAGCGAACTTTGCGGGGTTACTCGTCGACTGGTTTCGTTACTGTTCGGCTTCGGCGGTGGAGGGGGAGGTGTGTCGGGATTGAGAGCTGGTATTATTTTCTGACCTGCGGGTGAGTGGAAAGGGGATTGAGCTGAATAAGGAGAAGGAATTTGAGACATAGTGACCACTAAAGAGACCCTGAAACTTGAGTCCGACGTCGTTAGAAGGAAGAGTGAGGAAGAGGTGTGCAGCTGTCCCTGTCCAACCGGAGAGGATGACGATCTAGTGTAAATCCCCACACTAGTTCCAGTATACAGTTCAACAGAGCAGCGAGCATGCAGTCGAGAACCTTTACATCTACTGGTCTACTATTATTATAAAGCATGACAGAGGAGAAAAAAAAGAAAGCAAAAAAAGGAAAATGACTTTTCATCACTGGACAAGGGTATCTTAAGGCGTCTTTTTTTCAGAACTATCTGCTGCTGGCGAAGCAGATCAAGTGCAGCACGATCTCTCGAGATATTGGCTTCGCTTCGATACTGCTCGTACTACGACGTAGCAATAATAGAGACTTGGGATGACCTTCCATTCGGCAGTTCCGTACTAGGGATATAAAGCTGACAATGAGGCACCACTGTTCATAGCGGCTTCGCAGACTGGCTCCTCTGAGGGCATCTCAGTCGGCCAGTTCAGATAATGAGGTTCTGCAAACAGAATCTCTCGCCTTCATTGTTCTAGTTCACTGCATCCTTCGCCGTACGTCTCTGTCTTGTGTCTCAATATTGGCACTGCCAATTGCATCCATCACGAGCGCCCGCAACTGACTCTGAGCGGCTTCACTGTGGAAGTCTTCCTGAGCAGCCAACTCATCGATTCTCCGTTTGAACTCGGGGTCAACCTCTGTAGAGCCTGCGCTTGCTTCTTGTTCTGACAAGGTGCCGATATTCAACTGGATATTGGGAGGAAGTGGTGGGGGCGGGTTCAGTGCATCGCCAACTGACGGGGCAGATGAGGGCCTGGTCTCCCCGGAAATTGTGCGAAGGTATTCTGCAACTGCGGGAAACGAGCCATCGCTCTCGATCGTCTCCAATGCCACTAATCCCTCGTCGTTCTTCCTTTTAAAGTCCACGCCCAGCTCTTCGATGAGACATCGGGCAATGTCCGTGGTCTCCGTCACAAAGAGGCATGTCTCGCCATCTTCATCGATCAGGTTAACATCCACATTGAAATCCTTTACGAGGGCACGGAGGAGGTCAATATGTCCGTAGGAGGCAGCAGCATGTAAGAGAGAATACCCATGCTCGTCTTGGGAAGATGCGACGTGAGGATTCGAGCGCAGCAAATTCAGCAGAGCTGACGGGTTATCGGCGGCCAAAATGTATGGATTTGGCAGTTGAGTCATCATGAGTAAGACTAGAAAGATGGGGAAAAAGATATATAGATTGCCTGTGAGTCAATCGAGGGCGGTGCATGGACATGAAAAAAAAATAGTCTGCGGCTGCGATCGCAGGCGGCGCAGCGGGCGGAGAGAGACAGTCGAGCTCAAAATGGAAAAGAACCTACACCACTCCCCGCAAAGACGTTTGCAAGAAATCAGGTCTGACTCACTTAGTGACGATCTGCGTGGATTCTTTCTTCCTCAATGCCTGGAGAGAGAGTTGGTGACATAGAGACAAAGAGGTTATAAAGCAGCACGGGGAAAGACTGCTATCTTGAGCTCTTGCCCGGCTTCTTCAGCCTTTCTCCTACCTAACCTATTTCGCCTTCCCTGCTCATATTTGGCATACAACCCCACTTCGAACTTTCTCTCTCGAATAAAACAGGTTGACTCTGAAGAGTTACACTAATACCTTTCTTTAAGGAAACACAACATGCCGAAACAGGACCCCACCGAGGTTGCGCACCTCGTGGACACCTTGGAGTCTGCCAGCCGATTGTCCAAGAAAGAGGCGAAATATAAATTTTCGTGCAAGGAATCCACGTTCTTAGTCGATAATTCCAAGGATAATATCCATGTGCATTCGTGGAAGTTCTCTGATTGGGACTACAAACGCCATGATCTCCCGACATACGCCCGAGGACTTTTTACCACGAGGCTCAGTGACGGCACTCCTGAGATCGCTGTCCGGGGGTATGATAAGTTCTTCAACGTGGATGAAGTAAAAGCGACAGCATGGGACCAGATCGAGCAGTACACACGTGGGCCCTACGAGCTCAGCGTGAAAGAGAACGGTTGTATTATTTTTATGTCTGGCCTGGAGGACGGCACATTGCTCGTATGCAGCAAGCATTCTACCGGTGTTAGAGAGGGTGGTGTTAGTCATGCTAAGGTCGGGGAACAATGGGTCGAACGCCATGTAACATCTGTGGGGAAGTCAGTAGAAGCTCTGGCGAGGGAACTGCGCAGGATGAACGTCACAGCCGTCGGCGAACTCTGTGATGATAGCTTTGAGGAGCATGTTCTTGCGTACGACGAGGCTGTTGCAGGAATCTACCTGCATGGGATCAACTTTAACCTGCCACAGTTCACAACCCTGCCGAGCTCCGACGTTCACAAATTTGCCGATGAGTGGGGGTTCAAGAAGGCCAACTTTTTTACGCTTGACGATATCGATTCCGTCAAGGGCTTCCTGGAGAAATGTGCTGTGACAGGCACTTGGGATGGAAGGGAAACAGAGGGATTTGTGGTTCGATGCCAGAGGATGGAGGGAGTCTCAGGTCCGCTTCGGGATTGGTTCTTCAAATACAAGTTCGAGGAGCCATACTTGATGTACAGACAGTGGCGCGAGTGCACCAAGGCGGTCATCTCCGGCAAGATGCCCAGAGTCAAGAAACATCAGAAAATCACGGAAGAATATCTGCAGTACGCTCGCAGGCAACTCATGAAGGACCGGAATATCGGCAAACTTTACAATCAGAATCACGGCATCATAGCCATGCGGAATGGATTCCTCAGGGAGCGGGGCCTGAAAGGGTCCGATATCATTACGATGGGAGCCGAGGGCCAGGGAGTACCCTCCGTGAGTAAGGATGTCGTCCTGGTTCCTGTTGCTTCCCTTGGTTGCGGTAAGACTACGGTGGCTCTGGGTCTAGTAAAGCTGTTCGGCTGGGGCCACGTCCAGAATGACAACATTCCCAAGCAGAAGAACAAGCCGAAGAGATTTGCATTCGAAGTGACGAACGCACTTGCAGAACACCCCGTTGTGATAGCAGATCGGAACAACCACCAAAGGCGTGAACGTGCACAGCTGATAGACGACATTGACCCTGTCATTGAGGATGCACAATTTGTTGCCCTTCACTGGGTCCACGAGCCTAAGGGCGAACTGCTCCCCGAGATCCGAGGTGTCACGCGTCAGCGCGTTCTCGAGCGAGGCGACAACCACCAGACCATCCGGGCGGGGACAAAGGGCGCGGAAGAGACAATCGGAATCATGGAGGGTTTTCTCAAGCGGTTCGAGGGCGTTGACACTTCAGTGGAACCCGATAGCAACTTTGACCAGGTCATCAACCTTGATGTTACGGCCTCGTCCCGCGAGAATCTGGAGAAAGTCGTTTCTGCGCTGCACTCCTTCTATCCGGAAATCGTCAAACGGATTCCTACACCGCAGGAGCTAGACGCCGCCTTGGATTCGGCTATGAATGACTACCAGGTTCAACTAGACCTCAGCCACCAGTACGGCCCGTCGAAACAGAGCAACAGGAAACAGGACAGGCAACAGCAGCTACAGCCACAGCAACAACAAAAGCCCGTGGACGCAGAATTTCTATCCAGAAAAATCGAATACTTCAGCATTTCTATCCCAACAGCCGACGTGACCTCTATCCTCAAATCACTATTCACAACGGGGAACATCCCTCCCAAAAAAGCGCGTCTATACAACCACCTCCTACACACCCGCCGCATCCAGCCCAGCTTCCATGTAACCCTGATCCATCGCGCATTGAAACAAGTCCGTCCTGACATATGGAACCTCTACACGAACGAATATCTACGTACGATGAAGGAACAGCAACGGCAAGACCGCAACCAAGTCACCCCAGCTCTCGGACAAGCCAGAGTCCGTCTCGAACGTCTCATTTGGGACGACCGCGTCATGGCCTTCGTCGCGCGTATCATGCCCCGCGATGACGGGTCCGATTCCACTGGTTCTTCTGGCTGGCCCTGCGCGAATCCCATCCCCCACGTCACGGTCGGTACGGCCTCAGCTGAGATCGTGCCTAAGGAGAGCAACGACCTGCTGCAGCGGTGGTTGCAGGTCGGGTCCAGCGACGACACGGGCATCTGGGAGGCAGAGGTTCCGGGTGTGAAGGTGGTCCAGGGCGTTGTGACGGAGATTTTGATGAGGGGGGTGAAATACTAATATAGGATTGTGTGGATGATATGGTTAATTCCTCATGAAAAGAAACGCTTCATACGACTCTCATGTCTACTTGGCGGAGCTAGAAATATAGGTGTATGCACCTGTATACCAGGCATTTTAGACCCCAGTTCTCGAATCTCTGCCTTGGGACACTGCAAGGATCTGATGAATTAAGTTCCTGTACAGTTAGTAGTGCCAGTGTGATGCATAAGTTGACTCGGACCTGCAGGCCTTCCAGTTCTGTGGGAAGCCATGTTCTCTGCACTCCGGATTGCCTCAAAAGGCCACCAGGTAGATCCTAGGTATACAGACATGCCGTCGATCTGGGGCGGCCATCCAAGCGGAATTACAATACGAGTAGTTGTTTCGATAAAAATATCGGGGCTGGCGTCATGATGTTTCCAAGGGTTGCGCCTCGAGCAAACTGACTTCGCAGTCTGCTGTGTAGAAACGCCCATTTTTCTTTTTGAAGGTAGATCCTCTTCCTTCCTTTCACTCTCCAGGAGCACCTAATTTTCTCTCTTTTTCAGTGGTAAATTGATTTCGCTACTAGTCCTTCCCGTGTTGTTCCATTCAAAGTTCAGTGCGTTTTGGTCGAGTAATTGTAAAAATGAACATCCTTCTCAAGCTGATTGGGATATATGTCGAAGGGCAGCAATGTTGTGCGCGGTACAGGGCCGAAAGTCGCTTTCATCAGCTCGTTTCTCATGATGGAGATATTGCCCAGAAAAGACATATTATATGTGCAATATTCAACACCAAAAATATAAGCATCAGAACAACAGACTTTGCTAACAGCGTATAAACTATGTACCTAGGTAGAGAAAGAACCGTTCCTCAGACTGGAGCAGCATGTCTATCCAACCGTTTTAACCTCAACACCCTTAAGGTCAGGACCATCCAGGCTATAATTCTTCGCCGTATTCCAAGCTCTCCATTCCCCAGCATTGACAGGCTCGTAGAGTTTCGGCTCACCCTCCGTCAAAGTGATGGGATCGATCACGGCTTCGGGATCAGGATGGACGAAGAACGGAATACTATACCGGGGAGGGAGAATATCGCCCGTGAAGGACGCCAGGTCGGGACTTACCACACGATGGCGCGTAGATTTCACCCGTCCATTCGTATAGCGCTGGAGAAGGTCGGCAATGTTAACCAGCACAGTGCCCTCTATCGGAGGCGCGGGAACAAATTTATTGTTGTGCAGCGGGTCAACTTCAAGCCCGCCGGTCTGGTCCTGGAAGAGTAGAGTGCATAGGCCAAAGTCTGTGTGTGGGTGGATGCGCGACTCGCCGAGCTCCTCGATCACACTCCGGTGCAGTGGTGGGTAATGGAGTAGTCGCATCTGGGGATCGGTGTGTTTCGTGATCTCGTCGAAAAAGGTGTCCCCGAGGCCCATGGCCATCGCTAGGCATTTCAGTATGTTGAGGGAGAGCGTGAGGCATTCACCGTAGAACTGGCCAAGCGTGGTTTTGAACCCTGCCAGTTCGGACTCATCCGGACAGAGCGCGTTGGTGTAGCGACGATGCTCGTAGCACTCCTTGTGGCTGTCAGAACCCTCGGCGCCATCAGCTGTGTAGCCCTGGTTCACCCGTGCATCCGTCAATTTGTACTTGAGTTTAGAAGACAGTGGGAGGTCAAAAAAGGTTTTGGCCTGGTATATCCCTTATCATTAGTCTACCTAGATCTGGATGTGTCAACAATGGGATAACGCATTTAATTACCAAGGCAAATATCTCGTTCACTCTTGCCTGAGGAATACCATGATCCTTCAGGTATATGAATCCCACTGTGGAAAAGGCATCATAGACCTGTTTCGCCACTTCCTGCTGGCCAGCTCGATCGCCTGTGAGGAAATTAGCAAACGAAACTACTGGGATTGTCGTCGTCATGATGCCGCCGGCCGTATCAGATCAGGGTATGTTGATATATCTTGACTTCAATTGACACTTCCGTTATAGAGATGATGATGGCGCACAAGACAATGTAAAACTACCTAGGTAGTGAGCAGGACCATTTATACTGGAGGACAGGATCCTTCGCTGAATGTCCGACTATTGTGAATTAGTAATATTCTATCAGTTCGCAGTTCGTCTGGCCAGGGTCATCCTTAACTCGCGGAGAGGAGCTTCGCGAATCGCGATATTTGCCAAAGAAAGCCTATCAACCCCATATCACGAAACTGAAAGTGGGGAGGTACTAGTAGGACCTAGATGTCTCTCAAGAGTCTGTACAGGGCAACGATAGGCAGGTGCGCAAAGCAATCTATCATGCTGACCTTCTCCAATTGGCTACTAGGTGTGCTGGTTATCATGGACGGGAAGACGACGGTCTGTCAGAGTAAGCTTTTGGCTTTTGATTAGGATGGTGAGTTTACCTAGGTATACTTCTATCTAGTACTACGAGTAGCAATACGTATACCCCCCCCATTTACAAGACGGTCATGTTGTCCCCGGTGAATGGCCCTAGCAATATTGCTCAGACTGGATGCAGATAAGACTTGATGACGACTGCCCTCCATTCTTGGTGTTGACTGACATTATGGTTGACCTTATCACACGATGCTGGTTTGTTGCATCCCCAAGGACAAATATAAAAAAAAGAAGCTAATGAACTGACAGGGAACGGTCTGCAGATTTCAGAACAACCCGGAGAGTATTAAACACTCGCCATTGGCAATTTCACAAGCCTACCAACATTGACATACTCCGCGAGAGAGAGAGAGGCCACACTCATCATGATGGCCACTTATCCCCCGAGACAGTATGTCTCAAGGCTAGTGCCCAGCTCCGAGTTGCTCCTGTTCATTGTCATCGTAGGCACTTCTTTTGCCGATTCTGTGGTGAGTTTGACGTGAGCTTGAGGCAGGACTCCATTAGGATGCTCTCTAACTTCTTTACAGTTGACTGGTTACGACAGCTCGCTCATGGGAAGCTTGAATGTGATGCCGACATACAAGTCATACTTCACTCTGTCGACAGCTACAACGAACTTGAACACCGCGAGCTCCTACATCGGTGGATGTCTCGGGGCCCTTTTTGCTGGCCAAGTCGCCGACTGGCTGGGAAGGAGACGGGCAATCTGGATGTCTTCGGCGATTACTATTGTCGGGGCAGCTATCCAGGCCGGAGCTGTCGATATTGCCATGTTCGTCGTTGGTCGTATTATTGTCGGCATCGGAATGGCCGTGGCTGTCGTGGCAACTCCGACTTACGTTGTTGAAGTTGCCAAGTCTTCCTATCGAGGCTTTGCTCTGGGGCTTTATTATTCCTGCTGGGGCGTCGGTACGTTGATTGCTTCTGGAATCTGCTATGGGGTGAGTGTGTGAAGTTTAAATGACCTACTAGCACTACCGGCTGCGCAACCATCCCCGATCAGCTAACAAGCCCCTTATCTGACAGACTAATGACTGGAGCACGACCTGGGCGTGGAGACTCCCCAGTCTGTTGCAAGTAGTGCCCGGTGTCTTTGCAGCGGGCATTGTCTGTTTCGTGCCGGAGTCGCCGCGCTGGCTGATCGGACGCGATCGCCATGAAGAGGCACTGGAAGTGCTTGCTATTGTCAATAGTCAAGGCGACAAAGAGGACCCTCTGACGCTCCTCCAGTTCCGAGAAATCAGCGACACTATCCATTGGGAGAAGACGGACGGCGGCCAGCTAACCCTACTGCAAGCATGGACGAACCCGGCCAACCGCAAGCGTCTGACGCTCGCAGCAACCTTCTCTGTCGTCGTCATGCTCTGTGGCAGTACCACCATCACCTACTTTTTCGGCACCATGTTGACCCAGGCGGGAGTGTCAGACTCCACGACGCAGCTGGAGATCAACATCATCCTGACCGCGTGGCAACTGGTGATCTCCGTCGTGGCTTCGTGGTATGCAGACCGGCACCCGAGGAAGGTGCTGATCTGCATCAGTCTGGGACTGCTCGCCATATTCATGTATATCCTGGGGGCACTGACTGCCAAATACGGCGAATCGACAAATAAGTCCGGCATTTACGCCACAATCGCCATGATATTCCTCTGTCAAGGCGCATACGGCATTGGAGTCAACCCTCTCACAGTGCTGTACCCGGCAGAAATACTGTCCTATCGAATCCGTGCCACGGGCATGGGCTTGTACGCGTTGACGACGAAAATGAGTGGCCTCATCGCGACGCTGGCCCTCCCGTTTTCGCTGGAAGATATTGGCTGGAAGACCTATATGATTTTTGGGAGTCTCAATCTCCTTTTCGTCACCCTCATCATCATCTTCTGGGTTGAAACGCGTGGGCTGACGCTCGAGGAAGTGGATAGGAAGTTTGACGGCGTCAAACATTCTGATGTTCCTGACATTGGCGATGTTGACAAAGAAGGTGCCAAGGTTTTCATCCAGGGTATTGATCCCATGCCTCGTGGACAAGTTAGAGAAGCTATGGACCCGAAGGCAATTGAAGCGCAGGTGAAGTTAGTCGGCATATAAGGATTACCAAATTTTCGATGTGTTTATCTGTTCTAGATTCGGTGAGATGTGGTCGACAGACAGTACTTGGGGTCATGCTCATTATATTGTGATTAAAATTGAGTATAATGATAGTAATGATCTCCAATTTCCCGGGAAAATAATCACTTCGAGCTTCCTCTTCATCAACGGATTGTAGATAAAGAACTGAAACAATAATGTGGTTGAGACCCCTAGAGCTGAGTGCATTTAATTGAGACTACACATTACTCACTACCTAGAGTCCAACACTTGCCCTATGAGCTGCTCACCCTATGCTCAGGACATGCTCAGATCTACTCACTGACTACAGGGCAACCACGAAACAGAAAAAAAAGGCATGCAATATTCAAGGTATCAAATACACATATGTGCTAGTATGTGTGCAAAACTTCTAGAGGTGCCTAAGTAAAATGTCTCCGGAACTATTATATCATTGCTGTTGGAACAAGGTTGGCCCCAAGTATAAAACTGTTTTCGCTTTGAGGGCATACGTCAGAATGCTAAAGGGTCAAGAGAACAAGGTATACCAAGCACACGAGGTCCAATCAGCTCGTAACCCATGAGGTGACTTGGGAAGCTCCAAATCGGCCTACGTATTGCAGACCTGTAGTACCCATAGGGAAGTAGCTGACAAGATACCACAGGAGGGCCGCGATTTGGAAGAGAGATGAGAACAGTGTAAGGAGCGTGGAATGGAGCTGTTCGCAAGGAAGCAAGAGAATTAATAAGGATTCGTTACGCCAATGTGCTGCGGGGTTCTCCAGCAGAATGCAAGTCACTTACTCCGATAGCAAAGTAAAGGGTCGTGCCAATCGAACCGAAATAAGCAGCCGTGAAGGGTAGTCGTGATCCCGAGACCAAATGCCGGGCATAGGTCAAAGGTCCCATGAGAACAGCCCATGATATGAGGAACAATAATGACCCAACAGACCATCTGTGTGACAGGGAGTGCGGTTAGATTATGACCCGCTGAATATCGCATGTCTCACATAGACTCAGGAAAAGGCGGGAAAGGGGGGGGGGGAGAAAACATGGAGCTTGAGTCATAGCATAGCTCCGAGACAAACTTACAGAATGACGAATTTACGGGGCTTTGTCGCCAACACCGGGAAAAGGAAGAAACATATGACAAAGCAGGCAGCAGCGCCGACATTACAGGCAATGAATACGAGCATACGATCCCATCGACTCACTATATAAGCAGCACTGTTAGCTACAGGGAACCGCGCATTCAAGGGCACATGAAAGAGGGAGGATGACATACAGGCCAAAAAGCTCTCTTCTTCTTCTCGTCGACTAGGAGCGGGTAACGGTGCCCCGGGGGCCTCATGGGTGGGTAATCTCAGATAGCCCTCATCGCGCGCAAACGGATTCAGAGATCGCAATTTCGAGAGAACGGGAGTTGACGAGCCGGTGCTAGCAGGAGCATCATCCCGCCGAGACCACCCTAGTGAATTTACTGAGTCGCGAAAAGATGTTGAGGTCATGTTCGATTCTGCAGTGACACTCCGATAATCGAAATGGAGGGGTGGAACTGGACGCAGAGCAGCAGATAGCGTTGCGCCTTGCGCGGGAATGCAAGATATTGCAGCCGTTTCACTAGGAGCGGGGCAAAGAGGGAGGGGAGCGCTGAGGGCGTCTACTCAAGGAAGCTAATGATGAAGAGAAGTCTGCAGGAACTGTATGCACAGCGGAAACCAATACCAACGTGCAGATGATCAACGATTTCGGTTGGTGATTCTGCGCGCGGATCCTCGGACCCGAAATGGACCAGGTGACAGTGCGCGACCGGATTAAACTTCAGGTGAAGAGGCTATAGATAGGTATTGCGCACTAGCCTGAATATTGCTGGAGAATGTACCGGCTGATGCGGACCCGATCGTTCAGTATGGAAGGTAGACTTGATATAACTCTCAAGGAAGCTGAAGTGGAAGTGGAAGTGCAGGACGTCCAGAACGACGTGAGTGCCACCAACTAGGACCTGTGGAACACCGGATCGGCCCGCACGATGGAGAGAGACAACACAGCGTAAGAGACGTGGATCGAGGCTGTCGTTGGAGAGGGGCAGAGGGAGGAGTGGAGGGAGCAGAGACGCTTGAAGAGTGGAAGGAGGGGTGGGGAAAGGTCAAAAAAACAAGAAAACAAGGCAGAGCGAGCCGAACTCGATCGGGATTCGAGCACGGTGCAAAGAATCTCGGGAGCGACGGCACTGAATTACGCCAGGCGCACTCTTCGAACGAGCGACAATCCCGAGAACAAAAGAGAAGGGCGCTAGCTTTTTCTTGTCCGTCGTCAGATGACAAGCAAGTTGATAGGTAGGAAATCGGGGACGATAAAGGAGGTGTCGGAGAAGGAGGGAGGGTTGTTTCAGATGAGAAGAGAGAAAATAGGAGACAAAAAAGCTTCACACCTTCTTTTTCTAAATCTTCAAGACCTCGTCAAGGCTACCCTTCTGACCCTTTCTGTCTACTATCTGTCCTGCGTGTCGTGCTTTGTCGGTCGGGGCGTTCACCTGCGTTGACGCGTATTCGGTGGCAAATACTGAAGATGGCACTTGACACCAAGATGAACACCGGGAGATCCGAGATGGAATTGAGGCTGTAGGGGATGGAGTGAAGCCGAACAGAGTTGATGGGGGGGGAGGAGGGAGGAGATGGTGAAGGCAGATGGGAGAACAGGTGTCTGCGTGTCTGCGTGTCTGCGTGTCTGCGTGTCTGCGTGTCTGCGTGTCTGCGGGAAGTGGCTTACAGACAGCCGCGATGACGGGCGTCTCACTCCGCAGAGCTCGGGCTCAACTGCCGCACCAGCCAACAATATCAGCCAACGTATGCCATCTGTTTAATGCAAGGACATGATATCATCCTCGATGGTTCGTCGGGACTGACGGCGATCATCAATTTGTTTGGAGATAGAGATAGATCGACGTTGTCATTATAGACCCATACTGTCAATCAACGCCAGAGCATGAAGACCATAAAGACCATGATCTCCTCAAGGTTGTCTACCCCCCTTCATCCTCGTTTCCCACACTGTCTGAACCATCTGATACACGGGCTCAGAGTCATGACATCAGCTGTGCCTGTATTCTTATCATCGCTGCTGCCTGAGACCAAGAAGTATAATGCGTGAGGCTGTACTTGTACCACCATCGGCACAACCACCCATCCATCACAGCCTCCTTCCCAATCAGAATACCAATAGAAAAAAGATGTCGAGGGATCTGGGATGGCGCAAGCACACTCCCCCCCCCCGGTAGTCACGTAGTGTGTGGTCTGCGAAGCCTCACTGGGTTTGATCGACGGCCCTGCATGAAGCCCGAGTCCTCCTCCATACAGATCTCAGCATCCGTGCGACGCGCCGCGGATAGATAATTTAGATGGATAGGAAGATTAGAGCGCGCGTCGGGGACGCGAAGCTGCATGCGCAAGCGGGTGTCAAATGAGACGTGCAGGAGACAGGGTCTTCGTCAGGCCAAGGTCGCGCCTCTTTTCTTTTTTAAAAAGGGCGGTCCACCCCTTCCCCTCTTTCTGGAGGACCTCTCGCGGTTTCAGATCTGTCTATATCTGTCTGTCTGTGTTGTTGCATGCGTCCGATTCCCGTGTCGTTCACCCAATCCTCGACCAGTCCACCAGGTCAATCCTGCAGGCGGCATTATTCCTGCTCAGTGGAGTTAGTTAGCCTTGATCGAATGCGAATGCGATATAAGTATCGTTACCTGCTCCCCTGATAGAACTTGATCTATAAGCTTGATCGCGGGTCACTGTCTGGGCCTTGCTGCGCCAGCCAATCTGCGTCGACTGCCATCGATTCTGCCTGCGAAAGCGCTTCCACAGGGCTCCCACAGGCTCCCACGCCCTCCGACTGTTCTCCGTCATCCCAGCTCGTTCGTGCTCCTCCCATTCGCCCCAGCTTCACGATACCCGCCACTTCCCGCCTTCTCCTTCTTGGTTTTCGCCTCTTGAATCATCCTTCGGTCTGCTTGCTGTCTGTCCTCTTCTCCGTCTGTCGTCCGCCTTCTCTCCCGGCGATTCCCATCTCGCTTACGAATATATCCGGATATCTCTTCTCTCCACTCATCGACCCCTGCTTTGCGTCATCCCCTTCTATCGACTTCAACCTCTTCATAAGCTCCTGTACATCCGTCTCCGGCTCTTTGGACGGCATTGGAATCTCGCTTGCAACAGGTATGTACCCTTGCACCCTCTCACCCACCGAGTGCCCCCCCGAGCCCCGCGCCGTCTGCCTACTTGTCCTGACCGTATATCAGCATCATATCTATTTCATTTTCATCCCAGCTGCATACTATTATCCTTATTTTCTCCTTTTCTTTTTAATTTATCGTGGCTTTAACGCCTGCTTTACCTGATTTGTGAAGGAGGTACGTATTCCGCGGTTCCGTCTCTGGGCCCCCAGTTGTTCTGTCCCCCGGTTGCTCTGCCCCCTCCGCCCCCCGCGCCTCTTTGCAGCACAGTCACCGCTAGTCAATTCACCGAGTTTTCCTCTTCACTTCATCCATTCAAAAAACCCCCTTCTTGTTCGGGACTACCCTCATTCACTTTGCTTTTTTTTGAGGACAACAATTATCTTCTATTCATAAGTGCTGAATAAAAGGCTGATACTGATCTCCACTGCTGTAAGAGGCTCTTGGCCACCACCCCACACTTTACCCAGTACCCCTGCTCTTCGATGACCTTGCTGCTTCCATCTTTCCATCGGTGTCCTTACAAACCACAAACCACGTTGCATTTCCCGCCTCCTGTATCGACCAGGGTAGGGGTTTATTTTTCGTCGTTCTTGTTTTCGACACCCTAGCATCATCCCACCTGGTGCTGGTTTTCATCGAACTTTTCAGAGGTGGAAAGTCCCTTCGACTCGCATCGAGGGTGTTCTAAGTTTTGAGCTTTTAGCACTTGGAATGGCGGATGCGCTTTTCCTTAAGAACGAACCAGACGACCACAGCGCGTTCATGATGTCGCACTCCGGTTATTCTATGCCTAACCAACAACAGTTTGGGAACAACCACTTCGGCAACGACAACGATGGCATCGATCCCTCGGATCTGTCGATGCAGAACAACGGATTCATGCAGTATGCATTTGGTCCTCAACAGAATCTGTCATCTAGTTTTAACTTCGGGAATTCCGGCATCGGGACCGATGAGCTGCTTGACCTGGAGATAAATCCACACAACGACCTGCAGCGAGGCGACGGCATGAATTATCTTCAGGATCAGCAGAATGCCGGTCTATCCATGAGCCACCCGGGCACCATGGGCCAACTCTACTCTCATACACCCGAGGGCGCTCCCATGCAAAGCCCCTTTATTCAGAATAGCTTCAACTACGATCAGTTCAGGCATATGAACCAACAGGGGCAGCAAAACCACTCTCAGTTTAACAGTCCGAATACCACCAACTTCGATCAGAATTTCTTGAACGGAAAGTCGCGACCTAGCATGCAAGCGATCGACCGCCCCTCTTCCGACGCTCGCAGCCCCATGACACCCAGTAAGGCTATGGGCGCCTTGGGTCTTGGTGGCCCGGAGGCCAGTAGTTTCCCCACACAGCCCATCCGAGCTACAGCCCTCTCACACCGCCACCAAAAGAAACTGTCGAACCAGTGGGATGGTACTCCGGGGAGCGGACAGTCTTTTGTTGAGTCGCCCCTCTCGTCTCCAGGGCACATGTCCCACCCGGGCATCTCCGAGATTCTGAAGTCTGGGAAGCACGCTTCGTTGCCCGCCAAAGTCGAGGATGGGTCCCTGTCTCCCAACGCGCAGAGCATGGAGTCTCAAGAAGCCAAGCGACGGCGTCGCAGGGCCTCGCATAACTTAGTTGAGCGGCGACGGCGCGATAATATCAACGAACGGATCCAGGATCTCTCTCAATTGGTTCCTCAGCACCGGCTCGAGGACGACAAAGTTCGGAAGCAACTTGTCAACAACAGCACATTGTCTGGCTCGAACACTGCCACGTCGCTCCTCGCGGGCGGCAGTGGCCGTCGCGCCACTCCTGGCAACATTACGATGGGCTTGCCGATCGAGGAGAAGGAGAAGGGCCCGAACAAAGGTGATATCCTGAACGGTGCAGTGGGCTGGATGAGAGACCTCATGTGGGCACTGCATGTCAAAATGCAGCAGGAATCAGAACTGGCGGAACTCATCAGCAGCCTGGGAGGCACCTGGCCATTTGAGCAGACCGAGGAAGAGAAACGGATGCGGTCCGAGTTGCTCGATGCTATCGATAAGAACGACCCTAGCAGCTTCAACTACACCAGGGGTCCCGGCAGCGGCCTCAGGGTGCCCAAATATACCAACTTAGCTGGCGATGTGCTCGCCGGAAGCGAAACGAGTCCGCAGAGCCTTAACTCCCCATTCAACGGCAGTGGCAGTAGCAACAATGGTGGCCAAGGCCAGACTCAGTACTGGACCGGCTCCGGCCATGCCGGGATCAGCTTCAAAGAAGAAGACGAATACTCGATGGATATGAACTGAGCGAGCAATTTACGAGAACAGGGCTTCTAGGATCCCGAGCGCGGCATGATCTTACTCCGTGGAGACATGTTTGATGACACTGCTGCATACAAGGCGTCGAACGGAAGGGTGGAATCTGTGACATTATTCATTGCCTAGTCACGTCTACTTTTTTTTTCTTCCACCTTTATTTTAATCTGCTTTAGTCCCCCTCTTGATCTCTTTTCTCATTTATTCATTTTATTAACTAGTTTTCCATCTTGTGGTATTTGTTATTGTTATCTTGATTTCTGTTTATGGGGTTTGCGAGTTTGGACGGTGGATTCGAGTCGGCTTCCGCGACTACAGGTGCTTAATGGACAGGGGTTTTCAGGACAATTTCCTTGTTCTTCTTTCTTTGTTTTTATTTCTCTCTTGTGTTTTATTTCTGTCCCGTTTTCTCTATGGTCTGGTGTCTTACTGGGAGATGCATACAGTGCATCCGTCAATTGACCTTGAGCAATTGCAACGCAAGGGCGAACAGGGCAAGACGGACGACGGATGCGATGTACTGAGGCTTCGACCGTGGACGTCCTTTTACCACTGTGGACCCTTAATCGTTTTATCAGTATGTGAAACTGGCGACTCCTCTCATCACCGCTGCATTGGTTGTTTTATTTACAAGTTCGTTTTCTTGATACCCCTCTATATTGTTCGCCAGCTTAATGAACACCTTGGGTTCTTCGTCTTAGTGATGCTATCTTGAATGCGAAGTCGCACAGTAATACTATGCTTTCTCGGATCATTACTAGGATTTGCGGTAATAAAGGAATAAGAGATTAACGTGCATAATGTCTATTCTATCGTAAACCAACTCAGGTATGGTACAGATAGACAGATCTGAGAGAGACATGTATATATATGTATCTACAACAAAGCTCGGCAGATCTATGTAATCTAGCTGGATTTCTGCGACGGGTGTTTCCTTTCCTTTCCTTTCCGTTCCATTCCCTTATATTTTATTTTTTTTCTATCATAACCACTCCGCTACTCGCGTCGAATTTTTCGGAAAAAGTCCATGACGCCAGTAAACACGACTAGGAGAATACCACCACCAGGACCCAAGCGAAGCACCTTAGGCAGGAAGCCCTTGTAGAGGGCACCGAAGCCCTCCTCCTTCATAACGGTGCCCACGGCGGGCCACGCCCAGTTATACTTGGGCACCTGTCCGGGGACCTTGGGACTATTCTGGATGCGCGACTTGACGACATCCATAGGGGTGTTGAGGATGGTCCCCGCCGTACCGCCGATCGTACCAGCGATCAAATCATTGCGCGTCTGCTGCGACTTATTCCCCGGTTCGACAGCGGGCAGCTGTGCGCGCACCTGGAAGATGCAGCCGAAGTAGCCCGCGTTCCAGAGGATGTGGCGCCACAGCGTGGACTCGAGGCCGTTGTACAGCGCCAGCACGCCTTCCTGCTTGACGATCTTGCGCACCACGTCCAGCATCCCGTTGTATTTGCCTGCGGATTCGCGGTCTTGGAGACGGATCTTCACCAGCTCGAAGGGCACGACCACGAAGGCTTCCGTCGCCCCCGCTGTGGCGCCCGTCAGCGTCGCGAGCGATTGCGTCTGCTTCTTCACGCCGAATAGGTTGCGGTAGAATGAGCCCCAGCTATCGTTGGCCGCGAATTTGGTTGCGCGCTTAGGCGCTTCCATCAGGATGGGCGCCGTGATACCCCGGTATAGACGCGCAGGACTATCTTTGTTAGTCTCTCTCTCTCTCTCTCTCTCCGTGTCGCGCGCACAAGGATGAAGCAATTGATTAGTATGGATCGAACGAATACGCACCCCTCATTCCGGACAATCTTCTGAAAGCAATCGAACATGCCATTATACGCTTCCTCCCCTGCCGCACTCTTGGTCTGGAGCTGGCTTGATTCGCAGTTAGTCAACTTGAACTTTAGGCAATCGCACCCAGAGTGATCACGTTTGTTCACGAAGAGGACAATTGGGGAGGCGGAGGGGGGAACATGGCTATACTACTTACACTCGTGTCTTAACGACATCCAATGGGTACCTGCAGAGAAAGGAGGACGGTTAACTTCTTGAGTCACCCAATTTTCTTTTTTCCCCACCCTCCATGATAGGAGCGGCGTACATGATAAGGATCTGCAATTGGAGTTAACGAACGGCTTCCTTCTCGTCTAACAGAATATATATATATATTTCTAATATCATATATATATCAGGTAGGGACCTGCCTCTGAGACACCAGCTACCGCACCCGCGACGAACTGGTAGGCGAAGGGGAGAGGCTGCTGATTCGAGGACGACATTGCGGGCTATGTGAGGACTGGGTGAGAAGGAAAGGAGAGAAAATAGTAAGAAGGAGAAGCCGTAGTCGCGACCAGAAGGCAGATAGAGAGGCTGGACAAGGGAAGAAGTTAAGTAAGTGGGTAGAAAAAGAGTCGAGTCTCTCGCGTGTCTCCCGCGGCGATCGCATGCGGGCGGCGGCGGTTGCGAGCTCGGCGCGCGCGGGTAGTGTCGGCGCTTATCGCCGAGTGCTTGACGGCTGCAAATACGCGAGTTCGGTATCCGCAGGTTACGCCGATTCGGCGGGGTCGGAGAGTGAGGAACTTGCTCCGGTGGGATGTGGGGTACACCGGTGGAAGGAGGTGGATGTATAGTGCTAAAAGTGTCTTGCTTGCAATAGATTAATTAACTATCGTCTCTATTTAGTAATCCGTTGTTGAGCTGTGAAACATCATTCGTAGCCAGGTCGTAAGTCATCACATGAAAAGAAGAAGCGAATGTCGTCAAAATATACACCCTAATAGCATCATCATCCCGAAAATACTAATGCCAAACATCTTCACATCCACCCGGAATGCCGTGCGTGACGCACTCTGCGGCTGCGACGTAGGTTGTCCCTTGGGAATAGTCTCCGAAGCAGTCGCTGTTGGCACTGCCGCAGTCGCAACGCAGCTCGACCCGCACGCGAACCCGGATGGGCAGCATCCACCTCCAGCAGTGTCCGCGCAGCTGAACCAGCCAGTCGCACATTGGGCTGGTCCGCTTCCACTTCCGCTTCCACTTCCACTTCCACTGCCCGTTGGCTCTGCTACCACAATGGTCTCACCACTGGACGTGACAGTCGACGAAGACAACACGGGACACGATGTAGTGTCGCAGTCGCGGCCCGTTCGGCAGCAGCCGCCATGGTAAACGGCCGAGCAGGCATAGAAGCCGGTTGGACAGATGGAGCCAGTGGCAGAACTGCTAAGACCACCGGTGAATTGTGAGGTCGTGAATTCCGAGGAGCTCGTTGGACGAGCTGGCGGCACAAGATCTCCTGTTGAAGAGGAGCTGCTGGTGGTGGTTACAGTGCTGCTTGCGCTTATTGTCGGTGATATCAGAGTCGCTGATGATATAATTGTCGACGGCATGCCAGAAGGACGCACGGTAACAGTGACGGTGGAAACGAAGGCGCCTGTAACTCGTCAGCAATCACGAAGAGAACGGTAAACATGACTGTCCTTATGTATATATGTAGCAACTCACATCCACCGCTAACACATTGATAACCGGGGATACAACAGCCACCTCCCAAGGATTCCGGGCAAGTGCTATACCCATACTGACAAGACCCTACAGATCCCGAACAGGACACTCCTGCCGGACAGCAGCCGACGATCTGAGATCCAGCCGACGAACCCTGAACCAGGTTGCAGACATCGCCCGAACGACAGCAAGTTTCCGGGCGATTAATTGACGTGCAGCCGTACGTACCAGCGGGACACTGGAAGGCTCTCCTATCCAGCCTGAGGAAAGTATCCCGCGCAGCGTGGAGACCATACCAATCCCCATATCCTTCACCGGTGTGTAAAGAGATCCCCGACCGGAATGGATACGATCGTGCCACCAGGTTCTCCGACAACGCCGAAATTGACGAGTTAGACGACGATAGATGCTCCCCCTCATCGGCCGTCGTGTCATTCTCCTGTATTGAAGCTGTGTTCCCGTCGAAATTCCAATACTCTAAGAGGAACTTCTCGCCCTCGTCTCCACTCATCTTCTTGACTCCTTGAACGGGAAATCGAGCCAATTTCGCCGCAATGTCCGCATTGCGTTGCAGGACAACTGCGTCTAGGTCCGACGGGGATTCATGCGTGGCCGCTGCTGCTGCGTTGCCTGAGAAAGAGATGGATAGTACCGCAGATACCGAAGCCAACGCAATTGAGAGTAACATCGGGTCTAAAGATGCCTGTGATAAACACAGTAAGCATCGACTCAAGGCAGATTCTGTGCACTCACGGAACAATGGGTAGTTAACGTTACAGTTCGATGCTGAATAACACTGAATCAGTCCTTGGTTTGAAGGCCGCCCGCAGACGCCGTTATCAGCAGAACGGTAAATTGCGCAGGAAACTACAAATCGTATCGTCTTCAGCCACGGCTATTTGATTACACGAAAATCGTGTCATATAAAAGGTAAATGATTTGACTCTGGAAACCCGTTAGGGAGAATGCTGCAAAGGATTTCCATCCCAGCAGCTGGTGGTGGGATGCTGGGTTGTCGGACACCAAAGAGATCGTCGGTTGATTTAAAGCGATGGCTGGGAATGACCTGTATTCTGCCGGCAGTTTCCTCACCGCCTCGGGACAGTAATAGAGAGGCAGCTCTATAGACTCCCTAGGTAGACCAACGCTCGTATCAAAGGAAAAACTGAATAATTATATAGGGCAGATTAATACAGAGCATGGGGGGAGACCACATCTCCCTCCCAATATCATCACAGTGGTCATAAACATGGAAACGGGGCCACAATGATTGATGGCAGGGGTATCGATATTGTGCAAGACGTGAAATGCGCCAAACTCATGCTTTGGCACGGTAACAAGAATAAGCAGCGATATAGGGCAAAAAAGGAAAGAAAAGAGAGACAAAAAAAAAAGTCAAACAACAAAGCACTTGGACAAGGGTGGCTGAGAGAGGATGGGGATAAAACAGACATCAAAGTGTAATGAGGCCAAAAACAAAAACAAAAAGAAAAGACAAAGTAATGAAGGTCATGGTTAATTTCGTGTATAGCCAATGGAGACATTGAGTCAGAAGACTTAGAACGCTTCTATTTAGCGAATATAGCCGGCAACCAAGACGCCCGCTTCGTAGGAGACTCTATTCCTAGAGTCAGGGAGTGCTGAAATCAAGCTTTAGTTGGACGGCAAAGCTGAAAGCTACGCACCAGGTGTGTTTGCCGATCCATCGTCCTTCGCAGTTGCTGCTTCCCCTTCTTGGCCCTCTTCTTGGGTCTCGCTTTCTTTGCCCTTCTCATTCTCATGGCTCTCAGGTTCATCGTTCTCGACTTTCTCCTCGTTCTCCTGCTCTGCCTGAGCAGCTTCCGTAACCGGTGTCTTTTCTTCCACCGCCGCTGGATCTCCATCTTCGGCTGTCGCTTCCGTATCAGCCGGATGTCCATGTTCTGGCTCCTTTTCTGTCTCGCCTGGTTGCTCCGGCTGCGTGGACTCGGCTGCTTCCCGGTGCGCCTTCTCGATCGCAGCAGCCCTAGCCTGCTGCCTCTCCCAAACCTCCTTTCGGATACGTTCATCCTTAGTCCGACGGATTCTTTCTGCTTCTTCCACGCCACCACTCTTCTTCAGTTTACCTTCCTGGACAAATGAACCCAACTCTTTCTGAAAGCGGCCTACCTTGCGATCTTCCAATTCCTTCTGTCTGACCCTTTCCGCTCTTTCAATGGCTTCTAGACGAGATTCATGGTTCGGCTGTAGAGCGCGAACTTCGCCTAACATATCATCTTTGGCCTTCAGAGGATCGGTTGCTGGTTCGATAATCAAATTCCGCGATGTGTTCCGCAGGACGGTCCCATTGCCAGGTTGCGTCTCCTGTTGTTTTGTAGCCTGCTCAACGAGCGCGAACGTCTGTGCAGCTTTCTCAACATCATCTTCGAGATCTGCCGCCAGGTCTTCCTGCATGGTAAGCTGGTCACGCTCCTCACAAACCATCTGGAGCTCAGCTTCCCATATCTTCGTCCAAGTAGGCTTCTCGCGTTTCAAGAATTCCTTCATCTTCTTGATTTGATTGATAGCGTCACCAATATCCCTGCCGACACTTTCGAGCTGTCTCGGAAGAGGTCGCACCCCGCGGCTAACCACGTCTTTACGGAGGTCCTCAACCAGATCCTGGAGATCGTCAACACGCGCCACCAGCCGCTCTGACTCGTCTGCAAGCTCCTTCTTTCCAGAATTGATACGAGCGCGGCCGGCTTCTCCTTCGTATGACGGTACAGACATATCTGCTGCCATGCCTTTTACGCTCTTCGCTTTTGTGCGAATCGCACTCATTGAGGCACCAATATCGGACGTGAAGTTTGAATACGTTTGGCGCAGCACTGCCAAATCACGGCGCAAGCTCTGAAGTTCAGTGATCCGCTCATCGCTTCCAGATACCGAGTCCTTCTGTATCACCCCAGCTTTCAAGGAACTTGGGGCGGGCGCACGAGGAGCTGCAGCAAGGCGAGCAATCTCCTTCACTGCTTCTAATTGGCTTTCTGAGACACGCTGGATAGAGCTTTCCTGTTCCTCAAGGGCTGCTTTCACGCTCTCGACCAAATTGCGAACACCACCAAAGCCTTCGTCAAAATGCCTCTTAACCTCGTCTAGGGTATCAACGTTCAAGACAAGAACTGATCTATCCTTCACGTCGTTCAAATCTTCGAGTTCATGCCGAACACCAGAGATAGGATCCTGTATGTAGATCTCAGGTAGATCTACTCCGTTGTTGTGAGTGCTCCAAGCGAACTTCTCTATAAAAGCCAATTGTAATCTCCCAATAGTTAGGCCAGCAATCCCTTCTGAAAGTATATATTTCTTGATCTTGCTCCTGTACTGCAGGAATAAAGTCAGCTCCTTTCCGGGAGTTGGCTGCTCAGGAGTAAATGAAGAAGATTGAGGAGGTGTGGAGACAGCAGTCCAATGCTCCCGGCGCGTAGGCTGCGGTGTTCCAGGGATCGAATCTGCTCTTGATGCAGATGTCGACCCCTTAACCGGCTCCAACGTTTCTGCGGTGGAAAAATCTTCAGGACCGCGAGGCAAACTCGGATGTGGCCCGCCGACAGAAATCTCTTGTTCCCAACCTGGAGTTTGGCGAACCTTGTCTTCAGGGGTTTTCGTAATCGGAGAGTCATCAGGAGGGGCTTCCGCCGGCGGCTCAACGCGGAGTTCTTGGTGGCCGTCTTCTCCTTCGTCAGGGACAGTCGGAGGTATCTGAGCCGGGCCACTTCTACCATAGGATTGTTCGGGAGCGCGATTTGTAGACCTCTGTCTCCCAGGCATGTATGAACTACGTAACCGCACGGCATTCAGCGACTCACGGACGTCACGACCTCTATTCGGAAGGGGAGAATGTTGCGACGGAAGCACGGGAACTCCATTCGAAGACGCGCCAAGATGCTTCTGTATTTGGTAAGCAGAGAATCGTCTCGAGGCGCGTCGCTCCAGTTCGCCGCTGCGCTGAAGAGCTCCTATAGCATCATCCTGCTTCGGAGGAGGCGGTGGAGGCACTGGATAAGGACTGGGACTGGACGACGGTGCAGCCGACACGACCGGTCCCGCGGGCGACGACTCGCGACCCGGATAAGGTGGAGGAGGCCCGTTAGACATTTCATGTCTTGCAGCTTCCCTTTCCGAATAACTTCCTCCTAGTGCATCGCCTACGGCATTTGCCGAGGATGACCGAGGCAGGCTAGGAGGATCTTCAAGGGAGCCACTGCTTCCATACCGACGTGCCCAAGGACGTTTCGAAGGAGACGTGGGAGTGTATTCGTCATACGTCTGGGTCGTTCCTGGTGGTCCGCTTGCCACGCTGGCAGAGCTTCCCTGCCGTCCCGGTAAACCTTTCCCATCGTCCTTTTGCTGCCGCGATCGTAACCGAGCCTGCTTCTTCTTGAGGCCATGCAGTAGATTGATGATTATGTCTCGGATGCGTGGAAGATATTGGTCCAGACTCTGTGGAGAAGCATCCTGGCTGAGAGTATCCTCGAGAATCGTACGAAGTAGATCCGGAACGGGGCCTAGGTCGGACGTGTCGACCCCTATCGCATTAAATGCACGGCAGGCCAGATTAAATTCATAACCAAGGCGGACGTAAACGTCGGAAACCTCACTTTCCGATGCTTGTCTTCGTGACCACTGCGTCAAGGTTTCCAATAACTGTTTCGTAGCAACTAGGAGGTGCGTAACGCTCTTTTCTATCTGCGAAATCTGTTTATCGGGCTACAGAGTCAACATGGAGGAAGGGAGTTAGCAGGAAGATCTCCTAAAAGAGTCGGCAAGAGTCGAGCTGGGAGAGTATAAGACCCACCAGGGCGCTCCCTCTGCCTGATTGAGGCCTTGCCGAAGCGGACGAACTACGCGAACCGGTCGCGCTGTCGACATTTCCGTGTCTGAATTGAGACACTGTCGGACTGTGCATGCTAGGTTCCCCGGGAGGTTTTGCTCGCTGCGAAGAGCGAGTGAGGCTGGAGGTTGGCTGCATGTGAGTGAAGGGTTGAGTACAGCGGGCCGGTTCTCTTGGAAGCACCGGCAATGGTGGCGAAGCGAGAGACGATAGCGAAACCAAGCACAGGAAGAGCGAAAGGGATGCGAGAAGCGCAAAAAGAGTGGCGTCCAGCGGACTAGATAATACCTCTGACAACCGGACCACGGGTTGGAAGATGGTGGACAGAATTCAAGGACTCTGAAGAAGCACACCGCAGGATGAGTGTATGACCTCTGACTGCACAGTTCATTCCCTCTTCGGGACGGAAGTCACATGTTGTCCCAGCCTCCGCTTTTCTGCTGACGATTCCCAGAGACGAGACTGTGGATTATTGAAGACATTTGAAATTTTACATCTAACTGACGTTTAGGTGATGGTTGCAAGTGCCCTTTCTACATGTCTCATCTCTGTGTGCATGGAAGCCCAGTCAATGGCAGCAGCATTCAGAGACCTCAGGCCTACCAGTATTTCTAATGATCTCCAATCATACTGCTAGCATTATTGCGCCCACCTCAAAACGCCGTTTTGAGTAATCTGATATCCGCGTATCCGCGATGTGATAATGGACGTGGAATGCATACAGTATACCTAGGTATACTGTACACGTCCATCGAAAGCAGAGCCCGAGGACGGATGCCCCGAGATTTGGATCTAACTAGGCTCCCATGTCTCTTCCAGTGCACCTCTCTCGCTGGTTAAGTGCTGGATGTGCACTGGGGCATACAGCTGTACACATCAGTTATTCGAGAGAAGACTAATAGAAAGATCTTGCGTACGTTCTGTCGGTGGGACTGGACTGGAGGATTTGCATGCCAACTTGCCTCGGGCTCCGACAGCACCAGAGGCTAGTGGCAGCACTGCACAGGACAGGAGGTCCCCCAACGTGCTGTCGCATTACGCAGCCCGCTAGCCTGTCCTCCTTATTGAAACATCTGTCTGAAACAGAAATGACAGTGATAATCAAAAAAAAAAAAAAAAAGGAAAGGAAAGAAAGAAAGAAAAAAAAATAAACGGGGATCACTTGAAATCATCAACGGCTCACTAGCAGGCTTCCAAGCGAGGTAAAGGCGGGGGATATGCGACGCACCAGTGTCGAGCCGAACCGCAAGCGTTCCATAGCAAGGGTCATGATGAACGTATCGCTAGGTAGTGCTAGTAGGCAGGCAGCAGACTGCCAGCTACAGTGAGACGAGTAGCATTCTGCAGGCGACGCAAGGCTGTTGACAGCTCCCGTCCAGCAGTTCGAAGCTCCTGGTTAGACTTTGCCAAGCACGGCGATTACCGTTGGTTACCATACACCATACATTGTACCATACATACGCATACGCATCCATACGTAGCCTGCCGCCTCGCTCGCCTGCCCCAACCCAAGTCACTCACCCAGTCCGTCCACGTCCAGTCCAGTCTAATCCCCAACTCCGTCCATCCAGTTGCTTCATACAGACACCTGTGTCCGCTGTCTGTCTCCAGGCGCCCTTGCTCGCTCTTCCCCCTCCTTCATCCTCTTTCTCCTCCCCTCGCTTGGTCCTGCTCCAGCCCCCAATCCTCCCCAATTGAGGCCCTGCAGCTCCTCGTCGATCCCCCCAATATTTCTTTTCTCCCTATCACCCTGCCAGCTGGTACTTTGTGCAGGCGGTGTGCTGTGGCTTCGTGCCCTCCCTCCTTACGGCTTTGCCTCGTGCGAAGTTCCACGACGCAAGCTCCCCCTTGACAACTGAGCTAGATGGCTTCCACTGTGAACACCATGCCAGCTGCGAGCAGTGCATCTGGCAATGTCGTTAACTCACCAGCCCCAGCGCAGAATCCCGCGCCCAGGTCCTCGTTGAGGCCAAACACCAGCTCCAAGGCACCGGACGGAGGTCGACGACAGCAGCAGTCCGGTAGCCCCGTTGATGGCGGACAGAGGTACGTTATATTTGTTCGCCGTCCTTTCTTCCTTTTGCGCCTCACTTGTTGCCCTTGAATTCGTCGGTCCCACTGGCTCTGCTCGCTTCTTCTTCTTCGGCAGGAGTCTTAACTTCAGGCGTCTCTCTCGTGTGTTCATGCGAATGGATGCTTTTGTTTGCACGTGCCGCCCAACCAACTGTCCCCTGTCTAGGCTGGCCGATATTTTTGTATCATGAGGCTACCTTGTCCCAGCTTGGGCAGCTTTCTTTGAACAACCCATCCATTCTTTCTGCAATTTCAGTCATGGCCTCGCGCAACTCACTGACCTCTCCGTTTCCTCACAGGCGCCCCAATTCCCAGAGGACATGGTCCCAAGCCACGAACCCCGTTAACCAGAGGTCTTCGTATTCGCATCAGAACGGAAGCATGCTTCACCAGAGATCCGCTGCTTCCCCCAAGCCTGCCGTCAAGGAGTCGAACACCCCCGATAGTCATGCGCACGATCGCCTCCTGTTCCTCTTCACTAGCTTCATTGTAAGCACCTCACATCCTGCGATTGTGTAATGCATCATCATACTCATTACTTCTAGGGTCTCGAGGCTACCGTCGTTACGAAAAGCGGAGAGAGGTTCTCTGGGATTTTCTCGTCTTCAACGCTTGAGCCGAACGACTCTTCGTTTGTTCTGAAGATGGTCCACCGACCTGCAGAACAAGACCATTCGCGATCCAATGGAGTAAGCAACGTTGTCAGCCCTTACTTGGGATCTGTGCCGGACCACAGTATGGTTTTTGACGTCAGAGATGTTGTCGACGTCTCCGTTGCGAATGCTTCTACGGTTGATGTTCTAGCGAAGGGTTCCAAGGGTACGTTCAACCCAGTTTGTGTACAACTATATATATATACATATGTCTTTAACTCTTGTAACTCTTGTCTGACGTTTCCGCAGGACCTTCTTCCAATTTCCGAACTGACTCGGATATTTCCGGCAACCTCGCTGCGCGTGAACGGACCTTGAAGCGCTGGGAACCAGCCGCTGGTTTAGATGTTGATATGTCTCTTGAGTCGGCGTCTGGAAGCACGGGTTGGGACCAATTCGAAGCCAATGAGCGGCTTTTCGGTGCCACAACCAGCTATGACGAGAATATTTATACCACTCGGATTGACCGTTCTGATCCTTCCTACAAGAGGAAGGAAGCAGAAGCGGCTCGTATCGCCCGTGAGATAGAATCTACTGACGCAAACAATACACACATCAGAGAGGAGAGGGGCCTAGCACCGGTTGACGACTCCGGCCGTGATGAAGAAGAAAAATATAGTGGAGTTCGACGTGATGAGGTAGCGTTTCCTCCTCTTGCTTCTGGACAGGCGGACAAGTATACTCCCCCGGCGCGCAGGCAGTCTGCCGCTCCAATTTCTGTCACCGCTGCTGTGCCTACAACCGCAGTTAAACCCATATCGAATGTAACGACCGATGCACCTTCGGGCCCTGCGGCACCTAAACAGACCGTTTCTTCTGACACAGCGCAGGTACAACCTGGACCTTCAGCTAAGCCAGCCACTAATGCTGAAGAGAAACCTGGTCCTACGAAGCCTGTCAGCAGCATTACCCCCGTTCCGAAACGGACGGGCCCGGAAAATGCCACGGTCAACGTGGAGACAGAAGTACTGGATCATTTCCGACAATTCGCTAACAGCGAGAAGCTGAAGATGCAGGAACGCCGTCGTAACCAGGCCTCCTACGATCGGAACGTGAAGTTAAACGAACTAATGAAGTTTTCGAAGAATTTCAAGCTTGCAACGCCTGTCCCTAAGGACTTAGTGCCTATCCTAGCGAAGGATCCCACTAAGCAAGAAAAGATTATCCAAAAGACTCAGCAGCAAGTGGAAGAGAAATCGACGCCCAAACCCTCCCCCGTCGCCACTGAGCAAAAACCAGCCCCTCGTGCTCCAGGCCAAGGACCGGCTCGTTATGAAAGCGGAACCATACCGGCCTCGGCGCAGGCTGATCGCCAAGGTTATCCTCGTGGTCGCCCGCCTTTTCCCCCTACTGGTCCGCAAGCTGCTCAAGGGGGTCGGGGTCAACATGCACCGATCCATGCCGGTCGCGGAGGGACTGGTCTGCTTAGCCACAGACTAGCGGATAACTTGCAGCAGCGCAAGGGAGCTGGCGTGGGGCCCATTCCTCCACCCCTATCGATTAATGATGCCCGGGTTCCTCCTTCTGGGCCCGCTGGTAGCCAATCCGGCCTTTCCAGTCCGAATAAGTCTCAGACGCCGACTTCCGCGACGTCAACTTCGACGAAGCTAAATGTCCGAGCTTTGGAGTTCAAGCCGAATCCCACGGCAAGCACATTTACCCCCCATGCTTCATCTAGTCCCCTTGTCCGCGGCCCCTCTGTCGCTCGTGCTACCAGCCCGTCGACCTTTTTCGGGACGAAGAAACCGCTGCCGATCTCAGAGCGACCCTCTCTTTCTACCCAGTTCAATCCTATCAAGCGTATGAAGAAAGAGAGCGCGGAGCAAACTGACAACTACTATGCGTTCAACGGTGGTATCCCTCCGGCCTATAAGACTCATCCGACCTGGGATGTTCCTGCTGAGAATGAGGAGAAGACATACTCGGACATGCTGAAGCCACCTGTGGTGCCTTCGATTTCCCCGCAAGGTCGCTCTGCATCCAATCCGCAGGCTCCTCACCAGCAACAACTGCCATTCCAATTCCCACAGTCAAGTCCGAATGTGCCTCCAGCGACAGGCGCAGCACAAGGGTCTCACCATCTTCATCCTCAGCAACATCCTGGATCAGGGCCTGCACATTTTGATGATCATCGGATGCAGTTTTCTGCATCCACTTCGCAAATTTTCCCCTCTCCCCGTCTACAAAACAGCAATGTTGCTTATCCATCTCCGATGGCTCCGCACGCGCAACTTGCGTTCAATCAGCCGATGCCGCAGTTCTACATGAACCAAGGAACACCGCAGCAAGCTCATCTCAGACCCTACCCTGGTGCACCGCAATTCATGAGCCCTCAGGCCACGATGGGTGCCCCTATGATGGTCCAGCAACCTTCTACTGGTTCCTACATGAACGTTCCCCAGGGAATGACCCCGTACACCCCGCAAATGCAGATGTACTCTCCTAGTCCTGCTCATGCATACCCTCAACATGCGCCTCCCCCACAACCTCATAGTGGGTATCCAAGCCCGAGCCGTGGCGCGCCGATGATGATGCATCAAAATTCGCAGCCTGGGCAACCGCCGCAACCCATGATGTTTATGACTCCTGGACATCACGGGCAGCCGGTATACCCTGCTCAACAGCCAGCTCATAGTAGGTTTCCAAGCGTCTTCCTATTCTTTGGTACTGCCCAGCTAATCCATATTCGATTTACCAGTTCGCCCAGGCTATCCTCAACATCAGCCCCATTTTTCTTCAAGCCCTCATCAGGCGCATCACTATCCCCCGCATCAACACAGGACGCCTAGCACTAGTTATAACCAGGTCCCTCAGATGCCACCTCTCGTGTCTTCGCAACCCCAACCAACTGTCCCTCCGGGTTCCCACCCATCCGAGGCTGGGGATGAAGTGAAATGAACTTCCGTGTTTCGTACCGCTAAGGAAACGCCGATCCGCCTTGCCTGGCTTTCTGAAGCGGTCCTGCATGGGCATAGTCTTAACCCCCGGTCTTGCTGTGACCTGGGCAGGAGGTTTTTGTCCAATATTAACAATTTAACCTGGCACGAAACGAACTCACTCAATGAGTTTCCGATCGTATCTGTATTTTGATTTGCTTTCTCTATTTGTCGCTATGCGCCAAGACAGTTTGGGCATATGCTAAATAGGGGCGGGCATTAGCACCGGTAAGGTCCCTCAGCCGATCTGAGATTGTCTTCGTGTACTGAGCGTTTAGCATTAGATGGTCCGACTTCTGCCTTTCTGGTCCTGCGCTTCTAGCCGCTGAATATCCGAATCCGGTGAAATAATGGGAGATGTTTTATAAATCTACTTTGACGCGGTCTCACTGGCCCGGATGTGTCGCGGTAAGACGGTCTGCCAGCTTTGATAGCGCAGTTTCCGGCCGTACCGGTGTCGTATATTACACACTTGTTATTCTTGAGCTATCCGGAATCGGCATCCGAATCTTCACGAGATGGGATTTCGTACTGCATAGAATGGCTTATGAAAAGAAATCGTTTCTCTAAACTGCCAGCAGACCGCTATTTCGGACGCGTCCTGACTCCGAAGACGCTCATCATTCTCCTTTATTTCTGCAGGCGACTGGATACAGAATGGGAGGAAAGAGGGGAAAACATGGAAAAAGACCAACAAAAAATAAAAGCAACAGTGGGGAGATCTGAGGAAAGTTAGAACACCATCTGATGACGGACCAGTCACATTCTTGCGCACCATGATGATGTGCAACTGGTGTATATTGCTACAGAGAGATAGGCATCACAATATCATAAGTTAGGAACTGGGACAGATACTCGAGTAGTATTAGGTATCATAGAGGCTAGGGAAGCCAACAATGTGCTGCAGAACCATCACAAGTGATGGCAGAGTTGACTGGCGTAATTCTTGAGCCATTCCTCATCCCACTACTAGTAAATGTTGATCGTGGGCTCAGACTAGTGAAGACTATCATGGCTGTACCAGCTAGCACGGAATGATGACCTGCTCAGTAACCATTAGTCTATCACCATCATGGACAAAGCCGGTTCGGGACGAGAAAGAGGGGAAAAGTGCAATGCATAGTGGATATGGTGTCTCCTCAGGTCTTTTCAGTTTTATTTTGGTCGTCATCCCCACCAAAAAGGCCACAACCATGCCTGCGGGGCGCGCAAGCCAGCCTCACTCCATTCCAACCACAACGCAGAACAGCAACGAGCGAAGACGAGAGTTCATCTGAGAAACGGAGAGCCCAAAATTCCACCCCTCCACATTATCGACAGATGCAAAAAAAGAAAAGTGCAAGCATCCACACGCCTTGCTGGGGCCTTCCCAAATCCAACCCGATAGAGAATCGGCCGCTCAATTTCACACTCACTCTGCTTTTCTCCTTTGCAGCTTGTCTAGCAGAAAAACAAAAACCATGTACGCCACTGCCGTTAGTTCCTGAGGCTCCTCATGGAGAAGAAGCGGGCCTGGAACCCCAGTTGCGGCGCGTATTTTGCTGTACACATGTCTCTCCCAAGGTAAGTCTTGAAAAAGATCGGGGATCTTGCGATCTCTACCCTTTTTGCCTTTTATCGTTTCCAAGCATGTGTGCTGCAGTGCTTGTATGCACATTTGAAGAAAAGAGAAAGTAAGGGGAAATAAGAAGCGTGGATATGAGAGAAGCAAGACGAGAAATGGAAAAGAAAGAGCTGCATGCACTCTTCACCAACACCTGATGCTGATAACAATGGAGGCGGGATTCTTGAACACTCTGACAACTCAAGAACTTCTCGCTTCGGGTTTCAGGTTGTTGCGTTCCTTGCGAGGTATTATGAATGGAAAGAGAAAGCAGAGCACGCCCCGGGATGCACTCATGGTGTTGCGCATTTTCGGAGTTTGTGAGGTCTGACCTTTTACCAGTGTCGCATCATTGGAGACACGCGCATTTCCGTCGCGTTGAGCTCTGAGAGGAATCGAGGCAACAAAGGAATAATTCTGAACGTACCTAGGCATGTCGAGGGTAGTGTGCTAGCTGTGCATGTGCAGTTAAGCCCAGACAGACATAGCCCGCGTCCCCATAAGGTGTGTAGAGGTTACTTGACAGCAGAGAGTTTCGAGGAAGAAGCTTTGAGGAAGCTTTGATAGAGCGATAAAGAACGGTCGCGGCGAGGGCAACGGCGCTAAACCCGATCGGGGCGGAGATGAACATTGGCGTTCCGCTCTGCTGAAGCAGGCGAAACAAGCCTGTCTTCAGCTCCCCTTTTCAACCACGCGGGGCTGCAGATACTCCACGTTCGCCTTGAAGACACAGAGGAGAGCCAGACAGGTGCGTCCAGCAGCCCTCGACCGGTCCCCGTGCCATATCAGACATCGCGGGGAATTCGTCCCCAAACGAACCCCCGATCTCGCACTGTTAGCTAGCCCCTCCGCGTACCCCCCTGTCTCCGCGATGGACTTTCTCAAATCCGCCGTCGCATCCGCCATCGCGAAGGGTAGTTCGTTTCCCTGTTCGCTTGGAGAGAGAGTCGATATTGGCGACTCGATCTGGACGCTCCATAATGCAACGAAACGGGTACGCGGTAGTCACGTTTTCTCAGACAAGTGGGATCTGGCCGTGTCGGAGATTGGGACTGACTTTATCTTGCTATAAATTAGGATGACGGCTCGGATTGCAGCGTCTTCACCTTCGATATCTCTGCGAATCGATCCCGTTTACCGCTAGCCAGGAATGCAGTACGAAAATCGCGGACCTTGAGACATCCAGGTGTGCTTAAAGTGCTAGACACTATCGAGGTACGTATTAGTTACATGATCCTTCATCATGATCCTCCCCAAGAGGAGAAGAGAACAGGATCATGGGCAGGTATGCTCACCAGGCACAGACAGATACCAACCTCTACATCGTCACCGAGCGTGCTACTCCCCTCTCCTGGTCTGTGAAACGACGGAGTATAAGTGAAGAAACCGCGAAGTGGGGTATATACGCAATTTCGGTGTGTTCATTTGACGCCCACTTCTTTTCTTTTGGGATATCTAATACTGATTCGACCCTGTCCAAACCGGTAGTCTACGCTAAAATTCATTAACGAAGATGCTTCCTCGGTCCACGGCGTCGTCAGAGCATCCTCTGTTTATACAAGTCAAAGCGGGGAATGGAAGCTTGGGGGCTTTGACGTTTTAAGCTCCATGAACGATGAGGAAGCGGTGATATACGTACGCTATAACGCACTTGATTTGCAACCGTAGCGAAGTACGCTGACAGGGACCCAGACATACGGCAGCCTTGTCCCAGATTCAGCTCGTTATAGCCCACCAGAGGTTGTCAAGAGTGGCTGGGACGCCATAAAACGCAACCCCTTAGGAGCTGTTGACGCCTATGGTCTAGGAATTTTGGTGTTTGAAGTCTTCAATGGCAGTTTCACCGGAGGCGACCAAGTTGGGAAGACAACGAACATACCTCCTAGCATGCACCAGAGCTACAAGCGCCTTTGCACGGCCAATCCAAAACTACGGTTGAAACCTGCGCATTTCGTAGAACAAGGCAAAAAGAGCGGTGGATTCTTCAACACCCCTTTGATCCGTTTGACAGACGATATTGAGAGTCTGGGCCTGAAAGATGAATCCGAAAGAGAAGAATTTATCAAGTATGCTCTTTGATCCGTCCTTCACTTATTTCAAAGATAGAAACGCTGACTGAAGCAGCCAACTCGACGGACTCTCGGAAGACTTCCCTCAGGAGTTCTTCAAAATGAAAGTCCTCCCAGAGCTACTAAAATCCGTCGAATTTGGAGGGGGTGGTCCGAAAGTTCTCGGAGCCATAGCGAAGATTGGGACCAAACTGTCACAGGACGAGTTCAACTCCAGAGTGACGCCTGTGGTTGTCCGCCTGTTCGCGATCCCTGACCGAGCGTTGCGGGTTTCGTTGCTTGAAAATTTACCTTTGATGGTCGGCCATTTACCGCAAAAGATTGTCAACGACAAGATCTTTCCGTCGATGGTGAGTTTAGAGCATGCCCTGCATGCTACTGCCAAAAGCTGACCATTCGTTTTCAATCGTTCTTTGCAGATGTCTGGATTCACCGACGTTGCGCCCGTCGTTCGAGAACAAACCGTCATGGCTGTTTTACCGGTCATAGAAAAACTAAGTGACCGGACCATCAACGGGGATCTGTTGAAGTTTTTGGCGCGAACCGCAAATGACGAGCAGCCGGGGATTCGCACGAATACAACCATCTGCCTAGGAAAAATAGCCAAGAACCTGGGACAGGCCGTAAGTAGTTTCTGTTTCCTTTCGTATTACCATTTCCAGCACGCGTTGACTAACTGTGTTTCGTCGTAGTCCAGATCGAAGGTGCTCATAGCCGCCTTCTCGAGGGCAATCCGAGATCCTTTCGTTCATGCTCGAAACGCAGGTCTGCTGGCTCTGTCAGCGACAATCGAGTTCTTCACTGAGGATGACTGCGTTAGCAAGATTCTTCCAGCTATTTGTCCGGCTCTTCTGGACAAAGAAAAGTAAGAAACTTCTTTTTTGGGGGGGTGTTCGGTTTTTGGTGAACCCGTCAATGTTAACGGTGCGCCACAGGCTTGTAAGGGACCAGGCGAACAAGACATTGGACCTCTATCTACAGCGTGCACGAGAATATGGGAGTACCATGCCAGACTCAGTACTACCGCCACCAAGCACCGCTGACATTACAACTAACGATACTGCTCGCATTGGAACGCCAAGTGACAAGTCTTGGGCCGGATGGGCGATCTCCTCTTTCACAAGCCGCGTCACACCAACAGCCGGTGAGATCCAACCAACCGCTAATGGCAGCCGGACTGCCAGCCGTGACACTTCCCGATCCGCGTCTGTTCCTCGCCAGTCGCTGTCGACAACGTCCGGTGACCTGGAGCTTCCGAAAGAAACGCTGCGGCCGGCAGTTCAACCGCTCAGACGATCAGTCTCAGACCAAGTGGTGCCGGCCGCAGAGACTGAGGAGCAGACGAGTCCAGAAGATCCTTACGGTGCTTTGGAGGAGCTTCACGGTGGCGGCCATGATAATGGACAAGACCTGGATGCTGATTTCTTCGATACTATATCGAATGCAAAAGCCCCAGCGCCGATTGACGATACTCCTGCACCGCGACCGGCGCCGTCCGTCCCGTTCGACGATGGTGGCGAGCCGGATTTTGCAGGTTGGTTAGCTGCAAAATCCAAGACCAAAGCAAAGAAGCCATTGCCGAAAGGGTTAAACAAGGGCGCTTCGACGAAGGGGCTACCGTCGCGCAGTGCAGGCGCTGCGGGAACCAAGGCGAGGCGCATTATAGCTCCTCCTAAGGTGGTCAAGCCGGCCGAGCCCGCTGAACCGGTCGAACCAGAGCCGAAGCCGAAGAACGACGATGTTGACGACGACTGGGGGGCATTCTGAAGGAAATAACCGGCCTTTCTCGGGGGCCATTTCCGATGTGGGTTGTCTGGAAGGCATCACGGGCGTGGAGTTTCTTTTGGTTCTACCTGCAACGGCCTACTAGTAATTAAGACTTGGCAATTCACTTAATGTATAGAATTAGGTAGTTCTATTATGCAACCATTATCTGCATAGTCCTTCCTAACCGGGTAGCAGGCGGTACTAAGCGTATGTCTGAAGCTTTGGCCTTTTTTTCTCTCTCTTTCTCTTTCTATTGAACCTCTAGTGGGAGCTATAGACATGACGAAAGCTCACAATTTACAGCAAGCAGGAGATGAGTTCTTACTCTCACTGACCAGAACACTCTTATTCCTCTCCTGCGTCGACACAGCCACATCCAGAGCAGGATTGGCCTTGAAAAAATTAACAGGCACAAGCCCGACGCGCAACCTATCAGACGGCATGACGGGCCAGTCCTCAACGCGCGGGTTATGCGTCAAGCCGAAGGTATGCCAGAGGACGATATCAGCGTTACGCACAGACGAAGTAGACGTGGGATCACGACGGCGGTGCTCGATCACGGAGGCGATCCCGTCGCCGCCCAGGGACTGCATCGTGTGCGGGCCGGACGGGTACAGCTCCCCGTCCTGGTAGCGGGTAACCCAGACAGCATGGCTGGCGAACTCGGATCGCCTCGCGTGGTACGAGTCCCGGTGCGCCAGGAGGAGCTGGCTGTAGCACGGGACGAGCTTGAAGCCGACCGGCGTGTCTGTCACTGGGTTGATGACGTTCTCGTTTACGATCTTGAAGGTGCGGTTGGTGGCGAAGTTGAGGTCGAGTCCTGTCTCCTCTTCGACGATGTTTCGCGTCGTCGCGTACCCGACTCCGAACGGGTTGTGGATCCGCGCGTCGTTGACGGGGAGGGCGACGGATTCATCGACCTGCAGGGAGTTGTGCGGACCGTCGAGCGCCGGGTCGATGCGCAGGCAGAACAGGTGCTGGTGGTAAGGGGCCAGGACGCCGGGGGCCACGACGGTGCCGTAGGGGACCTTGTCGCCTATGTTGATGGGGCAGGTGGACAGGATGCCTGTGGCGCGGACTTCGTAGTCGATGGAGGCGTCCTGGCCGAAGGAGAAGGCGAAGATGTACTCGTAGTTGCTGACTGTGATGATGGTCTGGAGGACCAGGACGCGCGACCGGGTGACGACTGCGTTCTGCGTGCGGAAGTTGGTGTGTTTCCACAGGATGCCGTCGTCCTGCTCGTGGCAGCAGACGACGTTCGGGAGCTTGACGGGCTGTCCGGAGCTCGTGTTGTGCCAGCCGTCGAAGTACTTGATCAGTCCCAGACAGTCGCAGCCCAGACGCAGGTTGTTGGCGTTGATGCCCGCCCCGTCGTTGCCCAGGTCAAAGGCTGCTTTGCGCGGGTACGGCGCGCGAGGGTCGCCATAGGGCACGAACATTTCCGCCAGAGACAGCCGGTAGAAGAGGCTGCGGCCGTCGTAGCGGATGTCGTGCAGCGTCAGGCCTTCGCGGTAGTTGAACCCCACGCGCATGCTCCATTTTTCCCATGTGAGGAGGTTGCCCTGCGTTTCAAATGAGGGGCCCTCGGGCTGGACAACCTGGTAGGGCTTGGTGGTTGCACGCGGCGCTGGTCGCAGACTGGGATGATACTCGGTGTCGTCGGCTGTGGTGGAGTGGATCTTGCGACTGTCAAACGGCCGCCGCGCCTGTGTCTGTGTCTGCGTCTGCGAGTCGCTGCTCTGCATACGCTCGTCTGCAGATGAGGGCAGGCGATAGACACCAGCAACACGCAGCTGTTCGGACACCTCTGCACACAGATCCAGCGGGTAGGCGTAGTAGTTCGCGTCAGGGTTGTCTACCAGACGCATGTAAAACCAGCACTGTTTTTTTTTTTTTTTTTCCAAATTAGCATCTGTCCACATCGTAGATCCGGTTGGTCTATAACCACTTAAGAAGGCAATCCTCACCATTGTGACACGCTTGGACATGTCGTTCATCCCATCAGGAGCATACGTCCATGGCTCCGCAATGACCGTCGCTCCCACTGGGAGCTCAAGCTTTTGGATCTCCTCCTGAACCCGTTCATCTGCCAAGCACACTTTCTCAGCCGCTTTCATGTACTCCGAGTCAATATGCGGGTGTCTCCCGGGGAGGTATTCATGCTCGACGACAGCGTCGCGGTCCAGATCGACCAGCAGCTCTATCAACCTATGCTCTTCCGAGTCACCGCGGACGATCATCTGCACGTGGGCCCGTCGTGCGGGGCGTGCATCCAGAGATTTCCCAGCATGCTCTCTTTCCAGGAAGTGGAGCATTTCCTGCTTGGGAGGCTCCTTCAGCGTGATGACGCGGAAGTTGGGATCTTGGCCCGGGAATGCTGCGCGGACAATATCCGCTGTCTTTGTGATGGAGATATCGTCATCAGCAGTCGGTTGCGATCAGCAAGATTCATTCATTCTTACTCTGGAGATCTCTCTGGGCGTCAGAGGATCAAACGGATGCCCTGCGGACGCCATCGTTGGATTGAATGCGAAAACAACCACGGGAAAGTCAAGCGAGGAAGACCTTTTTTTTTTTCTTTTCGTCAACCCAGGGGAATTCCTAAGAAACAGCGCTGTCCGACGAGGATGATGTTCAGATACAACTTCAAGACAAATCGCAGCCCATGAGTCAATCTCAGCATGATGAATCTCCCCCTCCCCCACTTTCGCGGAGGTTGAGATAACCAATCGTTCTACCCCCAAAGGCAGTAAGGATCCGGAGGCTCTTCGTATCGAACTCCCTTTAGAGTATTAGCTCGACATCCTTCAGAGCCATTCCGGTAATCTACCCGGGACATGAACCCGTGCTGCTCGCATCTCGGTTTTACCTCTCTACTCGAAAGTGAGGAATCAGCTGTCATGCTCGCAGTCTTACCTGACAGGCATGATATATAGCTAGCTCTCTTAAGATAAGACTAACCAGTAAAGATGGTGCAACTGCGTCATGCACGACAGATCATCCATTGATGATACATCTCAGGAACGCCACACGGCAACACCAGTATGCATCATACTCCCTGCTCCCAGTCCGTGGGGTCCTTGCAAGCAAGCTTTCGTCTCAGGGGCACTCATTATACTTCAGGTCCACGTTCAGATCGCCGACCGGACTGAGTGTAAGCCAAGAGGGCCGGCCCCAGCTATTGACGATGATCTCGACTTATCCGTAAGCAAGATCCAGAAGCTGGCAAAATTTTTAATAATATCTGGATAATCAATGGCCTGAACAAACTTTGTCCTGAATGCGCCAAGTCCGGTGATCGTCCTGCGTCCTGCGTTTCAGTTCTGCAGACGCGGAGTCCGTTCGGAGACGGCCATCACTCGGTTCGTGGAGGTTGTGTTCTTTCGGCCCTAAGCTTGGCCCTTGGAGAGAGACGCCACATTCGGTGTTTCTCCCCGAGTTTTAACTTTTGGCGCGCGGTTGCTTTTAGGTAGGTAGATTGCCTGTTCGGCCAGGTTGCGTTGCGTATGATAAATGAATGATAAACCATCGCCGACGGAGAACCCAAGGGAGGAGAAATGTGCACAACAGTGCATACTTTGGCAAGAAAACACCAGTCTGGTTGGCAGCTATTTTAGACGTACGAGCTATAGATGGCCTTAATTGAGTCAGTCAGTCGTCCCTGTGTCCATCTGCGTATATTATAGTCTTGTTGTCCCTTGGGTTGCCCCCCTGGAGCAATATCATTTCATCGTATATCGATTTGCTTTTATATCTTCTAGACAAACTGTTGAACAATCATGAGATCGAGACTACCGACTAATTACTGACCTTGCGACTCATTCCTCTCCACAAGATCCCCAACCCCCAGCCCTCTCCCGACCTTAACTCGATACTTCTTCTCCTTCTCCTTCTCTTTTTCCTTCTTGCCCAGTTCCCCGACCTCATCGCCCTCGTCCGCATGGGCTTCGTCGCCCCCCTCCTTCGCCTTCGCCTTCTCCCGGTCCCGCTTCTCGATCTCATCCCAGTTGATCCACAGGTCCTTCAGGTTCAAGTGCATCGCGTAGGCGTCTTCGCCATCGGCGTAGTACTTGCTTTCTACCTTTTCGACTTCGAAGCCCAGTGTGTCGCGGTACAGGTGCAGGGCTGCGTGATTGGAGATGCGCACATGCAGCGATACGAAGTGGGCGCGGTGCGATTCGGCCATTGCTCGTTCTAGTTCTTGTCAATATGCATTCGCAGACGTAGACTGTTAAAAAAAGGAGAAAAAGAAGAAGACATTAACGTGTCCAAAGAAAAGGTTTCATACGAGACATCCTCATCAACCGCTCCGCAATCCCCAACCGTCGATGCGTCCTCATCACACTCAAACTGGTAATATGTCCATGCGGGATGCCATCCGCCGGCTCCTCCTCCATCTTCGCAAGCACATACCCTACCACCTTCGGGTACTCTGCGCCGGGACCTGATGCAAAGCCGGTGGCTTTGCGATTATGTCCGCCGTGTCCGTTCTTCGGGCGCACGATCGCCACGAAACTCAGTTGCGGCCATGTTAGTGCATGGTACAGGTAGTACTTCAGAAAGTAGTTCTCGGGGAGATTGGTGATGTTGCAGGTTTGGATGGATGGGAGGAGGTCGATGTAGCTTGGGTATGACGAGAGGGGGACGATGTCGACCATGGTGGTCACCAGGAATGTGTCTTCTCCTGGGGGAAATCGAAAAAAAAAAAGAGAATAGTAAAGGAATATATCTCCTCTCTTATTGTTCTCGTTCTTCCTCGTCCACAGCACTGGATCGATGCAGCGAACTTGAGTGGTTTACTGACATTCAGACACTTTCTGCAGGCTCAAACGGGAAATAATGTGGGAGCGGCAGCCCACTCGCGCTAAACCCGATGGAGCCAAATCGGCAGTCATCCATGGATTCAAACGGCCGGTCTATTCATTCCATACATCTAACATGCATCTAAGCGCATTATTTCATGACTGCCATTATTATTTATACCAAAAACTGCCGTCCGTACTCGTAAGAGGAAAACCCATCTATAACAAAAATGATCGAAGCACGGCCGTCAGAAGTAAGTGTGCAAACCGCGAAGACAGAAGCTGAGCGTGTCATCAGATGCAATCGTTTCCAATTAGATGATAAGTGTAGTCCAAAAGATCCTGAAAACCAAGAAGCCAGAATTTTTCCACCTAAACTCCAGTTCAAAAGCCATTTTTTATAGGTTATATCAATCGATCATACCGAGGCGAAGGGCTGTAATATCGACTTCAAAATAACTTCGTGAGCAGATGAACCACTGCAGCGAACATCAACATCGCCATCGCATTAGGGCCCGTCAGAGCTGAGGCAGCAGACTTGGCACCGCAGCAACTACTTGGGTCATAGGTCACATTGTTCATCTCGGCAGCCACTTCAAATACAGTCCCATTGGGAGTGCCGTAGTTGTAGTAGTCTACCAAAAGGAAGTTGGGAGGGCGATTCCATATCTCTACAAACAGGGTTAATCGCAAAGCCAGGCAAAAAAAAAAAAGGAAGAAGAAGAAACGCAAGAAAAAGTAACTTACGGGTGCACTGCTGTGCCATGAGCCCTAAACTGCCATATCCGGTGACGCCGTTCGTCACGTTAAGGAGGGAGATATCAGGGATGAGAAGATCGACGTTGCCGATGTTGAGATCCACATGGATGTTGAGATTGTGGTTCACCATGTAAAGCCGGTTCGCAGCTTGATCAGGTGGCAGGTTCGGGGGACGCTGGACGGTGCAGGGGAACGCCCGGTCCGTAGGCGAGAACGGAGTTTCCCACATCTGGGAGAATTCATCCATGAGCCATGGGACCTCGGTCTGGTTTGCCTGATAGTCCAAGAAGAAGACGGCCCTCTTGCCTGAGAGAATCATGCTGGAGAGCGTCGGCCAGTCGTCCAGAGCCATGGGGGCCTTGGGAGGCGTGTAGATTAGATCACTCAGACCGGAGTTTTGGACGGGGGCTGTGTAGTTCGTTGGAGCAACATAATCGTCATTTGTGAGCAGGATAGTCACCACGTCATACGGATTCTGCCTCATCCACTTGTTAACCTCAATGAGATAGTCCTCCAGGGTGCCCATGTTGAGGAGGTCGCAGGAGGTGTGACAAAGATATATGGTGTCGTTGACGTAATGAGTCTGCATTTCCACTGGTTGGTAAAGGTCAGCTTCAGCTTATGTATATATATATATCTCTCCCGACCTCTTGGAAACTTACGCATGCGAATACCATCTTCCAACTGAGACGATACCGGAAGCGCCTGGTTCGCGGCGAGATTCCCCGGCTTCACAAAGGGACTATTGTGGGCAGCAACCATGGTGATATTAGAGTAATTTCGACTGCAGAACTCGGCCCAGCCATTGCACGGGCGCGTATTGATCACGGGAGTCGGTGTTGCGCTGGCGGAAGAAGTCAGGTTGAAGCTAGTTGAGCTATTCGCGTACGGCACACTGGTCGTGGTAGTCCCATTGCCACCAGTGAGAGTCACCATGGAGTTGGAAGAGGTGGTGAGATGGGTGCCGCTCGTCGAGGAGTTGGAAGGGTCGATGGAAGTGGAATTCCCGCTTACGTTGGCAGAAGCAGAAGTGGTTCCGGAGGACAGCGTCATGGTAGAAGAGTAGGAGATGTAAGTACCAGTGGGCAGCGTGATGTCGCCGGTAGATAAAGTACTCGGGATGGTCAGTATGGTCGCTGTCGCTGTCGAGCCCGTGCCCGTATCGGATGACGTCGGCCCATCATCCGTCGAAGCCGAAACGGCTGCCAGGGGAAAGAGGAGGAGAAGCAAGAAAGGCAAAAGAGAGAGTCGCAGCATAGTTCCCACTGCACTGGGCCGGTAGCCTAAGGGAACATCCGGAAACCTTGGGAAGACCGGCGGGGGAGGGAAGGGCAACCTTGGGTGGAGGGAAAAGGTAAGGAGGATGACTAGCGAATGACGAGGGAGGAAAAGAAGGGAAGATGATACAAGGATTAAAAGGATATAATAATGCTGCGTAGTCGGGGAGGGTGTGAGTTGTCCAGCTCGCAATGTGAATCGAAGGCAGAAGAGAATTGAGTTGATGGGATGAAGAACGAAGAGATGGAGAGCGCTCTGCAACGACTTAAGATGTTGAAGAGGCCTCCGCAGCACCAGGGCTGAGACAGACGCGAAGCCAGCCCGACGATCGCCCACTATAGCGCACCCAGACAGTCGGCACTCTTTGCCCGAACAGGGAAGGGCCCAGCCAACCGTGGCTTGGTCAGCCGTTTTAGTGCACGCCGCGAAGCGCCAGCCGCCGGCGCCGGTGGAGTGGGCCCACCAGGCGCCACGCGGCCGTGCGCATTAGCGGTGCGCGTATTTCCAGGCTCCAGCGCGTGGGCAGGCCGGCGTTCCGGGCCTGGAGCGCCCGTCGATCCCGAGAATCTTCGCTCGGTACGGCGGCGTCGCCTATCTCAGCCCAATAGTCAGCCCGCTGCTGATCCTTTCGTCGCTGCTCCAGCCGCCCCCGTTGTGTTGTGCTGCTGCTGTCGTTCTGTTTATCGCTTTCTAATCGAACGTCATCCACTCTCTTCCCTGGGCTCTCTCATCCTCGATCACACCGTACCTAGCATGTTCTTCAATCTTTTTCTTCTTCTCTTCTCTCCTCTCCTTCTCTACCCTCCCCTCCCCTCCCCCAATCATCCCTCATCTCTCCGGGAGCAGGTCTCTTTTCTTCTTCCTCTGCATTGCCTCCTCTTCCTCATCCGCATACCTCCGTGTGCCTCCGGGCCTGTGGCCGTCTAACGTCATCCGACGTGGGAGTTGTGTTGTACCTTGTGCGCCCCTGCAGACTTTGTCCGATCCTTTCATTATAGCGAGCGTCCCCTCAAACAATCTTCCAGCCTCCGCCGACTTCAGCTTTTTATTTTTATCTTCTTCGTCTTTGTATATCGATAACGCGTCACGTGTAACATAAAGAGTCCTGGTTTCCCACGGTTTTGTACTTCGCATCAATACGGCAGACATCCAACTACCTCCCACAGCAGATGAGAGATGCCCTCCCTCCTCCGGAGAGCACCCCAGCGGCTACGCTCTGGAAGCAACACGCTGACTAGGGTGCTCGTCAAACGTCTCATTCGATCCTTCCTCTATCTCGTCGCCTGGATCTTCTTGATCCTCGTGGTTATCGGCAATGTCTCCAACGACCCTGTAGTCCGGGATACCTACTTCCTGGAGATGAACCTCTCCAATATCGTTCCTTTATCCGTCTCCAGTGACGTCCTCGTCAACAGCATTGCCCGGTCTATCGGTCTTCATGACTTCTACACAGTCGGCATGTGGAACTTTTGCGAGGGTTACTTTGACACTGGCATTACCTATTGCTCCAAGCCGCGAACCCTCTACGCTTTCAATCCGCTCAGAATTATCATGAATGAACTGCTTTCGGGAGCTACGAGTACGTATTTTCCGAAACACCCTAGAAGCAAGCGATAGATAATTAATGAGTATTTGATCAGTCGCCCTCCCCGCGGATATCACCGACGCCCTGAAGCTCGCCAGAACCGCATCTCACTGGATGTTCGGCTGCTTCCTTACGGCCACCGTTCTAACCTTCATCCTCATCTTCATCTCTCCCTTGGCCGTCTCCTCGCGCAATCCTCGCAATGCCCAGCTGGATCCAGATCGCCCACCGCACCGTCGTGGCAGGTTCATCCTCTTCCGTTCCTTGCCCTTCGCTGTCCTTACCTTCTTCAACGCCCTCTTGACCATTGTCGCTTCTATCATCGCTACGGTCATGTTCATCATATTCAAGAACGTCTTCGACAACACGTCTGAAGTCAACATCATCGCTACCCTGGGCACGCAGATGTTCGTCTTCATGTGGATCGCCTCTGGATTCAACTTGGTCGCTTTCATCCTTGAACTAGGCTCATTCTGCGCCGACTGCTGCTGTTACTGCTGTAAACGAAAGGGCGGTCGATCCGGCCGCACAGAGGAGGTGGAGGAGGAAAAGCCTGACGGCTCTAGAAGCCCCATATTGTCAGACGGCAGTACGAAGCAAGAAGAGCTATAAAGGCCCAGCCTTTTGTTCCTTGAAACTTGTTGGCTGGAACCGACTGCGAACTTCTACATGGATCGACGCTTTGTCAGCGAACGAGGCTGTGCATATTCTGCTGCCTGACGATTATGGATGCCTGCCTGCAAATGGTGTTTTACGACAACATTATCCAGAAGAGAGAAAAAAACAAAAAAAAGAGCGAATTTCTGGGACTTTCGCTCTCCGAATCTTTGCTCCAGTTTACCACAAGCATATTGGCGGATATCTCTTGTTTCATCTAAATTTCATCACTTGGTTTGCGTCTCGGTTTTTTAAGGTTTGATGGACCCATCATTTTTTTTTCCCGCCCCCACAATTCCCAAATAGAGGCTTTTTTTTCCGAAGACGGAAGGCGAAAATATGGGAATGGGTTCCGAAAGATTTAAAAGTATATAGAAACGCCGTTCACCCCGTTACGACCATGATTACGACTCTTCTTCAATACATATCTGTCTGTCTATGTACGTATGAGTCCACGTATATATCTGAATTTTCCCTCTTATGTGTCTGTCTGGATTGGCGTTAGAGGTAGCGAACATACATACACCCTGCTTGATTTTTGGTTGGCCTGGGCGTGTGAGTCACTGGTGTTAAATTTAAATCAAGTTTCATACCCGAGACATGGGCTCGGAAAGGACTCGAGTAACGATTAATTATGGCCTTCCAAGGTTCTTTTCCCGTAGACCGCCTCTGCAAAGTACCCAGTAGGTACGCGTTGCGTCACTCCGGTGCTATTGATGATTACAATTCAGCGCACACTTCACACGTACAGCTGTCTAAAAATGGTCCGCCAAACACAAGACACTCGTTCCAGATGTTACATAATGAATTACCCAGGCAGGCACCAAGCTTGCACTGCCATATTACGCCATCACATATGCATACAAACCGCTGTAGTACACAACCAAACAAGACGGATATCATAGGTACAACGCTCGTCACAAAGAGCAAACGTCTTAAAAATAGGACAAGTAGGCTCGCAGTCTCCACCGAGTCGGGAACACCGAAGCAGCTCTATTTGCCGCTGCTAACTTCCCTAGTCTTTTGCTAGTTCCAATTCCATTGCACGAATCAGCTCGTCCTCTTCGTCTCCGAGGTCTTGACTGGTGTTCTCAGCCACAACGGCAGGATCAACGGACAAACCAGGAGCAGTCTGATTACGACTGTCCTGAGTAGATGTTCGCGAAGCAATATGGCCCGGAGAAGAGATTCGTTGCTCAGACCGTAAAAAGTGCCGATTCTGCGCGCTTTCGCTTCGAAGCCAATCGTACCTCTTGTTCCGCATCGATCGAAGTAGCTCTACTTGCTTCTGCGTCGCCTCAGCCGGCGCTGTCGGCCGATCGTTCGAATCCTCATCATCCGCCATGGTTAAATCTATCATCTTCTGCTCCGGGATGGCTCCAACTGCAGCGGCCTCCTGCCTCGGGACCAAAGTCAGGTCGGAGCTAGTCCCGTCAGGAGTGTGAGATCGCGCGTCATCCCTTGCGGTTAAATCTATCATCATCTGCTCCGGCGTGACTCCAACTGCAGAGGCCTCCTGCCAGGGGTGCGATGTTATGTCGGAACTAGTCCCATCACGCGCTTGAGCCTCAGGGAAAATTTGCGGGCTCATTCCACACGGAACATTCTGCGGACCAGATTGCTGGGGTGCCCAATGTCCTTGAACAGGAATGAAACTGTTCAAGCGGCATTGGGCCTCGAACGCTACCCTGCGTTGAACCTCGAAATCCGAAAGGAGACTGTTGTAGGTGGACGCGAGGAGGCCGAATCTGTTCTTCCATATCTCAAGCTCACTCTGCAATTTGTCTGCCTTTTTCTTGTGCAGAGAAGATGTGTGTCTGAGCCGCCCATTTTGTTGCTGTAGCAACACTTCCTTCGACTTCCCTGTCTCGGGATCCACTTTCGTGCATTTCAACCAAGACCTTCTGTACTTGTTACGCTCGTAATTAACTTGCTTGAGCCTGGATCGAAGATCGCGGATGCGGTTGTTAATCGTGGTATCTGCCACTTCAGCGTACTTTACGTGAATCCCCGGAGTCGATGGAAGGTAGCCTAGTGGACCGGCGTACTTTGGATAAGGTGAAAAGTAGCCAGGTTCTGGATCGACGCGTTGCACAACCTCACGACAAACATGAGTTGTGATGTCTTGATCGTTAAGGGAAAACCGTTGCTTCGTAATACCACTGGCCGATGGACCCGGTGATTCAATTACACTTAAGTGTGCCGTTGGGATACCGCCTGGCGGAAGGACGGCCACATTGTCTGTGGGGCAGTCCAGTGCAGCACCAGAAGTGGAGGCACATTGAACTGTGTCTTTGTAAGTAGTTTCAGTGTCGAGAGGTGCCAGGAAATCCAGGCCATCGATGGGCGAATTGGAGCAATCGAATAAGGAATCGGGTGTTTGGGATCTCTCTATGTCCACTGGTGTGTTGAGAGAAATTTCCGGTCGATCAGACTCGGTTTCGTTAGACGAAGATGGGGAAGACAAGGATGGAGTGGCCTCTGAAGGAGCTGTACGATGAGTTGGAGCCAGCTCGACAGCCTGTCTTTTCTCCGGTGATGCCCAGAAGTCTAAGTCATTTGGAAAGGCACAATCACCTACCCGTTTCCGAGACTTGCGAGAAACCTCCAATTCTTGTAGAGCGTGTTCGGTTTCAAAATGAAAATCGGTGGTATCCACCACGCCGTCTTGCTCTTTTGGGGTGAATGGAGAAGGGTCGCCTTGCTCGATCGAATCCTGGAACTCAGGAACTCGGGAACCCGGTTTTCGATTTGGCGGCGCACCCTTGAAGTCCTTAGTGCCCTGAGAAACAGAATCACGGGCGTCTGCACATGCTAGCCCGAAATCAGGCGCTTCGCACTCACTTTGAAGATCGTCTAGTGACCCTGGAAAATTCCAAGTACTAAAATCGCTCGCCGGCACATCTCCCAAGACTGGATTTCCATGTGGGTCGCGCTCCTCACTACGGGAGGATGCTTGAGTTGCATCATTTGACTGATGCAGCTGAGACCCAGGGGAAAGTGTAAGCCCCAGATCATTCACAATAAAATCGGAAAGCCACTCGGGCTGCGAAAGGAACTCAAGGGCAAATGGATCTTGCACGCTGTCGAGTTCCCGAGCAGGAGGGCAGGACTGGAAAGAGGTAGAAATACCTTCAGACACATTCTCCTCCATCTTAACCCTACTAACGAAAACAGTCGACAATAAGAAAACGTTAGTCGGAACAGAGACGCTCAAACTTCGAATTTCGAAAACGCTCGTAGCCCCCTATCAGTGGCCCAGACTATGGCTGACGTCGCCAGCAAGCAAAGTCCGCGAGGCTCGTTGCCTCCAAAGAGTAGGGTGGCGCGTCGCGAGAAAGTTTGGAATAGTATGACGTAGTACCCAAACAGGGGAGAAGAAAAGAATGACTGAACAAATTCGGAACGCTATGAAAAAAACGACGGAGGGTATCGTGCCAGAGAATTTCAAGAATCGGAAGTCGGATTCTAGGCGAGTAAAAACATAGCTGGGGGTCGTCTTGAGTGCCTTTGATGTTATTTGTGCATATGCAAAGTATGGGACACGGTCCCACGTCGGATCACAGCACAAATAGCAGCAAAAAAGAGTCAATGTAGGCCAAACTCCACGCGTCTTTGGCTGGTGATGGTTGATCGATAGGAAGCAGACAAGTAACACGAGGCAAGGATCGAAGGGGCAGGCACCATCGCGTCACGTGGCCGAACTTTTTTGAGAGGGGAAGGCTTTTGGGCTCACCGACTTCTCCACCGCCTCCGCGCCTAGTCCGCAGAACCAAAGGCGGTAAGGAACTTCTGTTGCATCCAGATGCCATCCGCCCTCTTGCTTCTCTGCTCTTAACCTGGGTGCTTCCGTCCAATGTTAACTCTAGTCGCCTGCTATCGTAGGCCCTAGCCAGTTTATTTCATCTATAGTGAAATATATTCTCCCAGAATAGGGTTACGAAGAGGATATGAGTGTCATCCTTTGCACTGGTGAGTCCCGCCGGCGCTCGTCGCCCTTCTGAAACATCATCAGGGCTCCGTCTAACGAGTAGGTCCTGGGACCCTTTGATATAGCGGGGTATGACCATACTATTCGGTAAGCTAGAGACACAGCTCTCGTTTTGGGTATCTGAATTTGGACCGAAATGCGCTAATGGTTCTTCCATTTGTTCAGCTTCTGGGAGGCCCTTTCAGGCATCTGCTCCCGCACTATCCAGCATCCAGATTCGCAGGTGAATCGGCTATGCATAACTCCTGACAAACGTTTCCTCGCCGCAGCTGGTCATAACAATGTCAAATTGTACGACATCAAGTCCACCAACCCGAACCCGGTCATGACCTTCGAGGGCCATACCAACAACATCACTGGGGTCGCATTTCATTGTGAAGGCAAATGGATGGTCACCAGTTCTGAAGACGGCACTGTCAAGGTCTGGGACACCCGGACCGGTAGTTTGCAACGCAATTATTTGCACAAGATTCCGGTTAATGATGTGGTAATACACCCAAATCAGGGTGAGCTTATTAGCGGTGACCGCGCTGGTATTGTGCGTGTTTGGGATCTTGGAGAGAGCGTCTGTACTCATCAGCTCATTCCTGAGGATGACATTGCTGTGCATAGCGTCAGCGTTGCCAGTGATGGGTCTTTGCTCTGCGCTGGGAACAAGAAGGTATTAATAGCTTCTTTTTCTACCTTGAATATTTTCGACAGTACAAAAATAGCTGACTTAGTTGACTGGCAGGGAAATGTGTATATTTGGCGTATGATACAAGACGCCGAACTGACTCGCATTGTTCCTATTTGCACCTTCCAAGCACACAAGGACTATCTTACTCGCGTTCTTCTGTCGCCGGATGTCAAGCATCTCGCAACTTGCTCCGCCGACCACACTGCCAAAGTCTGGAACCTTGATCTAGACTATCCCCCTGCAAAGGCAGCAGCTGAAGCAGCTGCCAGGGCTAAGGCTAGAGGCATTGCCCCCCCCGAGAGAAAGCCAACTCCTGAAAATCAGACGAATGGAAAGACAACAGCAAACGAGAAGGCTCAGGTTCTTAACTTATTCAATATTGTTGACGGTCCCTCGACTCCTGCTGAGCCGCAGGTGACTTTTCCTGCCCAACCAGATGGACCGCCGATGAATCCTGCCACAGGGACTCCTTTCCTGGAGACAACTCTGGCTAACCACCAACGTTGGGTATGGGACTGCGCATTCTCTGCAGACTCTGCATATCTTGTGACTGTTTCCAGTGATCATTATGCCCGACTCTGGGAGCTGGCTTCTGGTCAAATCATCCGTCAATACAGTGGACATCATCGTGGGGCGGTATGTGTCGCGCTCAATGACTACTCTGAACCGCGATGAATGCTCTTACGTTGCAAATCCTGCGGCTATGTATATGCTCATATGTTTGACGAAGCTGCTCCTTTCCTATAATTTCTTTTGTCTTCTCTTGGTGCATATGTCAGCATTATGGATGGGATGCTGGATCCACTTGTTTTTTACTTCGGAGTTTGGTTATTTTTATCCTGGCTTGTGTCTTTTTCCTTTTGCTCATTCTCAATCTTTCCATGTTGGGTGTCGGATTTTACTCAGAAGGAGATACCAAATCAAATGTTGATGTGTGGGTTGAACTCTTAGTTGGCATGCGCATAGAACAGAGTAGGAAGCTATTGTTGTGGGGATATATATATATATATATGTGTGTGTGTGTGTGTGTCATTGTGCACTCAAGTCGAGGCCATTGTGTAAAACAGCCAACCCAACGCGGCCTTAGCAGCCAGGCATACAAGTCATGTACACAAACTGTATGATCTTCAGCAGTGACCCCTATGTTCTCTGCCCTCAGTCATGAACCCCAACACCACTGCTTTCCTCCCCATTTCTGTCCGCAGTCAGCCTATTTAGCACGCTGTCACATACCACCGTTTACACCCCAACTATCCCAAATATCACTTTCAAGAGGAAAGAAAAAGAGTCTTTAAAGATACCTAAAATACTCCCTAATTTCCCTGAATTCCCTAATCTGTGGGTGATTTAGGTGGGTTTAATTTTGGCGGGATTCTCCACCACTGAGCTGAGCTGTAAACCAGCTGGCGGGCAGATGTATTGTGCTGCATGTTCGGGGTGTTACCTATCTCTATCTGCTATCTGCAATCTACCCTCCAGTGTGTGTTGTGCACATGCGTAAGGGTCTGAGGCTTGGTTGCAAACTAGCATGAAGACCTATGACAATATATATACATATATATGCAGGGAGTGATAGTGTAAGGAGACAGCTAGTCCTCAGCACGCTACATGAGCTAGGTCTGGGTCTTATCCACTATTGCAGATAATGATGGTCTTTTTGGCCTTGTCAGGGAGCGCAGGCAACGTAGCTGTCCCCTTACACAGGGCCTCTCTCCTGTGCTCCCTAACAAGGCCAAAAATCTGTATTCGCACCCCCAGTCTTCCACGAAGACCAGCAGTTAGTCTCTGTACCAAGGTTACACATACATTTACCCTATGCACTTCCCTCCATATTCTACAGCTATCTTGCCTCGTATTCACGCTACTCGCCCTGACTAGCCTGACCTGCGCTCGCAAGGACCGCAGGTCTCACAAACCCAACCCCTCCCAAAAAATGATCAATTGAAAGTACAGTGACAAGGATAAGATGAATCAATTAGTAGACCAGTCATGCAGCCATTCATTCTCCAATAGTAGAGGGTGCATAGAGGAAGAACATGCTCACACCAGGTCAGGAAATCTTTCACCAAAATAAGGCATGTACACACTACTGTGGCTTGCCAAGAGGTTCGGCTAGTCGGCTCACTAGATGCAACAAAAATACCCGCTACGAATAGCGGGTAGGTGGGCAAAAGGTTATGACAAGGGTGGGATTCGAACCCACGCCCCTTTCGAGACATGGAGGGACTGTTGAGTCCTGTAGATCAGCTAACCTGAACCATGCGCCTTAGACCGCTCGGCCACCTTGCCTGGTTGATATGGCATGTGAAGATTTAGTTCTATAGGGTATGTTACAAGCCTCAAGTTAACACCTCTTATTCCCATAGTGGTGTCTCTCCAAGGTCTTAAGAAGAAGCATCTTCGTCGGCTGACAAAATCCCAAAGACAACGGAACCTCCCTCTCGTCGTCATGTAACGATCATAGAGCCATTGGATAGGGCTCTGTTTGTTCCCCACAACGCCCCCAGTGGCTTTGAGGATCATGTAGGTTTTCCTGTTTTGACGCGAAACTATCATTGATGAAGAAAACTGACCAGTAGTATTACAGCAATATCTCTCTATAACTCATGCAATGGTGTTTCCAGATCTCAAGCAAGTCACCGAGACTTTGGTTGAGCGCCTTTGGCAAGAAGAGTGGTCCGAACTCGGACCTCTTTCATACTACGGAATGATCGAAATGCATGGTGACCAAACTGAGGCAGTCAAAGATGTGCTGGAGAGCATTTCATGTGAGATTAGGGAGCTACAAGGCAAGCCTGTATCAGTACGGGAGTAAGCTATTCTCTAAACATACCCCGGAAACGCTCCTTGGATAGTAAATTTGCAAACACAATATCTACTTCTAACAAATTGCATTTCCAGACCAGATAAAATCAGAGCTAAGCAAGACTCCGCCGAAACATGGCCGGTGTATAGCGGTTATATGGACTATGTCACGGACGAGTGTACGAGGAAACAGCTCATTCCCAGGACTGTCGCAGACACAGCCGACCTTTGAATCCATCATCTGGATGTGTTCCTTGACGTCGAGCGGACGCTGGGTCAGGGCGAAGATGAAGTTCGCAAACATCACGCGTGCAGATGGGATGCCCATCGACTTGTTCAGCGCATGGTGTCCAGATTACTGGCCCCCTATGGATGGACTCTTTCTAAATACTGACCGAGCGCCGGCTGACTTTCGCGCTGCGGCAAAACTGGAAGGATTATGGTGTTTCATCTCAGGAAATAATTCTCTCCAATAATGAATTCTGGTTGCCACTTCGGGATGGCACGACCCGACCTGATGTATGCGCTTTAAGCCAGATTGCGGTCTCATATTATACCTCCCAACCCTTTTCTCCTGGTTCGAGGTACTCTGGCCAAATATCCACATTAGTTAGAAAAGGCCAAGCTAATCTATCTTTCGTTTCCAGTTCCCTCCGACCGATGACTATGAGGGGTCGGTAGGTGCGTACCCGATACAGCTTGAATTGACCGTCACTGACTTGGAAAACCGGAAAGTGAACAGAAGTTCAATACTAGAGTGGACTGTCATTGGGTCCCATACCATTTTCGCATGGGCCCTCCTAGCTTCCTATGACCAATTTCAACGATGCTGTCCATTGGCCTCTTTAGTGACTGCTTTGTCATTTTCTGGATTTCATTCTTGGTGTTGCGGTGGTCATTTCTTCTCAGGAGAAGTACAGGTCTTGACAGTTAGTCGAGCAGTTGGAGAGACTTTGGCCTTGTGCACATTGCTTTTGTATCGGCATACAAAAGGAAGTCTTCGATTTTTGCTTTATGCCGGCCTTCTGGAGTTCCTCATCGTTGTCTCTATATATCATTCTAGAAACAAATATGCGAGGCCAATGAATGATCATCATCACCATAGATCCCCGACATGTTCTCCCGAAGCTCATCCATATCCAGATAATCCAGCCAGCTGCTATACCAGTCCAAGAATTCAGGAACGGAATTAAATTTTGGCTGGCGACCGTAAAGAGTTGTAGGTTCACCATCAGCCCGGAAGACCACAACACGCCATGCCCAGTCCTTGAGAGTTCCATGGTCAGAGCCATCATCATCTCTCCCACTATCAGACTCAGACTGACGGCAATAAAGGTAAGTGCTATACCATTCATCATGTTGTCGGCGACTGCCAAGGCCAGTTTGAAATCCAACCTTAACCTCCAAGTCATCATCCACAATGCCTTCAATGAATGCTTCATCAAGCATGTAGTCTTGTAGGTAATTTTTCAATATTTCCTGGGATGCATCAATGTTGGGAGCAGGCAGAGCACGCACCACTGGGTGATCAGGAAATGCATATTGTAGGACTCCAACAGGAAAGACTGGCTCAAATGGACAGATACCAGAGTGGTGAAAATCTGGATCTTGAACACCATTGGCATATTTGATGAAGTAGCCTAGTTCATGGCACATTGGGATGTGGAACTCCTCATCACCCTCTTCATCCTGCACTGCAACTTCGTTGCATACACTCTGCACAACTTCCAGAAACATCTGGCGCCATTCATGTGTTATCAAGGTTGGTGGAATGATTCCATCCATATGCTCATGGAATAGTGATTGGACATCTTTCAGCTGTGTAGCATTTCTTGCTTCATAAGATTGTCGAACAGGGCCTGGAGGGGCAGCATCATTCCAACTTTCTTCACCTTTGACACCTAAATCAGGCCAGTACAGGCGCATCTTGGTCAATTTTTCTTCTTCAGTAGAGAAGCCCTTGGCTTCAATCTCATCAATGCGGTCTTGCAAGAATCGCCGATTAGAGGACTCCATTTTGGTGCGAAATCGTTCCACAGCCAGACACATAGTCTCATCTGGGTCTGTGTTGTCCGCCATGGTCAAACCCTGAAGTTGGAGAGTGGCAATCCAGAGGGGCAGATTTTCTTGCAAGTCTACCTAGGTACCTCACCGCTTGCCGCTAATTAGTTAGTACCTTTCAGTACATTGACCACATCACCCCCAGGCTAGGGGCTTGCTCTGACGTGAGCATAAGAGGCCTATGAACAATAGTAGTGGACTCGATGGTCGTGAGATGAGGGCACATGGCACAGGGCGCAGAGCTCACTTCAAGGGTATCACCCGCCTTAGGAAGGCTCATCCATATTGTCTTTGCTGTGACTAATTTACTGTCTTACTCTAGTTTGTCTTGCTGGGAGTCGAGGAGAGGAGGGAAATAGATACTACCTAGTAGACAGCTCCGTCAGGGTACGATAGATAGTTTCATGTCAACTATGGTATAAAAAGGGCTCAAGTCTTCACTCACGAAAAGCACTAGTGAATGAATAAAGGGGTATCATTGTTAGTAAACTTAGTTATAGCCGGAAATACTAGTGAACTTTAATTATGGTTCTTATGATTCTCCCATAGTATTTAACAAGTGCTAATCCCAGAGTCTCCGTAAAATCTGCAGCGCCGGATCCCAAGGCCCTGTCACCACGTTCTTGTACTTCTGTAGACCGATCAGCCACCAGCTACATCCTCCACGGCGAATGCGGTCAGGATGCTTCCCAAGAACGACCCGACAATCGTAGACGCCCAGCACCCCCTCTTGAAGTTATGCCCACCGCTCCACCGGCAGTGATAACTAAGACCAGCGTTAATATGCTGCATTTTCATCGAAGAAGCATTCTGGAAAGACTCCATCAGATGCTACTATTTCAACTCTTTAGTGCACAAGACTGTGGATCTATGTTGACCCATTGGCAGATACACGCGGAAATCGCGGAGCAGATATTTGGATTGTATCGGGATGTCTCAGATGCAAGGAATGCAGCAAAGTTCAGACAGAGAGAAATGGTCGAGCAAGGTTCGATGGCTACACTTGACCAAACTGGAGGTTAATGGCGCATGGATTAATTTGTTGCCAGCCGAGTGCCACGGATTTGCCTTGCAGTGATCTGCACATCACAATGCACTCCCTTATCCATTATTTATAGCCCTAGTTTTTGTGTAGCAAAAATACTGGTCAATGCAGATATCCCACCACTCTAGAGCTTGGACATCAAATATTGCAGAAGGTTTGCTAGTCATAGCCTCAAATACCAGAGGCAGAATTGCGACAGACTGCACCTGACTCTTGCAATATTGCTCTAAGCGATGGTGTTGCACTATCTGTGACGTCTCTTTGAATGGCTCTTAGTGCAAACAGAATATCAAACCTTGCCTCTCTGGCCACTCCAGAACTTGATGATGAATTATATGAATGAGAGTACTGCAAGACTCACCTTGACACATTTGAGCCATTATAATGCATTCATGTTGGCAGTTGCTTATGTCTTATGACTTAGCTCAATTATCTCACTTCAATACAATCATTCTTTGTGTATAAACTCAGTAAAGCCCAGGCAGTGAAAAGTGTAAACAAGAGAGGAACCTAGGCTGAGGAAGAGTGAATGGGTTAGAGGAGTGTAGGTCAAGAGTGAATATCAGGTCATACAGTGTCTTCCAGCACTGTTGTCCCGAAGTAATTATCCATGGCTGACTGATTATGTATTATAGGCATCCCTAGTTCTCACAGTGTGGAACACATAGAACAGTCATCATGAGCAGAGTCTTCATGCAAGTGAGCCGGCCACCCCATATAGAATGGCACTTTTTTGTGACGTCAGTATCTTGACCACCAAGAGATGGAGAAGAATTCAGCTAAATAAGAGAGTGTAAACTGGTTCTAGAAAATTTTTTTCCATTTTTTCCATTTTTCATTTTTAAAAAAATAGTTTTTCCAGCCCCCAGTACTAATGGAGTTGAGGTTTTTATGCGGCATCCGAATAGAGGCGTTCATCCGGCTTCTCTGTTGCCGACCTTACTCCAACAAGTGGTTATGCTTTGCCTCGTACTTGATAACGACAGCATTAGCCTGGGTCCCTTTCGACGTCGTATTCCTGCACGCTAACGCCCGACATTATGTAGACCCAACTTAATGTCGATCATATCCCGCTTTACACTATATTATCTGCATGGAGCGGTTGAATTCTCGTGATGAACGAGATACCAGTGACAAGAGAGATAACTATATCGCATCACAATGAGCGGCAATGGCATAGCTAGACAGAATCACAGATTTCTAATAATTATGGAAATATTCTATGGCATACCATCCAGCATCCCTAGAATTCATTTTTGAGAGTTTTACTACATGCCCATTTTCTGACTCCGATACATCTGCAGCGGCGAAGAAGCCCGAGACAAGAAAATACAAAGCAAGAAGGGAAAAAGAAAAAAGAAAAGAGAGCTCAAGACCCAAAAAAAACATGGCCAAATAACTTTCAATATTCGACAGGAGAATGGGGAAAAGATAGCAGTGTCAAGAAGAGATCGAACCAGAGAGAACGAAATTGTTGTTAGTATCCTAGCTCAGGGCAAACCACGTCACGCTCACGACGACGTCCAGCCCCTTCTCATCAGCACCGGGGTACTTGAAAGTCCACATGCCATCGCGCTTGACATCCCAGAAGGCAGCGGAGGCGGAGTGCATGCCACGTTTGCCGGTGTTGGAGTGGTGGCCGTCTGCAGCGGCGGATTTGTCAATCAGGCCTTGTTGAACGATGGTGCTGTTGACCGTGAAGCGGTAGGGAGGAGGTGTGGATGGAGTGGATGGTGTGGTAGCATTGATGAGTGCCTTGAGGACGGTGTTCTGGAGAAAATGCAGCGTTTTTACCAATGTCAGGCAGATGTATCTAAACAATGTTGCCGGGAGTTACTGTGATTGGAAAGTTCTAACAATGATTTGAGTGTTCCATTCCGCAACCTTGGAGTGGTCGTATTCTTCGACTCCGTTCAGTGCGGTATCGCAGGCCTAATTTGAAGGTGATAATGGGTCTTAGCAGGAATTGGCCAAGAGGATGAATAATAATACAAGACCTTCAAGAGTAGGGCGTACCTCAGTGGTGACCTTGGTAAGTTCCGTGAGAGGAATAGGCTGTGGAATAGTGAAAGGCCATATGGTTCAGCAAAGAAGTCCGGATCCTAATGGAAAGTTGGCTCTAATGGCGGAGGTTGACTGTGCAACGTACAGAAGGTGCGGAAGAGTTTTCGACAGCCATTGTATTTCTTCAGAGCTTGTTGCAAAATGGGCGTAATGATTTAGATATACGTGCGTATATACAGATATAGATCGATCTGTTTTGTACTATGAAAAGAGATCCATTAGCTTGACTTCTCCCCACAGTGCATGTTCGTCGAGACGTGGGTCGCGCGACGCAACAAGACCACGCGAAGAGAGTCCATGAAGCCGGACGGTGCAAATAACCAGGGAAGACCAATTAAGAGGCCGGAGAAACGACTCACCTGCAGAGAGGGGCAAAGCTGCTGCGGAAAGGACGGTGATGGGCTCGACTCCTTGCGGCGGGCAGCGTCCAAACACACAAGGACGATGCGCGGAGCCCGCCAAAACGACGGCCCGAGAGCTTAAGCGTCGGCGGCCTCAGGCGACAACGAGGCAGCCTGCCCGGTACGGTAAATTACGAGATTTCCCGGCTTGCGACGGGCAATCATGCGATGCACGTGCAGCTCCTTCCAAGGCCTGGCCATACGTACGGTAATTCGTGACAACAGCCTTGGAATCCGGCCGATGATATCAAGCAAGGCGTGCATGACTCTCGACGTCCTCGATCGAGAGCTTCTTTCTCATCAGCTCCCCCATCAGTGCCTGTACATCTCCCAGTACTCCTTCGTCCCTGGGTTGATTTGATCTTCGGTTGATTCCTTGCAACCACTCCAGAAAGGGATTGGAACCCCTTCTCTGCCTTCTCACCCTCGGTTTTTTGACGGATTTCGCCGCCCGTAAGCGAATAAAAATGTCGAGCCAGCCGCTTCTTCAGACAGCTCCAGGTCGGTACAAACATCACAAAAGACATCCAACCCCCATTTCAGGAGGCTTAGTTTCTACGTATTACCCGCCCTAAGCAGCCATGAAACCCTTTTACTGATCTTTGTTCGTGGATGGACTCCACAGGCAAGCGCATCGCTCTCCCCACACGGGTTGAGCCGAAGGTCTTCTTCGCTAACGAGCGGACCTTTCTCTCCTGGCTCAATTTCACGGTTATCCTGGGTGGACTGGCGGTCGGCCTTCTGAACTTCGGAGACCGCATTGGGCGAATTTCGGCCGGTCTCTTCACGATCATTGCCATGGCGGCGATGCTGTATGCCTTGGTGACTTTCCACTGGCGGGCGCAGAGTATACGACGGCGCGGACAGAGCGGGTTCGATGACCGATTTGGTCCCAGTGTCTTGGCGCTGTCTCTGTTGGCGGCGGTGGTGGTCAATTTTGTCCTTCGGATCCGGGAGGGTCTGTAGTTCACCGCATATATAAAACGGAAGGGAGGAAGAGGAGGGCGAAAGTTGGGGGTCTCTCTCTGTGTTGTGTGTTCTACCTAAGCTATGTACAACTGCATTTTTCCTGGTTATTCGGACATTATTATTATTATGATTAGGTAGTACTTATAGGTACTCGGATACTCGGAGCCTCTCCCCTCACTTTTTACTGGACGAGGACCAGTGGCAGACAGTCACAGAATGCAATGATTTGATGAAGCGATTGATGAAGCGATTGATGATGGCATGAGTGGCATGCTATTTTTATTATTACATAGCTGTAATTAACAGAGCTGTACTTGGGATCGCCATATAACTAGAAAGCAGGGCACTGCTATCGGGCTGTGACAAGGCGGGCGCACAGTCCACCCGGATAGCTGCGACGGGGGGCGTGTCTCGTACCATCGTCTCCAGACGAGTGGCTTGCAGGATTTAATTAGCACGAAGCAGGCAGAGAGATAAGTAATTAGGGGATCATGGGTGTTGGCGCTAGATGCATGATTCATGATTGCTGCAGGGGGTGGAGCGACGGCGCCCGTCTCTTTGTGCGTCGTGCTCAATCACAGCGCTGGTCGCCCTGTCGGCCGTCGTAATCACGACCGCGTCTGCCTGGACCACGGTCGACGGTCGATGGTCGACGGTCGCCTCGCATCTCTCCTCTCCTCTCGCAATCCTCCCGATCGGTCGATTTGTCTATCCGTCTATCTGTCTCTATCTATCTCCCTCTCGTCCTCTTCTTCTCTCTCTCCCTCCTCTGCATTCATTCATTATTCATCATCATCCTCCTCTTCCTCCCTCCTCCCTCCGAAACCTTCCTGGAGAGCACGTCAGTCGATCTTCTTATTTCTCCTCCCTTCCCTTCTGTCTTCCTCCCTCTTACCACTCCCCTTTTTTTCGTTCTCTTTCGACCGTCTTCTCTCGCCACTCTTCTTCTTCATTTCTCTGTACCTCTTTGCCCCCTCCCCCCCCTCTTCCCCCCTCCCTTGTCAGCTTCTCAGTCCGAATCCACCCATTTCCGCTGGAGTTAGGCTGCTACGCCACGGCGACAAGCACCCAACGTTACCCTTCCGAGTGCCGCGCTGGCTCGCTGACTGAGCCGTTGACCGGCTACGATCTGTCCGTCCCCACATCTCGGGGCGTGCATGCACATCGGTCGCGTTTAACTCGACCCCAGCATTCGGCCTTCCAACCACTGTATATTATTATCGTTAAACGCTAAAAATAATATTATTATCGTCGTCATCCTCGACGGTTCACGCTGTACTTTCCCTCCTACTTTGATTACAGGTCGTTCGCTTGAGGTCTGTGGTCCGTTTGCACCTCCGCGTTTTCTATGTGCTTCTAGTAAATCGCCTTCCCGTGCTTCTTTCCTTGTCCGGTCCCTGGCCTGCCGTCGCTGGCGACATCGTATGGCCACCAAGTGACACTGACACTACACTGCGACCCCACCTCATTCTAATCTCTCGACCACTTTACGCAGGCAACACTTTCGGAGAATTGCCTCCATTCCTCATGCTCTGGTGCCTAGCACCGCGACCGAGCAGATAAACCGTGACTCATCTGCGCCACCCATCTAACCCCCCGACCTGTGTTATATTGTTTCTGGCCGATCGCATCACACGTCGCATGGCATGTTTCGACTGATTCCTTGGTCCTCCGGAATCGGAGGCAACAAACTGATGGCGGAGGAGTTCAAGATGCTCTCGACGCCGCAGCAATGTAGTCCGCGGTCCCTATTGAAGCGGAAGCGCTCGGATTCAGATGAAACGACCCCTTGCGTGGATGCCCCGGTAGCGACCAGGCCGCGCCCGGACAATGAAGGCAATGGAGCACCCGGAAATACCGCGCAACCACCGTCGCAGACTTCCGCCGCCGTTACCGGCAACACCACTGTCTCCGCAGCAGCGACGGCGTCTTCTCTTCCCACAGCTACCGACCAGGCGACAACCCCTGGCAAGATGGATGTTGACAAGTTGCGGGAAACGATCGAAGCGCAACTGAGCCTGGAGATCCTCCTAAAGCATAACGAGCTACGTTTGATCGACCAAGAGATTGCGAAGTGTCAGGTTGCGCTGGAGCAACTTCGTCGCTGTGCTGAGATCCCTTATCCTGGCTCTACCGTCGCTGGTTCGTCGCAATCGGTAAGCAGCGGCACCGGTCCGACGGTGTCTACTCCTCATGGAAAGGGTCCGCCACCGCGCTCTCCCGCTCCGTGGGGAGTCATCGATGGCCCATACACGAGCCATTATGCCAAGTGGCTTCTTCCGGATCCCCGTTTCGACGGTGGCGAGGTCGATACCAGCCTGTTCCAGCCTCCGGTGGTTGAGGGCCGTGCAACTCGCGGGAACCCATGGGGTGACGGTGGTTATATGGCTAGCAAGTCCCGATCGCAGAGAGGCTCTACCGGTGCCAAGCTGCAATCCCTACCCAGCGGCTATCCCCCTCCCAAAGAGAAAGCGGGCCCTATGATCATCCGGCGGAAGTCAGACGGCGTACTCGTCAAGCTGGTCTGTCTTGATTGCCGAAGGGACAATTTCTCCAGCACGCAGGGTTTCATTAACCATTGTCGGATCGCCCACAACCGCAATTTCGCTAGCCACGACGCGGCCGCTGTGGCATCCGGAGAACCGGTTGATGCGAATGACCCTAGCGTGGCCGTCGGAGGGAAAAATGAAGCTCCAAACAACACTCCCACGCCTATAGCTACACTTACGGCCACTACGCCTGCCATTACAACTCCTGGTTACGTTCACCCACTAGTCCGGTCAGCCCATGCGATAGAGTCCACGTCTAAAACACACGGGATACCGCGCAAAGGGTCTCGAGTAAGCCAGTCGTCTACTGTCGAGACACCCACTCCCGCAGCTGGCCGTGTGCGAGAAATAAAATATAGTCCGCCTTCGGATAGTACCATGCTTCCCAACCCTTCATTCTCTGCTTCTTCCGATACGCCCAATTTGTCTTCGTTAATGCAGCGCAGAGGTGTCGCCGTCAATCTTGGCGGATTAGTGGAAGAGGCTAAGACTGTGGTCGATATTGAAATACTGTCTGACGACGAGGGCGAGGAGCAGTCGGACCCCGAAGTCTCGCAGCCTTCGAGCAAAGACCCATCTTCTCGTGGCAGGCAACCGATGCGGACGACGGCGCCTCAGGGTGCGTTGCATCAAAATTGCAGTCAAAAAGGGAAGGATCGAGTACACCCCAGGCCACATCCCCTGAAAGCGCCGCCGTCCACACAGTCCGCACCTTACACGTCTCCTTACGGTCCCGCTTCTTCGTCTTCAAAGCCAGGGGGGCCGGATGAGTACCGGGATGTAGATTCAGCGGACAATTCTGCGAATCTCAGCCCTAACACCATCGAGTCCAACCAAGCCCCAAGTCTCGTCAGCGATGACGATGATGATGGTGAGGCGGTGTCGGATTCCGAGAGTCCGAGTCCTGATTCCTCTGAAGGTGAAGATGAGGAACAGCATTTCAGTCATATAGAAGTAGAGGACGACGAGGTCGCGACTGCTTCAGCGGCCACTGATGACCCCAAGAGGGAGCCCGACCTGACCGGAGCGACCAGTCGCCATGCGGCGTCGCTGTCGAAGCCATTGAAACGTGGCAATTCGACGAAGAAGGAACGACTCGTGTCTCCTTCAATCGTTCGGATGGGCCGTGGTAAAGGCGGGAAGCGTGTGAGCTTCGCCTGTTCCAATGTCAGTCCAGCCAAAGGCAAGAAAGAAGGTAGTCGGCGACAAAGTCAAGGGCGATGAGCGTCAGTTTCTTGATTTGGGGTGTCTGGCTGGTTAATGTTTTCTTCTCTTCCCTTCCTATTCCCTTTACTCTCTCTCTCCTTTCGTTCACTTGTATGTATTTTTTATATCCCTCTTCTCCCTTCTTTCCTGTATGAGAAATTGTCTTTGTTTTCGGATGTTCAGATGTCGCGGAGATGCGCTCTCGTGTCCTGGTTTGTGATCATCCCGATGGGTTACGCTTTTCGGTCGGAGCACCGGTTTACGGGGTTTGTCTGGCATGGTTGGGTTGTTCGGTATTGATATCTGCCTACGTGGACATTCCCACTTCTCTTGTTGACGCTACTAGATTATTTCTCTTGTTGTCGTTGCGTCTCACACCTTTTAATGAATGCTTTCTATGAGACTGATGTGTACCGTTTTGGACCGGTTCCTCTACTTCTTGGAATAGAACTCTTGACTTTCAGGCAGCACCAGAGCTGTTCAGGTACCAGAAATACTAAGTTAGATCCTTGTCTCGCGGCGAACGCCGTTATGCCACTTTGCTTATCGGCATCACATCAACGGGGCCTGCGGTGGTGTCATGGACACACGTTGAAGGCCCTGTCGGCTCTCAACCGCCGGGCGAATCAATGCCTGGCATCTGCGATGACCAATAATCCATGCGGGGGATGCACTTGGAGATACAGACTGCAGTGTCTTCTGTAGCGAGCATAACTTCGGCAGTCCTCCGACACCTATTAGGGCTCGACGTGTACGCATTTATACCGCACGTATTCTCGACAAACGGGCTGCCCATCGTTCTCTTCCAATTCTGAGATACGTCTTCTGCAAGATCTTTTTGTTGTGCGTACCATACCTTAAGAATCACCGTAGAGACCCGCAACAATGAGCACCACAGTTACTCAGACCACACCCGCGGATCCTCTCGGGCCGTACTCCTTCGATAAACTGGAGACGTACTCGCACCCTCCAGAGACCAAGGAGGAATTGCCATGGGCAGAGCTCGTCACGCTCGATCTGGAAGAATTCGACCGTCCTGGCGGCAAGCAGAGACTGGCCGCGCAGCTTGAACACGCCGTGCACCACGTGGGGTTCTTCTACGTCAAGAACTTCGGGCTGACGCAGGAGCAAGTCGACCGGCAATTCACACTGGCCAAGAACTTCTTCAAGCTCCCACTCTCCGAAAAGGACAAGTACTCGGTCGACTACGTGAACGCAGACTACAACGGATACCGGCGGGCTGGACTGCGAACGATCCGCGAGGCAGACGGCCAGAAAGAGGGCATCCGCGACAACTACGAGATGTACAACTTCGCCAAATTCACGCCGGACTTCGAAGGCAAATACTCGCGCCCAGACCTGATCCGGGCTCATCTCCCGGAGATCGAAACATTCGCCAAAACACTCCACTCGAACATCGTGCTGCCTTTGCTCCGCCTATTCGCGATCATTCTCCAGCTCCCGGACGAGGAATACCTCGCAGCCCAGCACGAGTACACCAAGCGCTCGGAAGACCACTTCCGGTACATGATCTACAACAAGCGCAGCGCGTCGGAGCACGAAGCCAGCGCCTACCAGCAGGTACAAGGCCACACGGACCTGGGTTCCCTGACGCTCCTTTTCCGGCAACCAGTGGCGGGATTGCAAATCCTAGGCGAAGACGGCAAGTGGACGTACGTATCTGCGCAACCGGGCACCATAACGGTGAACCTGGCCGATACGCTCTCGCACCTGACGGGCGGGTACTTGAAGAGCTCGATCCATCGGGTGGTGGCGCCGCCGCGCGACCAGTGGGCGTACGACCGGACGGGCCTCTTGTACTTTGCGCGACCGCACAGCGACGTCGTCCTCCGGCCTATTACGGACTCGCCTGTGCTTGACCACGCGGGGGTCACGCCCCGGTTCGACAAGGAGGTTACGATGGCGGAGTGGGTGAAGTCGAAGCAGACCACGCAGTTGAATCCGGATAAGTACTGGGAGAAGCGGGGCAAGGATGGCGCTCTTGAGCTCATTGGGGGGTATAAGGATAAGGTGTATGACTAGTAGGTAGATCAACGGATCTCTCTCCACAAAGTCACCTCAAATGGTGGGATAGTACCCTGGGTGGCATATATGTAGCAAATATGTGTGACAACTTCCTGATTCCCTCTTCTGTCATATATGATATGCTGCTTCTGTCCAAAGGGCTTGTATGACTAAAGGCCAGATCAGTCAGTGAGTGATATTATCCACTTACTGGGTGAATGCTAGTATCACAACAGGTTTCCTGAGCTGAATCTCAGGGGTATCATAGAAGGGAAAAGTTAGCTTCTCATTGCAATGGGTGGTAAGCCTGTAAACTGCTGCTCAATTCCAAATATCAGTTTCTAAACATCTGTCCACTGGGCCTATGTGCAGCAAGCTGAGTCGGATCTTCCAGCCATAACAGCACCAGGAAAGACAGTTAATTGACTTGTCAAATTTGAGCAATGAGATTGATTATTCTTGCCTGACTCAGAAAGAACACCGTTGTGGTGTTCTGGAGATGATGACCAATGACTATTAAGATTGTGCTCAGTTAAGCTAAACTACATTGGGAGCTGACATTTGTGGATACTACCTAGCCGGGAAAGCATAAATCATTCAACACATCTATAACGCCAATATTGATTGATCTCTTACATTGCCTAAATTTGCTGTTATGAAGCCCCAAGACAGATTCTACTCCGAGGGACAAGCCTACTTTGGCCCGAGAGAAAACCCTCTGACCGAAACCCATTGCAATGTTTGGGATTGGGATCGACTGCGGATGGTTAAGATCAAAGGCACCGCCAAGCTGTTTCCGCCAGACGAGGATATAGAGATCCCAATCCTGGCGCAATTCGCGGATTACTTGTCGCCGGAAGTTCGCGCAGTCACAGTCGACGACGATGGACTCCTTGCTGGAGTCTCGACGGACCCGGAAGACGATGATACCCCCTTTGTTGCATATCTTCCCGTCTCTGTTGTTGGATCCCTCGCCAATTGCCGTAAAATTCAGTATTCTGATCTTCAGGAGCTCGATCGGCTTGGACCAGGTGTTGATCTTTCATCATACGAAGACGAATTCGGGATTCCTCACAAGGTTGCCTTCAAATTCAACCCTTTGGACAAACCTCAGAGACTGCAGATGGCGTGGGATGAGCTCAACCTTCTCCACAGTTTGCCACCACATCCCAATATAGTACCGTTTGATCGCATTGTACTCGAAGATGTGGAGTCTCGCATGATTGGATTCACAACGAAATATATTGCAGGTGGAACCCTCGACAATACAAATGTGCCTTTCCGATTTGAATGGTTGCAACAGCTTACTCAACTCGTGGACTTCCTCAATCTGGAACTGGGTATAATGCATCAAGACATTGCACCCCGTAATCTGCTTATCGATCCTGACACAAACAAGATCCTTCTCTTTGATTTTGATTGGGCTGCATACGGGAAAAAACGCTTGCTGGAAGGTCGAGATGACGTGACTGCTGTTGTATTCACATTGTACGAGCTTATCACGAATGATACACAATTCACGAATATTCCTCACTGGAACCGAACCATGGGCATGGTGCAGAGTATCTCGGAATGGACTTGTAAACGGGAGCTGGATTCTGACGTGTCACAATTCCGCAACTTTTTAAATGGTTGGGTCGCCACGCGAAAATTGGACGGGGACTTTGAACGATATCTCAACGCACCCAACCGGCTTACATGGCCGGATCTACCAACCGCGCCTGACTACAACGTGCCTTTCGAGCTAGGTGAGACTTCGGATGGAGAGCCGATCTGGGCAACGGGCCCGCGATTTAGACGCACTGCAATGGAGAAGGGACAGTATTGTTTCCGCTGGGAGAGACCGCCACAGAGTAAATTGCTGAACAAGGCCAAAAGTGGCATGCACTAGCCCATGTATAAAGGATAATGTACAATCACAGAAGTATGATAAGATCTCGAGTGTAAAGACTTATTCCCCTTCCCAAGAAAAGGAAAGCCAGTTCAATTCCACAAATAGTTCACTGTCAACACTTCTTTCTCCAAGCGAGGAACCTAAATCAAATTCATTCGGAGTATCACATTATGACAACCGCTACATCCTTACATCTCAAGCCTAGTATCTGGTCTTTGGAGGGAGACTAGTATTATGCCGGAAGAACAAATCGCTTTCTTAGACTATAGAGAGAGTTAGGGTAGTCGAGTATGCAGGAGGCGTTTATAGTTTCCTTGGAATTCTCCGCTTTGACGGGTTCGTCGACCAAGTTGTTGAGTTTGGGTCGGCTACGCTGTCCATGTCTGAGTCCCTTGGTCCAGTCCGCATGACGGGCCGAGCTCTATTTGATTGGCGTGGCTTATATTGAATCCCATTCACGTAGTCTGCGTCACCCGAGTCGTCATAATCATCACACTCATTGGTAGTGTCAAGAGGGCATGGCGAGCTTTTATGCCGGAGGAACAGAAGGCGGAGCCTACAGAACGAGGTATTGGGGTGCTAAACAGGTCCGTCGTTTACAGAGTGGATACTATTTAAAGGTTCTGACTCCCAACATGTAGGTTTTAGTTTGGTCAGCAAAGAGGCATTTCGCCAGCTAAACTTGGAAACAAGGCTTCAAAGGATTTGCTCTCTGGCTAAGATTTCTGGTCTGAATTCTGTGACCTATCTAGGCACCTTATTCAAGACAAGCCAACGCCAAGGGATTAGATCGTCCCAGTAACCCTCCGCCAGGCGTAGGTCTATTGCCATCTTCAGTGATGTCCCCAGGCATCTTGGCTGTAGCAGGAAGTTCTTCAGCAACGCGTTGGTTAGAGTCTCTGAGCCTGACCTGCGCCCCCTCTAACCTGCTACTAATGTTTATTTTCATAATCGCACCCGCTGTCATCATCTCCAATGGCCATCGTCTCCTCCCTCAACCGTCCATTTCCATTAGTTGCCACCGTTTCACCTGGGTGTCATCATTTGCCAACCTGCGAATTCGCTTCGCGCTTTCCTGCTCCACCCTATCTGCCAGTTCACGTCATCAATCTATCCGCTTTCTATTAGTGAGAGTTGCCAAGGCGCGGCCTAGTCGTTTTGCAGCCATCACTCAGCCATCGTTAACTCCCTGTTGCGATGGTGCCTGCAGGTTAGTCGTCCTATACGAACAGGGGTTGATCGAATAAGAGATCCATCAGAGATTGAGGCTTAGAAAGCGCCTCTGCCGCTGTGTCTTATAAAATTAAGCATTTGTAACAACATGTTACCAAGAAATAGCATTGACTCACTCCACTGGTCAGGTTCTATTCTCCCACAATCAATGGCCAGCGGGCCAAGTTGCTTTGTGCTAAGATATTGAAGTCAAACTGCACTATGCTCTACAGAAAAACCAATGCATGCTACAACGCTAAGGGATGGAAATAGCAGACGCCGTTTGTTATATTGAGGACACCAAGCCTAGGGCCTAATTTTAGTCTGAAGCATAAGCCGGGATATTTCTAACCCACTGGATCAGCAGGGCGCACATGAGAGTAATATTAAATACTTTGCGGCTACATAACTGGACCTCGATAAACTTCCTGTCACAGGCGCAGTATGACATGGGTAGTAGGAACTTGTCAAGGATCGTTCGTACCTAAGTTGATGACAGGAACAAGAACACCCACGTGCATCGAGATACCAAATGTAGTGGTCGAGAAAGTCATAAATCATTCCTAAATATGTAAATATCTTTATAGTCAGGGCAAGGAGAATGTGATATGGGAGGAAACGCTATATAAGGCGAGAGCGAGCTCCAGCCTCCCAGCTTCATTTACGCAAAGGAACAAGTCAGTTCATCTTTACTTGCAAGTTCTATCACTAGGCAGCCTTGCAGCAGACCCCCGGCATACTCGGACTCTATCGTGCGGCATCAAGTACTAGGAACAGAACTGTTCCTGGTTATTTCTTGTGAAGAGACACACAGTACCTCTTGATCATCCTTTCCCAAATCATCATGCTGGCTGTTCTTTTGCCTCTTCTGGGCCTGGCTATCATAGCCCTGGCTAGGTAAGCCTGAGAATTCCTATTTGACGTTGTACCAATGACCCAGGGAGCAGAGACACTTGCAATTGTAAACATCATGCTAACTAATTCTTATCTCCTTCTTTTAGCCCACTAGCCGACAGCCTCCCACAAGCAACTGTAACTCCCGCACCTACCGCAACCAAAACCAGACTCAACCCCCGTGATGGGAATGGCTTGACAACTATCCCTGTCAGCAACTGCTACAATTACTTTGAATCCTCCGATAACGTGGCGGGCTGTCAGTGTGAAGGGTACGATGGTGTGTTGCCATATATCACCAACGGACCTTCAAGCTGCGGCTACACTGCAGTTACCGAAGGGGCATCAACCAATCCTTACCCATTCACGTCGACTTTGCCCAACGCTGCGGTTGTTGCATTTGCGACGTCAACTTATGTATATTCGGATGTGGCCATAGGCGGTGGTGCCAACAGCACTATTCATGCCGGTTCCTCAGTCACTCTGCAAATGAATCCAACAGCGAGTGTCAATGTTGGATATATGACTGAAAGCGCGCAAGTGAGCTCTCTTTATGTAAGTTTGGAAAAAGTAACCATAACGCCTAGTGTATGAAGGACTCTGGTTTCTCTAATATCTCTCACAGACTGCTATATCAAACAGTATCGCGTCAGCCTGCCCGACACCAACTCCCGGTCAAACTGTTACAGCCTGCAGTGAGGTTAGCTCAGTCCCAGGCATTGCATATGTCGGTGATTGGAGTTCCCTGGAGAATGATGGCGAGCTTGGAATTCAAATCCCAATTATCTCTGTGACTGATGCTACAGTGTTGGATCTCCTCATCAATTCCATTGCAACTGGCATTACTGGGATTGCACAACAACAGAGCAATACAGGACCCGTGTCATACTATCCATACGATTGTAATATCTGTGAGGAGGAACCTCCTGGCATGTGGCCAACAGTGAACCTATCAAACGCACCAGCTATCTTGGAAGCAATATTTACTGTGGAGACAGAGGCCACAAATGGCCAGGTGCAACTCCAGGATTTGGAAGTGAGCCTTTCCCTGACTGAAGGAAGCGAACCGTACGACTGTACAGATTTTGGTCTAGTGTTGTCTGGCATGGCAGCCGTTGGATCCTTGATACCTGGCTTTGAGTGGTTGGGCTTTGGAGCAGCTGGGTCGAATGCGAGGTTTGGGTTGAGTTTGGGATGCGATCTATCTGCATGAGACTAGATCTACTTGTCGACTTCCAACGCACACACACACTCTCATTCTTCGGCGCTTGTTGTATTCTTTTTTTATAATGGAATCAGACCTGTCCTTTACCTGTATCTAACATTCAGTGGCCTAGCCGAAACTAACCCCAATACATTCATTAACTGGCTATTTGGCTTAACTTCATCCACAATTCTCTCATTCTGAAACTTGACGCTTTCACCATCACTGGACAAGCATATTTCTTCTTCGGGAGCAGGTTAGATCTATCTACCATGACGCCCGAATTTAGTACGTCCTAATGAAGTACGATTGCTAGTACATGTTGATGGTCAATTGTCGCCAAGGTTTCCTGGTGTCCTTCTTCTTTGAGTCCTGAATGGCTCTTGAATCCCCTCTCTGCCTTCAGAAGCAGCCAAACTCCCTCAATCTGAATATATTGTTTGGTAGTCGCAGTTTTCAAAGCAAAAGAAAGGAAAGGAAGCAGGAGGTAGGTAGTATGTAAATACATTTCCGTATTTATTACCATAATTACAATATGCTATCGCACGTGACCGATATCAGCATCGCAAATTTCCACTCAAGACGTCTTTCATCCCAATGCAGCTCGCGTCCGCAAGGCCAAGCTGCAGCGTACATGGATTGATGGGACGTGTTAACAAAAGGGACAATTTGTATGTGCCGTGCCATGATTGCTAACTTTTCCCACTCCCACCAACGGAAATATTGAACTCGGCGCTGACAATGGATCCCCAGATGAAAAGAAAATATTACCAAACGGGAGAGCTCTGGAATATCTAATCTATGTCTGACTAGACTTGCTTTCTCGTGCTTGTGCTGGAAAAGAAAACTTGCTTTTGCCTGTCCACGCAGGCCACTGTCGGGCAAGCTGTGAAAGCCACAATGTCTATCAAAGAAGAAGATTTCATCTCCCTCGGGGACTTCCCCGAGCCAGAATCAGAGTCGGAGGCAACATCGGATTCAGAGTCAACGTCAAAAACTGACGATTTCAACCCTACTAAGATCTCCCTAGCAACATTCTCCCGCCTCCTTGATTGCTACCCCGCCACAGCGGAAAGAATGCACAGGCAAAAGGTCATGTTGAAGCTCAAGGTGAAGAATGCAAAGCATGCCAAGCGGGCGCGTCGCGCGCTGGCCGGTGGCAGCCTGAGTGGTAACGCTGAGGATGCCAGCAATGGCGATGCCAACCCCGGCGCCGATATATATTCAGATTCCAATGCCACAGAGACAAAAACAGGGACAGGGCAGGAGCTGTCATTTAACAAAGCCGAGCAGAACGTGTTGAAGAAGGAGGTCGAGTCCTTTCTCAAGCTGGATCGGTGGCGGTATGAGACGCTGCCTGCGCTAGTGAAAGAGGGAAAAGAGAAAACGGGGACAACGGCGGACAGCGGGGACAAGAAAAAGAAACAGAAGCAAGACGAAGAAGAGAATGAGGACGATGCGCCCTCGAATGACGCCCAGTCCAAGCCCAAGGGCCCATTTGGCAAAGAGGAGCTGTCGAGGTTAATGGAATGGAAGCTGTAAGTAGACAAGGTGAAAGAAGACGACCTCCCTTCCATTTGACCTGACAATCGACAGACAACACGGGGTATTCCGCCCGACACTCCTGGGAATGGTCAAGTCCAATCGGGCCCCCATCGTCCGAAAAGCCATATCCGCCGCCTTCGTTTCGCTGCCCACATCGGCGGATCCCAGGTCATCTCCAGAAGAGGCGTTTCCAAAGGAGAGTCTAGAAGCACTCACCACCGTTCTTCGGGGCGTGGGCACCGCCACTGCATCCCTAGTTCTATCCACGGGCACAACCCTGGCTGACCCGGACCACGAAGTGCCGTTCTACAGCGACGAGATGTATCTCTGGCTGTGCATGCGCGATTATCCCTCTTCGTCACCTGGTGAAGAGAATACGAAGGAAACAGACGCTGTCAACGAGGACGAAGACGACGCCAAGGAAGAGGAGCAAATAGAGACGATCTCAGATGTGAAAATCACGAAGAAACAGCCCGCGAAGAGCAAGAAGCGAAAGGTAAAAGTGAAAGAAAACAAGCGTCCCAATGGTGAGCTCAATGTCAAGTACAATCTGTTCGAGTACAGACGGCTCTGGACCGCCGCGTGGGCGCTACGGAATCGTTTGAACGAGACGAAAGACCACGGAGACAACGAGGAAGCGCAGCAGAATATGGCGAATCACCAGGTCTCGATCTTGGATATTGAGAAAGTCGCCTACGTCCTCGCACATATCAACGTGTCCGGATACTTCACCGAGGAGGGCAGAGAACAGACGGAGGAGGATCTAATCGCAGAATTGATCTCCAGAACGGACAAGCCGAAGCTCCCGAGGGTGCCGAAGTCTAAGAGGGAGAAGGTGCTGACCAAGAAGCAGAAGAAAAAGCTAGAGAAGAAAGAAAAGGCGGCCAGCAAGAAGCGGAAACGGGGGGATGGCGATGGTGACGCCGAGGCTGCGGCCGAGTTGGCTGCAAAGCGCAAAGAGGCGAAGAAAAGGAAGTACAACAAGAAAGCCTAAACCAAGTGCTACATGACGATACTGCTGAAGAAGGAGGAAATGTCGTTTGAATACGCTGTAACTAATATTATGAACGGATATAGAGGAAAAAACAAAAGGGAGAAACACAATTATATGTAAATTAGACAGTGAAACCAAGGTCCAGATCCAGGAACATGGCCCTAGTAACGAAACGAAGAAGCGTAAGCAAATGAAACCACGCCCGCGCATGATATGATTCCCGCCCTGTAATTCCTCCTCCTGCCTTCTCCATTACTACAGCGCAAACCCCAGACCCAAGAGCATAGCGGCTCCCAAACCGCCAGCATTGACAACGAATTCTGCCGCCGCCGCACCCTTAGAAGTCTCCGCAGCAGCACTACCAGACCTGGTAGCTGTTCCAGAAGAAGAAGAATCCGAAGAAGAAGACCCCTCCGAAGAAGACGAGGAAGAAGGAGACGCAGCATCGGAAGTGGCTAGAGCGCTAGCACTCCCCGTGGCAGTACCGGTGCCGGATGCAGTGCTTCCTCCGATGCTGGATGTCAGGGTCGGGGTAGCAGAACTGGTCGTTGTCGTGTCGTACGCCTTGGCTGCGTTGCAGTAGGATTCCTTGGTCTGCTGGGCTCCGAACTGGCCGTCGTCGCCGGGGCAGTTGTTGTAGCAGCTATAGATACGATTCGGACGCGAATTAGTCCCATGTAGATAGATAGGTATTGAATAATAGCTTCCGACCACAATAGAAGGGAAAACTTTTGGTGATATAACATACGTCAATACGTTGGTGCTCTGATCACAGAGACAGCTCCAGTCATTCTGTGCACAGGCTTGGAGTTGCGGCTGCGTCGACTTGAGGCAGGCATCGAGGATACTGTGACTCGCTGTCAGGGCCGGGTTTACTACGGGCGGGGTAGAAGAAGTTCATACTTCTGTGCAGCACAAGTAGATCCAGAGGCTGGAGAGGCTTGAACAGCAGCAAAGCCGGAAAGCGCCAGCACGGTAAGAGAAGCGAATGTGTGCATGATGAACGTTGCCGAATCGAATTGAATAAGGAAGAGGAGATAGCGGGATGGTATTGTATGATTGTAGAGCTGAATTGCTAAAAAACAACTGATAACTTAGGAAGCAAAACGAGACGTCAAAACTAACAGCGCTGGAGTAAAGTGACTTGAATAACAAACAGGAGTAGAGGAATGAATGCCGAAGAGAGAAGAGGGACGAAGGCCAGAAATAGGACCACACCTTCCAGAGAACAGGAAAACAGAAAACAATATCAATAGCAACCAACAAGGCAGTTCCGGCATTGAACTATCGGACATATCTATTCTTAGCCTGGTGAAAAGCCTGGCAGTCCGACTCGAGAGACAAACGAGTCTTGATTGCAGTTGACGGTGGGCCGGCTGCACGGCTGGACCGTGATGGAACCGCTGTGTCCCCTGGGAGACACAAGGCCCAAGGGAGACCCATTCCGCAATCATGGAAGACGGCGTAGATGGTCGTAGTAGTAGGGTATTTGTTGGTGATCTAGTGCAGGCTGAAAGCTTGTGCCTTGGCACATCCTTTTGGCCGACTGGCCAACGCTATTTCTATTGTATGTGTCACATAGTCGCCTGGGGAACAACCAGTCATTCGACCGGTGTTTCCTGACCCAGACTTGGGGTTGATATGACGGGTCTAAAATCAGCATTAGTGGCTCCCACCTCGGGTGGAATGTTTAAAATACTGCACCAGTCAGAGCACGCCGCTGTATCTGTCATGGCATTCAAATCCAGCCGAGAAACAGTGGCCGAGACAAGAGCCACAGTGCAACAGGTCGTCTGCAAAGCCAAGTTTGGAGTGCACTGAGACTGGTCAGCTGACACGAGGCTTATGTAAGGTCAGCTGGACTGCCGAGAAGGGATTAGTGCATGAGATTGCTGACCGCCTTTGACACCGCCCTGGATGACTGGGCAGAATACCTTCCAGTTTCCCCCCTTTTTCTTCCCCGCTTCGAGTCAGCTTCCAACATCGTTGGAGAGAATGTCGATCGCGAGAGCGGCATTTCACGGTCATTGGCCCGAGAGATCTCTGGATCGCGTGAGATTTCTTAATCGAGTCTGACAGCGACTTCCTATAGTGTCTTACCCACAACAGCTAACAGGTGCTCCAAATACTTGTCGTCTTCTCGTATTCGCCAGCCCGGGTGAAACCCGAGCAATCTCAAGACGTCTCTAATCTTGATGGCTTCCAGGGTGTCTGCGAATTAGGATTATTTTTTTATCCACATGGGCTGTTCTTCAGCAGCCAAGATAATCAATGCCACTTGCCCTCGTTGGTCATGTATTAGGCATTGTCTACAATTTATCATGCTCATGATGACAGGGTTCAGACAGCCGATATCCCCCGACTCAATATTAGATCCCTATTCTCTTCTCTCTCTGCCTTATTATGAATTCACGATGCCAAGCAAGTCTCGCATGGGCACTTTATGGCCTTCGATCCCTTCGCGATGCACCATAGTTAAGAGGACAGAGTGCCGTTCATGACCATGAGGCCCCGTGCTGTCGAGCGAGAATCATGGCTGATTGCAGCGACGGTCAGCATTTCACTAACTTTGCTCTATGTCTATTACGCGACCGCTTTTTCCAGAGATTCCAGACTGTCGTATGTAGTCTTGTCACTGCAGCTCTTGGTGTTGCTTGGTTCTAGTCGCTAAAGAATGCAGGAACTATGCGTGTCCGGAAACAGTAACACCCCCGGAATCCTATTTATCGGACACAGCACGCCTTCTTACGCTGCTATTTAAACCATTCCTTCATCCCGTCGACGCCCAGACATTTACTGGTGACTATCAAAAGATATACGCGCTCTCGGAACCGCCGCGCTTGACCCAGCCGCTGGGCAAGAAACTTTTGCTCCTCGACGTCGATACGCGGCCGATGGATGGGGTCGGTGATATTCTGAGCAGTCATATCGAGTACAACGATATGACGTTGTACACGGCGGGGATGTTGAATCATTATCTCTACTGTAGGCGCTACCTCTTCAGACAGGAAAATATAAAACTTAAGATGTCTTCAAGAGCAAGAGGCAAAGTGGCAAGAGAGTGTGCTGACCGAAGCGAGGAAATTAATGAAAACGAAAAGCATTAATCCACGGCTACGACTATAAATTCATTCAGGCCCCGTCTTACACAGACCGACACCAAACATGGGTCAAAGTCCCTATGATCCGCGAGATTCTAAAGACGTACAAGTACGACTACATCGTCTTCCTGGACAGCGACGCAGTCATCCAGCACACCCACCTCCCGCTCGAATGGCTGTTCAACTATTGGAATATCTCCCAAGAAACCCTCGTCGGCATGGCGCTCGAACCAGTCGCCCCGGCCAATGCCGACGAGCACGGCCGCATGAATCTGAACGCCGGCTTCATCATCGCCAAGTCAGATCCGCGCACCGTCGAACTGTTCGATACATGGGAGGACTGCGTCAACGACCGCCGTTTCGCCAACTGCTCGAGGTGGCGCTACCAGTGGAGCCACGAACAGGCTGCCTTCAGCAACTACCTGCGCTACGAATACGGGTCGCCGAGCATCGTCGAATTGCCCTGCTCCGAAGCAAATGGGTACCCGCAACGCGCCGATCTGGGATGTACAGGTGAGTTTGTGCGGCACTTTTGGCTTGATAAGCCCCTGCTCTTGGACGCTCTGCGGCATACTCTCACGCGGTACACTGCTTTGAGGTTGCATGAGCTGTTTCATGCCAACTTGGAGTCGGTTTTTCTTAATGCGACGAATACCACCAGGCTGCCATTGGAGGCGGACGAGACAATTATTGTGTAATGTAATACTACTACTATGAGATGCAATAGGACCTGTCATTTCTTAGAGTGAAGCTTTGATTATTCTCTCTTGCATTGTAGCTGTGGAGTATTTCATTGAGAGACTACTCCGGATGTATACATGTGATATCCTGTTGCCATTCCACTGCTTCTCAATGCCGAATTACTAGGGCTAGAATACACAGCCATGGATGTAGATCCGGCATATGTGTACACACCTACTGTTTAACAACCGTCATCGAGGAGGTCCAAAGAATCAAAGCACAACCCAGCCCTAAAGGGGACAACATACTAAAATATATACACAGGGCCACCGACAAAGGAGAAGGGAAAGTCAGGTTAGGTCAAAGGAGAGAAAGTGAGAGCAAAGAAATGAGCAAATACAGGAAAAGGAAGAATCAGATAACAATCCCATATCACATATCCCAATAACAATTCCATCTGCAAACAGTGCATCAACCCAAGAACAAATCAACCTGCGAGAACAAGAAAAAGATGGAAGACTAAGGAGGCAAGCAGTGACACAGGCTCATTTGGTAACTATTATACTGAACATATATAATGACTTCGTATCTGGAAAACCATCTAACTCTGGGTTTCCCTGTCAGCATGCCATTTTTTGGGTTCTTCTCTTCTGTTTCTGGCTTTACTCCCCAACATAGTGGATTTTGGTTTCCCTTTACTCTTGCCCAAATCCCAGTGTCTCCTCCACTGCAACTGTCAGCTTGGCTTGGAGAGCCTCGTATGACTTATAAGGGGGAAGATCGAGACGGTTGAAACTAGCGTAAACGGTTAGCACAGTCAGGTCATACCAAGCTTTATCAAACTATGGAGGAGTAACGTACCAGGTATGAGATTTCGGTAGCGCTCCCGGATCACCAGATTTCTCGACTGTAAACCGCCGCGGCCCATCGGAGCCCTGCAGATCTTTGAACCCATTGACGGGAATACGCGAGGTACCGGTAGTGAACTGGAGCAGACGAGACTTCTGTTCTGCATCCCAGGTCCGAACAATCTTCCAGAAATTCTGAATGACCTCGTCCTGCTCTTGATATCCGCGATAATCTGTGTGCTTCTTCCAGTCGTCCACATCAATGTCGGCAATACCACCGATCAAGAGTTCCAGTTCACGTTCATCAAAGACGTTGACCAGATCTGCTGGTATCAATTCATTGAAACCAGACATGAACGCATTGAACTGTTCCTCGACACGCTTTACAATCTTCCACTCCGTGACCAATCTGAAAATTCAAAAATCGTCAGCCTCCCTATTCCAAAGATCAAAACCCACTTAATGGCTCCGGCGTAACTTACTCAACGTATTGGCCCTTATTCTCGTTAGTGACGGCGATATCCCGACCTCCGGGTATCAAGTCAATAGTAGTGCGTTCACCGAATTTCTCGTCATCAACACAGAACGTGAGCTCGATCACACCCTCGATATCATTATTCCTGCAGTTGGTCAGAATTTGGTAATAGGAGCAATGAAGAAATGAAGAGCAAGTGAGAAAAAAATACTCACAAAGTCCAAGTCAAGTTGCGATGTAAGTCCTCATCCACACCTTCCATATCTTGAAGAGTAACTTTTTTCCTCAGCATCATCTTGTAGAAGGCTCCGATGAAGAACGAATCCAGGAAACGACGGTGGAAGATTGCTAGACCGACAACTCGGCCGATGAACTTGAAGTAGTTCAAGTGTTCAGGGTTAACTCCCGAGTGGGGGTTGATCTGTAGGGTGTAATTATCGTGGGCAGAATATTCGAAAAGACAGTAGAAGGGATTGAACATTTCGTGAGAAAGAAGGAAGAAAAATTCACTGCTCGTTGTTAGTAACCAGGTACAAATTACAGTCAGTGTAAAGGGAAAGCCTCCTTACCGTGAAAGACCACCATAGTCGAGACCATCTTCGCCATCAAATTTAATCATGAGTCTCTTCTTCAGATCAGAAGCACTCTGTCGCATGATTTCTGTGTACGAGTTCTCGAAAATATTGTTGCGATTGACTTTGATATGGCACTGTCCGGTCATGATCCGCAATGCAGGCTGAGACCGGAAGTAGATCAATTTGCGTCTGAAATCACGCTTGTACTGTGGCACGCCTTGGTCCAATGACGATGGAAGTCGAGGATCATCCCACGTAGTCGTCTTGGTATTGTGATCCACGAAGTACACACGCGCTGTGTTCGTCAGACGCATTTCCCATCCACTGGGAAGAGGCCCTAGTTGGGAGACAGGCTGCTGCTGAATTGTAGGGGCTGCGCCATTTGCATTTTGTCCGTACCACCGTATGTATTGTTGCCGACGAGGATCAACCCACGTTGTGGTTCGTGTATTGTGATCAACGAAGTACGGCCGTCCTTCCGCAGTCGTCCGCTGCTCCCATCCTGGGGGAAGCTCACCGGTGCCTGCGGTGGTAGCCCCCGTAGCCATCATCGACACAGCGCTGGCATTACCACTAGAGGGTGGGGTGTGTGCTTGGTTCTCTGACAAGCTTGGTGAACTTGCCCCAGTCCGATCCTCAGGCAGCATTCGACTCTGGTGAGCCCTCCGTTCCAACTGCATGTTAGCCTCCCTCTGGGAACGCTGAGCACTTTCGCTGTAATTCGCTGAGGGGCGAGTCCACGTTGTAGTTCGAGTATTGTGATCTACATAGTAGGTTCTCCCCAGATTATCCTCCCGTCGTTCCCAACCTGCAGGCAGTCTGCCCTGACTGTCTTCAAATGAACTGAGGGTTGGACGACTACCTTGGCCGTTGGCTTGTGGGGCAGTGCCATTGGGTGGCCCTGCTGTGGTGGGGGTTCTGGCAGCCGAGGACGGAGCGCGCTGCGGATTAACAGGTAGGCTCGGAGTAGCTGCGGCTGCGGTAGTGGATGAATCTGCATTGCTGGTACCAGAAGGCGTGTGCGAGGATGTCGACGGGACTTGTGAAAGACCATTTGACGCCGAAGACTGAGGCTGCAATCGTTGAGTGCCATTTTGTGCGTTAGGTCTAGGAGCGCTGAGATTCGTGGACAGGTTGATTATGAGCTTTCCGTGGACTACCAGATTGTCGTTTGACTTCTTAAGATCCCTGGTGAGCATTTCTGTCGAAGATGAGGTTACATGTCAGCCGCGGGGAGAAATCTTCGATGGGAAAGGATGAGCAGACTTACCATCACCGCCCATCTGTAAATCGATTACATCTCCGATCCGAACGTTTATGACGCCCAGAAATCCCTGGTCCTTCTTCTTGAATTTCTTCTGATCAAAAATCTGGATTGCGAGGATGCTCTCTTCGTTGACTTTCCTGAACACAGTGATGACCAATTAATCAGTGGGATGCTCTCATATCGTAAACAGGCATGAAGAGATATCCAACCGATACATACAAATCAAATACTTCATTCCAGTACGGATTCAAAGTCTTCTTGATCACAGAGGTTGGACGTGTTTGTTCACCATCCACCGTGGCCACAGCGAATGGATCCGGAAAGCCTGGAAAGAACAAAAAGCCTGCGTTAGTTCTGCTAATTTGACTATCATTCTTCTTCTATAGTTCCATTTGCTCTCAGGGATGACCGTGGATTGCATACGGAAGACATCGCGCTTGTATAATCCATCTGCGGCAATAACTGTTGAACGGGACGGAGTCAGTACGTCACTGGAGACAGACTGTTTCAGCAGAAGGGAAAGGATCCCTCTTACTTGTGAGCCTAAGGTTGGGTTGACTAGGAGACATGGCTGTTAGCAATTTTTTTTTCCCAACCCCTTTCAAAGAATAGTTGCATTATCTTCCTTTTGAGGAATGATACAGTAAGACGAACAAAGCCCCCACAGAGTAGGATCGGACTCGACAGGATAAAAAAGCGAAGGTACTTACGCTGGCAGGTTGGAACCCATTCTGTTCTGAGGTCTTTTTCACCGTACACCAGCCAGGTGCAATGAGGCCGATTATGGAAGCCTACGAAAGGACCCCCGGCGTGCGCATCCACCGCGTCGTTCCAGGGGTTTAATCAACAGCGGGTACTCGTTGAATGTCGGTGGTCGGCGGATAGAAAGAGGGTAAGGGGGAGAGGAGAACAAGCAAATCGACGTCAAAGGTGTTATCGGAGATTTCCTGGAACAACGGGGACTGGGGATCAACGAAAGCTGTCGTCTTCCGGAGGAGGCGCAGACGAGGGAAGAGGCTGAGCAGGGTTCAAGTTGACTCTGACGTGAGGAGCCTGGGCCAATGAGGCTGAGCGAGGGGTCGATGGAAGAGAAGCACTGCGAACTTCCCGTTCAATCGGCTCCAGACGGGCGCGGATGTCGAGCTTCGGCGTGGCGAAGGCCGGGAAGAAAACTGGGGAATCGTATGAGGATAGGGAGCGGCGGGTCTTTGAAGCGAGAGAATTCTGGAAGAAGAAGACGATGACTGTCTCGTCCGTGTCTCGTTCGGGTCATGAATAATGAGAACCCCGCGTTCTCCCGCCCTACGAATCAAGCTCTGCTGACCTGCACGACCAGAGCATGTACGACGCTTTCTGCTTTAAAAAAAAAGGAAGATCCCCAGAGATGCCTCCTGGTAACGACAGTGGCGATACCAGGGCGGAAAAATTATTAATCGCGTAAGGCCCAGGTCGCTTGTTCATTGCCCAATGGGGTATCCTCCGTGATAGGCACAAAGACTCTTTTCTTTTCGAGAGCCTGCAGTCATCACGGCTGGAAAGGATCAGCAATAATACACACGGCATGACGACATGAACTGAGAGAAATTGCGCTGGCGATTCTCTACAAATTACGGGTGATGATGATATTTTTTTTCCTCAGCGGCTTGCATGAAGCATGGGACCGATATGGATTCAACATGCACGCCTAAGAGGTGGAAATAAATAAGTTTATGAATAAAAGAATTTCTCTTTTCGCTCCAGATAGGTCGTAATTGATGATACCAAAGACGAGGATATCATAGAAAGTGATCCCAGCAATCAGCCCTACGTCTCCCAGTTCCTCTCCGGATGGGTTAAGTATCATACAGCCCAGGCCATAACTCCATCGGATTCATCCATGAAATCAAATGTCATGTTTTGGTTTCGCAATCGTTTAAGAGCAGTAAGGCCTTCGAAACTTTGTCTGCATCGCCTCGTGCCTTCGGTTGTGCCACGTAGGTGTCCCCGTAAGAGCAATCATGGCTCAATCCCCAAGACACTGCCTTGGTCAATACGGCGCATAGCCCCGACCACGACCGCGAAAGCCTCCGCCACGATAGCCTCCGCGAGGTGGAAACCCACCACGGCCATAGAAGCCACGACCACCTCGGAAACCACCTCGTCCACGGCCCCGGCTCATGCCAGGCACATTGGTCCGCTTAGGAACTACCTGCATGCCAGCATGTTAGCATCGTCGACTGAGCTTGGGAAAAAGGTTGTCTCCGCCTGTATACCTTTAGGTTCCGACCTCGGAAGACACTCTCATTGAGAACAAGAGCTTGTGCAACGAGACTTGGTTCCGCGAATTCCACGTAGGCATACCTAGAACACACGTCAATCAGCGTCAGGTCCATGTAAAGGGAGACATTGCGATATTTGATTGTCACGAAAGGACAGCAAAGGCAAAGAATACAACCGCATTCTGTTCAACCAACGTACCCCTTAGGCTGGCCTGTGAATTTGTCTAGGAGAATAGTCACACGGTTTATTGAGCCGCAGCTCTGGAAATGTGCCTGGATCTCTTCCGGAGACGCGCCGTAATCTACATTTCCCACGAAGATACTGCGAGCATCAATCTCCTCTTTATCTTCTCGTAGATTCTCAGATTGTTGATCGAGAGTGGCCTGCATCTCGCGTAACTTTGCCGCCTCGGATTCCATTTCTTCCACCCGTCGTTTCATCGCCGCGATTTCTTCCTGCATAGCAAAAAACCAGATTAGCCACGACAGAATAGGAAAAGAAGCAAGTAATCATGATACTTGGGGATCCAGAAAACACAGCCAATCTCATATGCCTCTATCAGAAATTCCAGCAACGTACCTCATCATCACCACCTTCTTCCAGGCGTTGTTCGTCCTTAATAACATCATTCTCCTCCGTAGCCATATCGCCCAAGGAAAATTCAGAAAAGAGCCTTTTTTTGATTTTTCTTTTTATCTCCCCTCTCTTCGCTCTTGGTGGTATCGTTGGAGTAGGAAAACTTGGAAGGTCGATAGTACCAGCGGCAGACGGCAGAAATGGATATCGGTTAAAAGATTGACGCGTCTATTCCTCCAGTAAACAGTGATTGGGATGAAAAGGAATCAATTCAGGGTTGAGAAAGAATAGCGAACAAATATAGCAGAACACTATGCTTCTTAAACAAATGCTAGGATAAGCTACAAAGAGCTGTGAATGCGATGCTGAATTTCATCGGCATTAGCCTTCCAAAAGTCAGTGTTGCTATTTTGGGCTTAGTGGCTTGTGTCATCTGAACACGGCCCATGCCTTCACAGCTTGGGTGTTCGGACATGGCAAAACAAAACCCATGAACGTGTTTAGTCGGAAGGCTCTATACTTTGATGGATAGGGAGCCTTTAAATCATGCTGCTTGCTACTATTATGATCCAAAATGAGCTTACAACAGCTTATACTCTTCTGCAGCTGAGTTTCTCAAAACTCATGTGCCATTCGCCACTGCATCCGGGTTCATGTTACATTGGTGAGATAAAAATTGGCAACCCTGAAAAGACAATAACGAGAATGAAGGCATTTTCAAAGTTACTGGGGCAAGATGAAGGACAGAAGAATTCTGGATTCAGGAAATAATAGGGTGGGAACCCAACACTTGAAGCAAAGCGAAACTGGAAGTCATGGATTGGGAAAGGTCTGGGAGCATATACAGGCGTCTGTCTCAAGTGAAAAGTGAAACAAACAGAGAAAGGAATATGCAAGGTATCAGGATGGAACGCTATTCTTGCGGAAAGAAACCTTCTCCACGGTGACAGTTTCGGCTCCATTTGCATCCTTCTTGAGTTGGTAAACGTAAAGCACTAGAACGTCACCTTGGATCTAGTAGAGATCAGTGTCCAGTAAACATTCGGTATATGGGTGAGGAGGCAATAAGGGCAAACGTACATCCATCAAGCAAAAGCTCGGTACTGGCTCTTCCCCATCGGGCCAATAGCCAGTGCTCATCGCACCTGTTGCACTTCCGGGATTGACGAAGAATCGGCCCTCTAATTCAAAGGCCTCGAAACGGTGTGTACCCCCCCACAGCAAAATATCTACATCCATTTGGCGAGCAGCGATGAGGAGGGCATCAGCATCCCCTGGAGGAATAATTGTGTGGCCATGAGTGAAACCGATACGGAGGCTGCCGTGAACGACGACCTTCGAGAGAGGTAGGGTGGGAGAATCGACATCGAAGTCGCCTTTGACCATTTGCAAGTCGGGTGCGATCTGACGTAGGAACTCGTACGTTTCCCGGTCGGTTAGGTTGCCTAGACATAGTATCTGGCCTATCTTGCCCGGGGTCAAAAGCTTCCGGAACTGAGATAGCTGTTAGGACCGAGACAGAAGAAAGGCGAGCCACAAGCGCACACCTTTGCTGGAAGGTCCTGGTATCAATCAGCCACATTATTGACCAGCCACGAAGGAATTGAGACTGGGTCGGCCCTATGAGCAACTTGCTTACCGGAGCTCTGTCCGGGATGAAGAGGTCGCCAGTGACCAGGACGAGACGCGAGGTCATCCTGGGAGTGTGCAATAACGCTCAACAGCCCATTCCAAAGCGGAGCCGATTAAGAAAAAAAAGTGTGTACCTGGCACCGTTGCAGCTGTTGGCGTCGAATGCAGTGTCACTGTCGAATACAGATCCGTTGTCGCAGCTTCTCCTGCCCGTGACAGCTCCGCGGGGAATGAACGCCTGATAAAGCAGAAGCCCTAAGCCCTAATTACTGATCTCATTCTGGTTTAGTGACATAAGCCTTCCTTAGGTTGATTTTCTTTCTGCTTCATTATTTCCCTTCACGCATAGTAATGTGAACGCCTCTAGTCAGTCAGTTGTGATCATGCATTGGAATTATTTCAACTGTTGCTTGCTTTTCAGTGCCCTGGAAGGCGGTTGTCAAGGACTTAGCATGCTGACCATGCTACTAAGCCATTGCGCCAAAAAGGCAATAGGGTAGTAGCCGCTAAGGCTACCAGAGATTAGCACCACCTATATGCTACCTAGGTAACTAGCACTGCTGTTGTTGCGCTGTTAGCTGTGCTAACCTGTAAGAGTAAATAGGATGACGTACGCACCTATTATTAAGGGCAAGTAGAGCAGATTTCAATGTTTTGCTGGAATGTAGTCACTCTACATTAGACATAGATGCTTTATATGCCGTTTGGTAAACTGCAGTCTCCTGCTTAGCATGATGGAGCACTATTTGACATTTCTCGGTCCTGTCCAGTTCAAAGTCTTTTGGCTCGCACTAGGATAGTACTATACAGCCAGCTAGATATGGTGAGGGAGATTTAGAGGCTGTTGAACACAACTACAGCTTTACAGTATCAGCAACAGGAGTTATGGGAGTGGGAAACCTGTATACTTAATGACACTGTTGAAATGAAGGAGAGGCGTAAGCATGACATTACGGAGCATGAGGAATCCATCCAGCTGAATCAAGAGGGGAAGAAGACTACTGGAGCCTGGCTGGCTACACATGGAAATACAGAATACTAAGTCGTTGCAGTGTGCATGCCTGTACAGAATTAATCTCGTACACACAATGATATTACATGCTATTTCTCCTGGTAGTTCCTCTACGCGGCTCCGAAACAACACCAGCAAAAAAAAAAAGGCAAACGACAGTAGGAAAACAGCAAAGCGGACTTCGAGATTCTCGATTGAACTCATCGGTCCCTTTCAATTACTCAACGGCTCGAGCAAAGGTAGGAAAAACAAGGGAAAGAGAAAACAAAAACGACAAAAAAAAAGGGGCAGGACAAAGCAACTACGTCCGTAGTCGGCCGTTACACTTCCTCGCAAGCGAAACTCCCAGTTCTCTCACTATCACTGATCGCTATAACTCCAGAGGTCTTCGTCGCTTTCCTCGCCGTCGTCTTCTTCGCCTCGCTCCTTCGCGGACTCAATGATCGCATTCCGAACTTGCATCGACAATTGAAGATCTTTCTCATCACTCTCTTGGCGGTCTTCGTCTGTGAACGTCGTATTCTCATATAGCGGCGGTGGCAGCTCGAACCCCGAAATGTTACGTCCAAGAGCAAGCAGAGTGGACTTTTCCAGGTACTGTCCTGGCATCGCCCAAAGAATCTTGCGCGATTCGATGTCTTCTGCCCAACTTGTATTGCCACACTTCTTCGCATGTAGATAAGTGATAACAAAGCGAAAATAGAGGTACCGCCTTGCCGGCCGGTTCGAAGAGAGGAAGGTGAGCTCCTTTCCATCAATATCCTGCTTTAAGTTAGTAGAAGGACATAAGTTAAGTTGAGAATTCAACTCACTCGCCAGAAACTTGGTGGGTCGTGCGTATAGCAGTGATTCAAGATATCTTTGTCGACGACGACGCATTTCCACTTGGTCTCTTCAGAGACCACAGGGGGAACCGGAATGATGGCCACCTTGCCGCTGTCTAGTGCAACTTCAATGGATTTGCGGAGAGTAATCCCTAGCTTGATGTCAGCCTCAGATAATCCGTCCTGAGCTGGTTCCCTTACCGTTTCTACAATCAGACAAGACGAGCTCACGGACTCCGAATAGAAATCCTAACTCATCCCCATGTAACGACTTTGGAACGAGGTGTGCAGCCTTCACATTGTTGATGTCATGCCAACCCGTCAGGTGGCAATAACCCACACGCAAACCATCGAGATTCTTGGACGCTTCATAGTATGACAAGACATCACGCTTGAACTTAGACTGGTCGAATTTAATTTTCTTTTGCTTTGCAGAAGCCGACATCACTTTGGCAACCATGACAGAAGAGTAAGCGCGTTCGAAAAAGGAAATATCAGGTTCGTTTTGCCTGTTTGATTCCTTCAGACGTTTGTTCTGCACTTCATATGCATCTTCCACATCTTCAAGTAGAATCTTCCTCTGATTCTTGAGAATGTTGAGCTCCTGCACAATCGGTTCGTAGTCATGATCGACGATCTCCATCTCCTGGTGGTACTGGTCAGGAGCCAGTCTGTCAGCAGCAAGTGCTTCTCTTAGTCCTTCCTGGTAGTCCTTCGTGTATTCCAAACGCGACTCGCAGGCCAGGATTTTATTTTCTAGAAGCTCTGATATGGTCGAGCTGGCGATGGACATGCTGGAGAGCGCGGAAGACATGCTAGCTACGCGAGACTTGAGGCTCGCGAGGGAGGTCTCGTACCCTCGGCATAAGAGAAGAGTATCTCTCTGGTATCACGGGTGCTTTCAGGGTTTGAGAATGAGCCTGCGCCATGGTAAAAGAAAGGACGAAGCTGGCGAGATGCGGAATGGGGCAGTTTATGAGTGCGGCAAGTAGATTCAGCGGAAATAAAACAAGCAGGGGACAACAGGAGCGTGATGAGGTTTGAAGATTGAGATGAAGTGCAAGAAGGGCGAAGGATGGTGAAGCGAGGATGGCAAGGCGACAGGAATCTGCCTTGGTGAGTTCCAAGGATCTGTTAGACGACAAGGAGGTTTCTGCCCCTCGCCACTGCCCTCGCTTAGTAGGCACCAATATAGACAGATCACCTGGGCAGGGCGAGGAGAAGCGAGAATACGCGAGGTCGGATTGTCCAATCCACTCAGAGGATCATGTTTCAATGATTTTCGTTCCTTGGGAAACATTTGGCATACGAATAACAGCTTTCTATGGCATTTACCACTATAGGGTGTTCGCCAGGCGCCCCATCTGATATTGCCAAGCTAATGTGGGCCCGACAATGGTCCAAGCTCCCGAGCCGAGCCTTTCGGTTACGCAGCGGTAATTAATACTTAGGCACTTCGCACAGCAAGCGGTATATTTCGGTCCCGATACCAGTGGCGAGCCCACTGTTGACTGGATAGATTCTACAGAGTTGTCGCGATACCACTTTTTAAAAAAGCTTGATAGCCGCACACCAGGCCATATGCGCTATTGACAGATCTTCCCACGAGCTTCCCGGTTCATGATCGCATGCACATGGAATATTCTACCAACGTGGCTCATACGAACTTATCTAGCCAGACGGTTTTTATTGTCTACAGCGTAAGAGTGCGGTGGGAGTCGCGCTGCCAGCTGGAATCACAAGAAGGGTGCTTAGGAGCGAGTAACAGATGTTATAACTGACGATGGTAGAAAGCCGCTGGGTGTTGCCTCGTACAAATGGAGTAGAATCAGCTCAGCTAGGTAAGATGAATAATGCTAACACAATGCTTTTCGTCCCCAGCATTGAGGATCACAGCAGCTGTCCACACGAGTAAATCAGATACGTATAGTAGAATGAATTCTCATAGCTATGCCATCAAGAGAGGTACTGCTCAGTTGTTGTTCTGCCCTTCTTTCTTCCTTCACTCTGAACACTCGGTCTAAGCCCGTGTTCAAGGACCGCAATGGGCAGCGGACCGGTATGGCCTACGATTTGGAGGTTGTAGTTTCTGTCCGGAAGTTGATGGCGCAAAGTTTCTCATGAAGATGTGAAGGTGGGGTCCGTCGCTTAGATCACTACAAGTAGATGTACAAGTCAGCAGCAAGGCAGCATAGAAGAAGATTCATAGACCGCCGACACCATGTAACAACGCCGTACGCCAGCGAGCTGTCTTGGAGTTTCTCTAGCATTTCCCGTTGACTTAGATCCCAAGGTGTACCTGTTTTCCCAGATCGATCGATCTTAATAACGAAAACTGCTTCTGTATTCCTATGAAATACGCGAAGAAAGATTCTCGCGTCGTCGCTAAGTTCATCCAGACCTTTACAGAAGCCGATTCGACTGCAATTATAGGCCTGAGCGATCTGCGGTTTTGTAATCCCGCATCAGGGTTTTGACATGAACGGGGTCAATTTTGACAAGCATCATGCCTGTCTTTTTGATTAGTAGCGTATTAGTATCCCCAAACGTCTCGAGCCAGAGAATACCTACCTTCCCCAGTTGTTCCATGGTATGGGTTTAAATCTATAGCACGTAAAATTTGGCGACTCCATTCAGCAGAGCAACATGCTGAGTGCACTATTCATTTCTTGAATATCAGTATAAGTGTCTCGGACTCTCGGTAGTCCCATCGTACTCAGGATTCAAAGGGTAAGGCTCGTCGTGATCTTCGCCCGCTCGTCGAACTTAGAAATACTGACCTGAACAAGTGATCAGACAGACAGTACCCAGGGACGCCAATAGTCACCTATCTTCATATTCCATATATGGACTTTCTACTCGTCGAGAGCTCTGGGTCATTTTATCGCGCCTTCTGTCAACATTTCAAGTCGACGATGCTAGCAACGAAACAGTCCAACGCTGAGTCAGATCATTGCATTTTTTGAAGTGTTTCACTGTGGTAGAACTACTGGATATGGATAAGAAGTATCTCAGTTGATGGCGATACTTGTCTGCGTCAACGTAGGCTGTGACGTTACCAAGGAGAAAACAGAGGCACCATCCGTCCCAAAAAATAACACTTAGTGTAGCTAAGTGGATAGTTGTCTATAAACGCCATATAATCTGAAGTAGCCTGAGAGGCAAGCGACGACAGGCTTTTAGGACGTTCTATAGAGAACCCTTCAACCCAACCAATTCTGCTTTAAATAAACTAATGAAGGGGTGTGAGTTGGCTATGAATAATCCCATTCTTCTAGCTAGGGAGAATCAGGACTTGAGGGCTGCACACGGGAAAGAGGTTCAGAAAAGGAGGAGGTCTAGGAGGCAGATGGCTAATATGAAGGGTCTACCGTCTCTCTATTCAAGAAGGTCAGGAACTATACCAGCAGAACTAGCACTACCTACTAGTAGTATTCAGCCAGCTAACTTGGCACCACCACGGCGTAGTGATTGCCGTATAATTAGGCATAGATGGTTGCAATACCCTAATCGCAATAGCAATTAGTTTTAGTAAATAATATGTATCTGGAGGGTTAAAATGCTTCATAGTACTTTTTAGGTCATGGTCCAACGTGGGCGGCTGGCTTGTAGATTACGCCACATACTCGTGTCTACCTGGGTGGTAGGTAGCCAATTGCCAAGGACTCAGCATGCTGGCTATGCTATGCAACAGAGTAGTAGTCGCTAGGCTACTACGGGCCCACCTATACACTCACTACTACCTAGGTAGTGCTGCACCTTGGTGCTACTGCGCTAACACTGATCCGCCGACCAAGATGCAATTCGGGAAGATATAATTACCACACCTTATCTTCCATCATGGAAGTGAGCTGTTCCTATCAGATATCCAGCTCTCTAGATCTTAGCTCCCTTCCGTTTAACAACCACGACATGTGATGCACCACTCCCTGGTCAGGCCACACGCTGACCTGCAAGTCCCACGATATGAGGACTCACTGCCCTTGGCGGCCGCAGTCTATAACGGTAGTAGGTTTTTTAGTCTTGTATGTGGCTGTGGCCTTCCCATTCTGTAGCTTGATTTGAGATTTATGTACTACCTTCGTTGCCAACCTTATCAACAGCAACCTCATCCCCATCTGCTCCTGCATCTCTGCTCTGTGAGGAAGGGAAGAATGGAAGATCAGGCCTCCGTATTATCATCTGTCCTAAATTTTTTATGAATATTGTCTAGGATCGTCTCTGAGTCTGAGGAGGGTTTAGTGCAGCAGGCAGACCTCTAAAAGTACGAAACTGATCCTTTGTCGTGCCAACCCGCTCTTGCATGCGCTAAAGCCGACAGTGAGGCAATTCAGGAGCTAATCCAAAGACCCCACCTTTGCAGCGGGTTTCGGTCCTATTGGCAATTGTACGCATAAAGGCGCCCGTTCCAACTTCTAGTCTCTGGTCCGGGCCGTGTAAAAGAGTATAACAGGTACTAAGGTAGGCATCAGGATGCGTCTAATGCAGTTTCCGTATGTCGGAACATGCGTGTTCATGTATCTGTGCGTCTTGAAAGCATCTCTGCCCCCGTCCGCATTGTACAAAGTACACTAGGTAGCTTATTATATAAGTGGTTGTATTATTTATTTTTCTGTTGTTTCCCCTCCTATTATTACTGCCCCATTCGCGTCAACCACTACAAGATGGCTGCAGCTCCTGTTACTCAGCCAGATGCCCCCCTGGAAGCTGATGTAAGTAACCTAAGATGCGATCGACAACCTGTTCTAATTTGACACGCATGCTAATGTGGTTCCGACTTTTCCACAGGAGCGCTATGATGATGGAGATTCGACATACGAGGGATCGTGTGTTCCACTTAAGTCTCAACGTCTGCTCGACTATTTCTGACGATCGCAAATAGGGTGGGAGATGCAAGCTACACAAGTTCAATAACATCCAGCATCCTCAACTACAAGTATGTGCTGTCCACCGTTATTATGATCATCCCGCCAGAGTCCAAGTTGACTGGTCCATTTGCCAAATTCCAGATACGAAAATGGGCGTCGATACCATGCATTCCGTGATGGCGAGTACATCCTGGTAAGCATTGGCTCCATAGGCCCATGTGATGTCCACAGGTGTCTGATTTGTGTCAAAGCCAAACGATGAAGAAGAACAGGATCGACTGGACCTGGTATGTGCTCGGACTGGTTTGCCAGAATTGGATTGACATCCTGCTAGAGTCACCATATCTATCGATTGCTGCTTGGTGGGGAGCTGCAGTTTGCGCCTATCAAGAACCCCCAAAGGGTATTAGATCTGGGCACAGGCACCGGCATTTGGGCTATTGAATTTGCAGAGTATGGTGTCCATGGTTCAGTTCTTTCTGTTTCTTCCCGTTCTTCTCTTCCTGTTCCACCAGCTGCTAACCTTGTATGCAAGTGAACATCCTGAGTCAGAGGTCATTGGTATTACAAGTCACTGCCCCCGGAACTAGTCTTTCATCGTGCTGATATATATCACTTAGGAAATGATCTGAGTCCTATCCAGCCAGGATGGCTACCGCCCAACTGTCGATTTCAAGTTGATGACTTTGAGCAGGAGTGGCAATACTCCCGCCCATTTGATTATGTTCATGCTCGGGATCTAGAAGGTTGCATTAGAGACCCCGAAAAGCTATTTAGCCAGGCTTTTCAGAGTCTGACACCTGGAGGGTATTTTGAAATTGACTCAATAGAGTTTAAGACCACCTCAGATGATGGGACACACCTGAAGGCTAAAAACTTTGTTGAGCTCCATGAGCTTGCATATAAAGCTTCTGAACAGTTTGGAAAATCCCTGAAATCTTCACCTACCTGGAAGGGACTTGTGGAAAAGGCTGGGTTTCAAGATGTGCAGGAGACAATTATGAAAGTAAGTAACCGACCTTTAGATGCTCTACACTGATACTAAGACAATGACATACAGGTCCCTCAGAGCCCTTGGCCCAAGGACCCCAAACTCAAGACAATTGGCCGCTATCATCAAGTGAATGTGCTAGAAGGCTTGGGCCCCTACACATATGCTCTCTTCACTCGCGTCCTGGGTTGGCCAAGAGAAGAACTCGAAATCTTCCTTGCTGGGATACGGAATGAGGTCAAAGACCTATCAAACCACATATACACCACTATTCGCGTTATCTATGGGCGAAAGCCGGAGGAATAACCTCATGGAATTGCATTCAGCCATGGTGTTCGCTATGAATGGCGCCAAAATATCAGTGGCATTCGTGCTTCGGTTTCCAATCATAACTAACACTGGCCTTGCATGGAGAGCGAGAGTCTGGCCACCCAGCACAAACTTTTAACTACTCAGTATCGAGGCGTCGTCAATGGAAACGAGATCTGGTCTGGTTACTCTATCAGAGAGATTGGATGCTTGTGTAGAACGTAAACCAGACTCTCACGAGTGCAGAGCCACGATTTAACTACCCAGCGTAACTGCAAAGAATTGCTTCTGTGGCGGGCAGCGTGGAGCACAAACCACTCTATGGCCTGCTCAGGAGTTCCGACCGCAGCTGAAAATGGAACACGGTGTGCACTACGTAGTAGTAGACAGGAATAGAAAAGGCGGATGTAGCCTGGGAGTCCTTTCTGATCCTCTAGGACAACTGCCCGTTAGAGCGCATCCCTCTAGACAGACGGGCACCCCTCTGCAATCCACATCGACACATCGCTGCGGTGCTGCCCCGCGCGTCTCCGAGCCAATGCCCCGAACATCGGCCTCGGGGCGCCTCTCTCTGATCACCAGGCATTTCGATGAGAAATTGCCCCTCCCTCAGCTCAACACTCCCTTCTCAACCGAAAGAGACAGCCGCCCGCCTGACGACATCGACATCCAGTCCTACAATCCAACCCGTCCGTCCTCCCATCCATCGCGAGTTCCATCACTCTCACGACCCGCCTCACGTACCGCCAGAATGTCTGCCCAGGTCCCTCATTCCACCTTGTTGATCCCCGGTCCCATCGAGTTTGACGATGCCGTGCTCCAGTCTATGTCGCACTATGCGTGAGTTTTCTCTATTCACCCCCTTCTTACCGTCCCAGTATATATTTTAAAAAAGGAAAAGAAATAAACAGTCTAACACGGCGTTCATTTCTCCAGCGAGAGCCACGTGGGACCAGCATTCGTCAAGCTCTTCGGGGAGACGCTGACGCTTGTCCGGAAACTCTTCCAGAGCACCGATCCCAGAGCCCAACCCTTCGTCCTCTCCGGCAGCGGTACCTTGGGCTGGGACCTGGTCGCGTCGAACCTGATCGAGAAAGGCGAGGACGCTCTCGTCATCCACACGGGCTACTTCGGTGACTCCTTCGCGACATGTCTGGAGACATACGGGGCGAAAGCAACACAACTCAAGGCCCCGATCGGTGATCGTCCGTCCCTAGCGCAGATCGAGCAGGCGCTCAAAGAAAAGCCATACAAGATCATCACCATCACACACGTCGACACCTCGACCGGCGTGCTGAACGACATCCAGAGCATCGCCCAGGTCGTACGCCGCGTCAGTCCCGATACCCTGGTGGTCGTCGACGGCGTGTGCAGTGTCGGATGTGAAGAAATCGCCTTCGACGCCTGGGACCTCGACGTCGTCCTGACAGCCAGCCAGAAGGCGATCGGGTGCCCTCCCGGCCTGAGCATTGTGCTTACCTCCGGCCGGGCCATCGACCGCTTCAGGACCCGCAAGTCCCCTCCGGCCTCATACTACGCCTCCATCGCCAACTGGCTGCCCATCATGCAGAACTACGAGAGCCAGAAACCCTCCTACTTCGCTACCCCGGCTACCCAGCTCGTGCACGCCCTCCACACCACTCTCACGCAGATCACCGCCCGTCCCCTGTCGGAACGATTTGCTATCCACGCCCAGGCGTCCGACAAAGTTAAGGCCGTTGTCGCAGAGCTCGGCCTGTCCCAACTGGCTTCCAAGCCCGAGAACCAGGCTCACGGCATGACGGCCATCTATCTCCCGCAGGGCCTGACCCCTCCGGACGTCCTGCCGGGTCTGGCGAAGCGAGGCGTCATCTTCGCTGGTGGTCTGCACAAGGAGATCGCTTCCAAGTATATCCGCTTCGGTCACATGGGTGTCAGCGTTACTGATCCTGGCCGCAAGGATATCGATAAGGCTGTGGCTGCCTTGAAGGAGGTTGTTATCGAGGCAAAGAAAGCCAAGGGGTTGTAATTGTATCGGTTAAATGGTGTACAAAAAAAAAACAAAAACAAAAAGAAGAATTGTAGTTTATCAAAAGGAACTGCGGGGAAGATAAAAGGACTATGAGTATGACGGTTGCCAATGAGCTGATAATAAAAAAATTCCACTTCGTTCTTATCTCCAGGTCCTGGACCGATTGACACATGTAAATTCAGCACATGCCATGACAGAACATACGGACGGGGACCGAAAAGGCAATATTAGATCTACATCCGCCTTGCAAAGATCGCTCTGAGAGCAACAGCAAGTAGTGCACATATTTAGATTCATTCATATCATTTCACAGACATCTCTATTTTGTCGCATTAAGCAATTCCCACTTTTACCATGTCTATCCCATTTCCCTCATGCCGCTTAGAAATTAATATCCTCCCTACGATAATGATCAGAGACAATCCGATAAAGAAACGACGGAGCATGGCCACCCCTAAGACAGGGAAAGAAAAGAAGAAAAGTCAGTCTCTACTCCATATGCAACATCGCGGCAAGAAGAGGTTAGAACTTACAGGTTGGTGATATAGAGATCGACTAGTTCCGCAGGGACATAGTCGTATAACGGATTCTGGACATCGATCTGGTCTACCAGGTTGCCATCCTCATAGCCAATGACCTTGCTCGCATCCCCATACTCGATCAACGATTCGAAATCGAACGGATAAACCGGACTGAGTTTATACACACCACTGACCACCACGACAGGAGTCTTATGGACTTTGGCGGCTCTGGCGATCACCCTTGTTCCAGCGGCCGCAACAAGACCGCCGTTGGCAAGGACGGAGTGTGTGCCCAGAATGACCTTGTTGACCCGAGACATGAGCGCAAAAACAGCCGAGTCCGGAATGAGAATGACAGTGATGCCCAGGGCGATCAAAGGCTTTTGGAAGGACTCAAAACTCAGCGAATCCTCTTCTCTGTGATTTTTCCCGGTAACGGTCTTATGCACGGCTTCATGGTTGTTCGGATACGACTCGGCGTGGATCACGGTGAATTTCCGTTTGGCAGCGGCTTTGAGGAGGAATTTCTGTACGGTGGAGGAAGAGGTGTGGGTGAGGATGATCTCGTTGGAGTGGATGTGGTCGAGGGCGTAAGCTGCAATCTGGTCGTCTACCTGGCCCAATTCGTCGATGATTTCGCCAATTCCCTCAATGACTTCTGCACGGATATCCTTGCTAGGGGGATGATCCAGGAGTCTACCAGAAGGGGAACCTTGCGCAGGCGACCCTGGAAGAGAGGTGTCGGTCTCTGGGTGCGAGAGGAGGCTGAACATGGAAATAGGAGCTGACGTTGGCGCTAGGGAGGAGTTCAAAAGCAGTCTGGAGGACGAAGCCTCCAGGGCCTCATGACGGGCATCGTGAGGAAGCGCTGGATCTTAGGTTTTCCTTGCGTCAACACCGGGGGTTATACAATATGAAGGAAGGGGAATCCCAGTATGGGGTTTTCGACGGACTGACCATCGTGCGCTCGTGGTGTGACAGGCTGACCTTCTGAACCAGCATCACTCAGAGTAAATTCGGCCTCTCTATCTCCTTCGGCTTCATCACGAATAAGGCCCAGTACGCGCCTAACAATATTCCCCACAACCATTTCCCGAGGTTGGGCCGCTACCAGACGTCTCCCAACACTTTGCACCCGCTCAATCAACCTGCTGGCATCGTTCGTCCTGTAGGCAGAGACTACGCGGAGGAGAAGATAGGCAGTGGCGGTAGCGCATGATCGCGAATTTTGAATCTGTCTTCGTTTGAGTAGTCTAGAGAGGAGGGGAGAGGGCGATGTTAGTAGGAGTCATGGATACAAGAGGGGCCAGCACGGCAAGGAGATGCAAGAAGCACGCAAGAACTACGCACGATATTAAATTGTCAATGGACGTGTCGATGGGGTTTGTCTTGAGCGACTTGAGAAAGGAGGCCAGGTTTGGCGTCAGAGCCAAGGCCGTGGAGGGCGTAGGCATGGTGGGGAGCGGAGCAGGGCGAGAGGATGAAGAGAGCAGAAGTGCAGCTTTGCAGATCGAAACCCGCCAAAACGCCTTTCGGCCCAACCAACTCGGACCTGGGACAATCCGCCGTCAACCGTCCACCGTCCACTGTCCACCGACCACCGTCTGCTCCCCCACACTCCGTCATCAACGGCCGTTTGAGTCAGGACTCAGGACTCAGGACACAAAAGGGCATCAGCGACAGCGACATCGCATCGGCCCAGGACATGAATATTACAGGTCACAACGGCTACCGTAGCCTTCTGCAGTCCTGATTCACCCTTTTCCCGCCCTGCTGCTCGTCCTGCCCGCGCCCCTTCAGCAACCAAGAAGATCCCCTGACCTCGGGCTATAATTATCTTCCATCCGCATTCCGTCGCCCTCAACGTTACCCGAACCTGCTCTCCCGTCGTCTTTTACGACCCCCCAACCTCTTGTCGACGGCTTACCTCCCTGCAGTTTGCCCGTCCAGGACGCAGGCCAAGGAAGATCCTGGTTCCATATCCGTGTTGATTGGCGAATTGACAATCGTTTCTCCAGTGTTCATCCATGAGCTCGTCTATCTTGGCTCCTATCCTCGGCTTCTACGGAGCTGTCCCTTTCGCTCCCCGGTCCTGAGATCTCGGTTCGCCTTCTGACTATCATCCTATCGGGACGACCGCTTACGCCTATCTCACTTACTCTCCCTCTTCCCTCTCCCTCTCCCTCTCGCTCACACGGCGCGGGCGCGCGGGCGCTCTCCCTCTCAAGATATCCGCGCCCGCTGTGACTCCTATTCTTCCTATGCCCGTCGCGAAAGATGAATTCGCTGAGCCTGCTGTCGTCGCGAGTCATTGGCCCGTCGTCCCCTCCCTCTCGATCGCGTCACGGGAGATCTCGTTCTCAAGGCGAGATCCCGCCAGAAAGCCCACCGAGAGCTTTTCGGAGGCACAGGTCTTACAGCGAAGATAATGTTCATGCAAACGATACCCTCGAGAAGGTTCTCAAGGATCCGCCACCTCGGCTCGCAGAGGTCTCGACTAGCATCGAACACACGTTCGACGAAAAGACGCCATTGCTCCGCCCCGTCCAGAAAGGGGGATTTCTTACCACAAGGAGTCCACTGCGACTTACCTGTCGACGAACCTTCAATGCCATTGCAGAGACCATCAGGTACATCCTCTCAACATTGACTGCACCCGGTGTCTATGTTGCTCATTGCTTTCGGAATGACGATGGGCGTTATTCCCTTTTAGCCCCAGTGAGAAAGCTGCAAATATGTGGGAGTGCAGATAGAAGCAATGTACGGGATGGAGACAGTTCACGCCAGGGCAGGAGCCGTCGTAGTGGCTCTGTGAGGAAACATCGAAGCCACCCCTCGCGAGATCCCAATTTCTCCACGTCCACATCCGAGTCGGAAGAAAATCAGCGGAGGGTGAGAGGTAAGCGCCCATCATCAACAAAGTCGCATAGCCACCATGGACAAGGGTCAGAAGGGGACACTCCACGGCGCTCTATACGCATAAAGCTTCACAACGACGAGTCACTCAGGCGGCAGAAAGAGCAACAACGGCGATCTCAAGGCGGGGGATCAGGGCAAGCGGACCATAGTCATGTCTCCAAAACAACCCAGGCAGCACTTAATCCGGATAGCTTAAAATCACCTACCTCTCCTTCGGTTCACAGACTCACGCGATACCCTCAGTCCCCCTCTCCACCCCGACCGCTAATTCCCGCTCGGTTACCGTCGTACGCAGCTCCAGCTGGCAATTCCCGAGTTCCCCAGAAGACGCTTGTTTTGGATCTCGATGAAACTCTCATTCACTCACTTGCCAAGGGCGGCCGCATGTCCAGCGGCCACATGGTTGAAGTTAAGCTTTCCATGCCGATGATCACTGCCCTCAGACCTGGAGGACCTCCAACTCCTCTGGGACCCCAACATCCAATATTATACTATGTCCATAAACGACCTCACTGCGACGACTTCCTGCGCAAGGTGTGCAAGTGGTACAAACTCGTTGTCTTCACCGCGAGCGTTCAGGAATACGCAGACCCAGTAATCGACTGGCTCGAGCAAGAACGCAAGTTCTTCCAGGCCCGATATTATCGCCAACACTGTACTTTTCGGCATGGGGCCTATATCAAAGACCTAAGTTCGGTGGAGCCAGATTTAAGTAAAGTGATGATCTTGGATAATAGTCCTATGAGCTATATTTTTCACGAAGGTAAGTGTGCATACGATTCCCCTTCAGTATCTGGAGGGCTGACCATAGTGAACCAATTCCGGTCTCTTATCCAGATAATGCCATTCCGATTGAAGGTTGGATCAATGATCCCACAGACAATGGACTTCTTCACTTGATCCCAATGCTAGAGGCCTTGCAGTACGCGATTGACGTGCGGGCATTCCTAGCGTTGCGTAGAGGAGAAGCCGAGGTCTCGTGAGTAGCGCGGACTGGGAGGAGGGAAATCCGTACTCCAGCAACATATCAATAAGAGAGAGAAAGAGAGAGCAAAAAAGTGAAATGAGAGATTCAATTGAAGAGTATAAAGAAATGAATTCGAGAAAATGAAAGCCTACAATAGCAAGGGGCCGAAGGAGGAGGGGCTTGTATATTGCGCATCTACCAGCTCACTCATCCTGACCGCTCTTCTGCTTGAACCCCAGGCGGGGAAGGGGGGTTGTGTTAGTTGCATGTTGGCCAGTCACCACATCTTCTCTCCACGGATATATTTCTTCCGTGATGGTTTTTGAGTGTTAGTTGAGTATGCTTTAGATTTTTTGATGTTTCTATTGTCGCTTGTGTTTGAGGCCTGAGGTTACGGAGTTCTTTCAACTTTGCGACTGATACTCGTGTGACCTAACTTGCATGGTGTGGGTTGCCTCGGTCTGACGTGATTGAGTTGATAACGGATTATAGTACTGTGAATACAGGATACAGGATAGAAGCGAGGGTCGATTGAACTTTCTTTTGGTTTTTTAAGTTTTAAGCTTGTGTGGATGAACCAGGCCTGTATGAGCATCGAGGAAGATTACGGATCTTCACCAATATTCCCGGTTAGGACATGCTACGACTACTTTATTGAGAAGAGCGAAGACAGATTATCCTCAAATTGGATGAGCTGAGGTGCTCCCGAGGTCCCTGGATTTCAATTCCTTCCGAAGAGAAACGAATCATAGCGCCATTTTTCTCAAGTGTATCAATCGTAGTGAAAGCCGGAACTGCGTCCGAGGCCCATCCACCGGCCCTCGCCCTGACCGTAGAATCCTCCAGACAAGCATTTCCAAAGACATTTAAAGCGTTTCTAGCGGTTCATTAATTCGCCGGTGAAATATGCGCATAGCTCCCCTCGTTCCCTTTCCCTCCTTCCTCCCTGCGGATTGGTCCCTTACGAGCGAGGCTTCTCCTTCTTCTCCTTCCACAGAGCAAGCAGACCGACACCGGAGACCTTGACGACCTTGAAACGGACACCGGGAATATCACCCTTAGCCTTACCCTTACGACCGAAACCGGCGAGGAGGACTTCGTCGTTCTCGTCGATGAAGTTCAGGCAACCGTCGTTGGGAACTAGTACATTCAGTCAGTTCATGTACCTTTTTTTGCTTTCATTTCTGGGCATTTCTTCAGTTTGTCGAAAGACGCGGTTGATGGGTAGAAAACATCCTTGCATCCACAGCGACCGTTTCCTTTCTCCCTATCTCCTTTTCTCTTTTCGAGCCAATGCCAAAGATCTTTTAGGGAAAAAAAAAGAGAGAGAGAGAGAAAACCCACCGAAAGCGGCGACCTTCTTGCCGTTCTTAATGAGCTGAACCTTGACACACTTGCGAATGGCCGAGTTGGGTTGCTTGGCCTCAACGCCAACCTTTTCGAGGACAATGCCCTTGGCGTGAGAGGCACCACCGAACGGAGAGGACTTGTAGGCCGTTCCGAGGAGGCGCTTCTTGTACTGCAAGTCGGCCCAGCGGTTCTCACGGCGCGTGTTGGCCAGCTTGCGGGCGGCGTTCAACCCACGAGGCTTTCCCTTACCCATCTTGGAGGTATCTTAATGTGGATATTCTTCGGTCTGTAGTAATTTAAGAGAAGGGAATGTGTCAGTGGGAAATCTTTTTATTCCTTTTCGCTGTTGGAGATGATGTTGGTGTCGTGCGTACCGGTTAGAGGGATGTCACCAAATGGCCGGGATGGGTTGTCGACGGTCTCGCTGGAGTCGGGGAGAGTCTGAAATTGTCCAGATGTGCGCTTCCGCCCTAACACCACCACTAAGCGAGCCGGAGAAACATTACGCCGCAATCGCCTATCGATAGCGATAACAAGAGCCACGTGATTACATCTACTACTCCAGTGCGTCAGTGCCTTCACCAACTCCTCCATACCCCGATCTTTCATAAGGCTAGCCAGTCAACGCACTATGGCTTCTTCAAGGCCAGACGGTGGTGCGAGAAAGATCAGCTCTCAACGCTTGCCTCCCCCGGCCCTTTTTCAGGGTCCTCCATCCCACAATGCGTCCACCAATTCCCTCGCGCGCACCCCGACCGCCAAGTCCCTTGGAGGACCACTCCCTTCTGCTTCTCCTCCTTTTCTACAGCGCTCCCGCTCGGCTGGCCGTCGAATGTCCTTTGTGTCGCGAGCATCTTCTCAATCCCAAGGGTCGTTGTCCCCCTTTCTCTCTCGAGCGCAGTCCGGAAAGGAGGTAGATCCGGCCGATGCAATATGGCAAGAGATGCAGAATTCCCTAGCAGAGGTCGAGTTGAGTGCCACGTCCGGAGAGAATGTCTTTGGAGAGAAGCATTCCAAGGCACTGGAAGATCTGCGAATGGGGCAGCTGAGGCTTGCACAAGCGTGGGCTCGGAACGAGGCTGACGATGAAGTTGTGGACGCCATGAATACGAAAGAGAGCAATGAGAACAATGAGTCTTCTTCTGTTAAGAAGCCAGGCCAGACTGCTGCTGCTGCTTCTGGAGGGGGCGTAGCGGCTGAGCCGGGACGGGCAGGGACAGAAACGGGAGCCGGCGTCTCTTATAAGACTCTAGATGAAGAGACGGAAAAGGACATCCTTCTAGCCCGAGAGAGGCGAGAGGCTAACGATCGGTATTTTAACAGAGTTAACAATGGCGTGTTAGATGTTGTTGCCAAGCTTGAGGATGTTGCTCAAGCTATGCGAGTTGTCGAGAGAGAAAGCAGGGACATCTGGAGCGAATCGGAAACGTCTCCTACGTCGACTTCTCACGCAGATGCTACCTGAGATATCCGAGAAAGATATTCATTTGACGATTCATGAAAGAACCGGTTTCCCAATCTTGGCCCCGAGATTCACTCATGCGAATTATCTTCCCCCCGGGACCACGTCCACCTGGAGAGGACGTGGCAAGGCCCATCCATCCTCTGCCCTCTGTTCATTACTCAAGCTGGAGGGCAAAAGTTTCTGGAGTCTCCAACATGACTCGGAGCTGGAATTTCCTGGACAGTCTATACATCGAAACCACTTTCGCACTGAGCTTTTCCGGGACTCAAGTATATATATAAACACATTGAGAGGGGCCGCTGGCAAGCCAAGAAGAAAGGAAGAAAACAAGAAGGGAATGTTCACCACTGGTATCACAATGTTGTTCATGAAAACATCAGAGAACAAAGGAAAGGATGTCCACAATTAAATACGCCCATTCAAGGATTAGTTCAAGTAGAACTCCCCAGATAGGAGCATGAATCAATGGACTCTTTATATGTGCATATTTACTCTCTCTTCACCAACCTCACAGCAGCCCTCCAGCCTTCCACAGCCATGTCTCTCCCATCCTCCCACCGAGTCTCAAACACCTTCTTCGCGAGCGCTTCCACCTCGTCATTCCACCGATGCTTCAGCAGATCCTTGACGCTCGGCCGCAACAGCCAACTAGCATCATCTTCCTTCCCTTCCTCTTGGCCGGCCGCTCTCCGTCGCGCAGGCTGGGGACGAGGTAAGAAGCGCCGATCATACGCGCCTGCCGATGAGGATAGCCAGTTCAGCAACTCGACTTGCTCCCTGATTGCGTTGCGCTGCGCGATACGGTTCGAGCGGTGAACTTGGAGCGTTATGTATGCGATGGAGGTTGTTAAGGCGAAGCCGCTGAACTATTTATGACAACGGCGTCTTAGAGAGAAACTCGAAGCCAGCCCCGGTCTGGGGAAAATTCGTCGCATTTCTGCTGTCGCGGTAGAGATTGAAGACTTACGAATCCTGAAAAGAAGCCCATAGCTGTCTGTAGTAATTGGTATTGATCTTGATTGATATGTTCTTTTATGTATTCGCGGAATGGAAATTTGAGGTTCGTTCGAATCTGACAAGACAACTGTACAAGCAACGACTGTTAACGAGGACGACCCTCACAACAGGGCTCACATCCAGATGATTCCCTCTCAAAGAGAAATTCGTCCAATTCCCCCCGCTGAAGGTTGGAAGAATGGAGTTAAAAAGAATGCACCTGACATGCGATCAGCCGCTGTCCCGCTCATAGCTCTCCGATTGGTTGTCGCCGAGACCGTTCAGAACTGAACCTTTTCGATGTCTTTGGACAACTTGAACTTGACTGTCCTCTACTCTTCTCGCACGCACTTCTCCCCCGTCGCAAGTTTCTCACTTATAACCGAATTATCAATTCTTTTCTTTCTTCCCCTGCCATATCCCGTCCAAGAAACCCGAGTAAAAAGGAGAAAGAAATTCGCGTCTTCTCCCGAATCCTTCAACGAACGGCATGGCGGGAGGTGCAGCGAAATACCGCCATTTGAGTCGCAGCTCAGCACACCGACAGGCTCTGCTCCGGAACCTGGTCACATCTCTTTTCAGGCATGAATCTATTACAACGACATGGCCTAAGGCCAAGGAAGCGCAGCGTCTGGCCGAAAAGCTGATCACGCTGGGAAAGAAGAATACCGAGGCGAGCAGGAAGAAGGCATTGGAAGTTTTTTATGTATGTTGAATACTGCGCGAACAACAGAAATATACATAGAAAAAAAAAAAAAGGACACCAGATATGATTCAATGTGTGTGTGTCTGTGTGTGTGGCTTATACTGAACCCTTCAATCCTCAGACTCCCCACGAACTCCTACCGAAATTATTCGGGCCCCTTCGTGAACGCTACGCAGATCGTCCTGGCGGATATACAAGAGTATTGCGTGTGGAGCCCAAAAAATCAGACCAGGCGCCCAGTGCTATTCTGGAGCTCGTCGATGGACCCAAAGACATGCGATTTGCCCTGACTGCACGAACTCTAGCACGACAACGGGCTCAGGGATTTGAAACGCTGAACGAGACGACCACCATGAATGTTCGGAAGGTGACGCGGTACCGGAAAGATGGAATCGAGGAATTGGAGGCTGCCATCAAAAAGCTGCAAGTTGCGGAGAAGGGAGCCTCGGTTCCGTCCGTGAAGAGAGAGTGGCGGGAAGAAGTGAACACGCCGGAGAAGGAGGTGGACAAGGAGTAGTTGGGCATCGAGGTTGTTGCTCTTGTCTTTTTCTCGCCGTTGGCTTGTATTCTACTTGTCCATTGTACAGATATTTGGAGGCTCCCTTGGCTTGGCTTCCCTTGCTTTCCGCGCTGCGGTCTTCGCGTGTTAACCTTGTCCAGTTTCTTTCTTTTCCTTTCTTTTCTCTTTTTTTTTTTTTTTTTTTTTTTTTTTTTTTTTTTTT